>OX422211.1:180074362-180524362 GCA_949130495.1 Sambucus nigra
CATTAGTTCAAGCCGTTGAGAAGCTTGGTACTGGAAGATGGCGAGACCTTAAACTGCGTGCTTTTGATAATGCAAAGCAACAGACTTATGTGGATTTAAAGGACAAGTGGAAAACACTAGTGCACATGGCATGCATATCCCCTCAAAAAAGAATAGGTGAGCCTGTGCCCAAAGAGCTTTTGGACAGGGTCCTAACCACCCATGCTTACTGGTCTAAGCAGCAACACCTCAAACAGTACCTTTAAGAACATTTCACAGCTAAAAACATTCATAGTAAATACTTGATAACTGATAGACAGGGTTTTGCAGCGGCGCGATAGTCACCTACGCGCCGGTCGTTTTGTGTTCGGCTCACCTGAACTATACAAAAACTTAAACTACGACTACACTCGACGGGTGAGTATAGCGGTAAGTCGGGTATCGAAAATCCACAGAGACGAGTTGCTAGAATTCAAGTGATTTAATACTCCGAAATAAAAGTGTAAAAGATGATTACAAACTAAAAGGAAAAGTTAATCTAGGCAATATGTTGAAACTAGATTATGAAAGCGAGTAAAACTATAGGTTGCGTCGAATATCCCTCACCCGAGTTAATTAGTATAAAATGGTTACATGGGTCGACGAGTTATTACAAATGCGTCTCGTTTCGACAGTTAATTAAATCAATGGTTGTTACGCCCTAAATCATCATAAAAGCCTAATAATATTTTGGCGTCAACAAATATCCCGAAAATTACGCGCGAAAGGTCGTAAGCACGGGACATACATTATATGCCCCGTCAAATCTCCTAGGCATGATAACTAGGACAACGCACCCGAAATAGACCCGTAAACTCCATCACCAAAGCAAAGCAACGCGTTAACTCGAGTGAGTTCAATTCAAATACAACCTAATTTAAATTACCTAGAAAGCATGTTAAAAACGCGATAAATGGAAAGCGGTAAATAAACGCGATAAATCTATACTAGAAAGTGTGTAAATCAAAGCATGTAAATAAAGCAAGAAAACCTAAATTAGAAAGCTTGTAAATTATACTACAACAATGGAAACAAAGTAAATACAACTTTAATTAAAAGGAGAGGATGATGAATAGTCAACTTACACAACAAATGGGGTGTCAAACCAAGTATAAATGAAGAAGAACCATCCCAAACCACCCAAACCCTAACTACCACTCTCTACAATCTATTCTAACTAAGTATATCTAAATTAAAACCAAAAAATGGGTTTATATAGTAAGTGGGAAAAAGTAGGGGAAAAAGGAAAGAAAGAGGAAAGAGTCCAAAATATCTGGCACTATCGGTCGACCGGTCGCAGGGGCGCGGTCGACTGGCCCCTTAGGCAATAGCATAATGTCTCCTTCCCACGGCAAAAGTTGAAACCGCGGTCGACCGGTCCCAGGGACGCGGTCGATCGGTACTCTGTTTTCAGGCTGCATTTGGTCCATGATGAGGGGGAAAAGGTCCATTACGGAAACGAGCCTAGCTTCTTCGTCCGAACTCCAAACGACGGACCATTTGCGGCCACGCGATGCTAAATCAAAGAACTACGCATCCGTGGAATTTACATGAGCCGGATAAGAAATGTGAATTGACTAAAATGCCCTTGAAGTAGCGTCCATCGACGAAACTTCTCCGAAATGCAACGGATCCTCACTTTTAGCGTTCCAATACTAACAAAAGCACAAATAACCCCTGCAAAGCATGTATATATCCAAATCCAAGGTTGTCTGGTTAATGAGCATAATTATAGGCATTTAGGACCATAAAAGAGCTAGAATGCATAAGGATAATGGGCAAAAATATACAGTATTCGATACGAATCACACCCCCTAACTTACACATTGCTAGTCCCTAGTAATGAAACAAAGAAAACCAGACCACAGAGGGCGGTACAAAATGTATATATGCATCGAAATATAATTGCCACTTTCATAGGGAACACGATTGCATTTAGCATATGCAATAAGCCGTTAAACCCCTAGGTTACCCTAGTGGACGAGTGTCGTCTCGTGAGGGTTTTCAGGGATGATACCCACAAACATCACATGGTTTCCTCAAAATATGCCCAACCCAACATGCGACAAGCCCAACAATGGCGAAAAGGATTTCATACACATTATTAGCACACTGAATGAATTCAAACAAAAGTCTAAATCATTAACATTATCGAATGCACCTCATAGAATTGAAACCTTAAAATGTGGGAGGGGAGAGAGCACATGCAAAGTGTGATTTGGCAAAAACTTAAATAAATCGGATACTAAATTAACGCAAGCATAAATATTCAATCGTCGCGGGCATTACGCTCATCAAGGGAATTCACTCAAAATAGGGAGGTAACACACGGAACATGCAGTCATTAGGAGTAAATGTAAATGGAAACTAGGCCGCACACATGTCACAAAAGAAGAACGCTATATATAAACTGAAAAATGTAATCTCAATGAAAGGATACCGCACACTAAAAGAGGCGAAATGCATTTTCACAGATTATCAAAACTATTATGACTTTTAAATTTCATCAACCTAAGATCACATAGGACTTTAATAGGGTTATGATGTAGGTATGGCTAGGGTATGAAATGAAAGGATGTATATACGGATTCAAAGTGTTCGGACTGAAAACTCGGGATAATGGGATAATGCGGGCAATATCAAAATCGGAAAACAAGTTCCAAAAAGGCATTAGATATATCATCGGGGAGAGTAATCAAAGCTTATTGAACTATATACAACATTTACAACTTTCTCTTTATTTTTCTTTTCTTCTTTTTCTCATTTTCTCTTTTGTTTTCTTTTGCTTTTTGCTTTCTCTTTTTCTTCACTTTTTTCACTACTTTCTTTACTTATCAAACTCTCATATGCCTAAATTGCAACCGACATCATAACAACAACAATCAATCCCAAGTAACATTCCAAACAAAGGTATGGAAAGTGTATGTATGGTATATAACTCAAATTTAGAGTTGGTTATGGGAAGGGGGTTATGAAACGAAAGGCTATATTTAGGCTCAACGGGGTTAACGAGGGTAAACATATAAGGGTGAGGTCAAGGCTAATATGGGTGATATAATAAAGAATGCCTATGATCATTTCACAAAGTTTACGCAATTCTCGAGTCAAAACAATATATGAAAATCATGCTCAAGTAACACATTTCAAGTATGAACTCAATTAATGAACGGTCAAATGAAGAATAGTGAGATCACCGACGAATTCAACCTTTTCAATGAGAAAAGAATAGTGTATACACTCACAAACGACGAAAGGTACAAAGTTTACTCGGTGTAAGTATATACAATGCAACAAAAGATTACCGAGATATAAAAATCTTAAACCAAATCAATAAAGCAAGGAAAGTGCATGTGCTCACGGGATTAAAGTTTAATTCATGAAGTTATTCATAATATCAATAATCGAGACTAAAGTCTAATAACTTCTAAAATCGAGAACATGCATCATTGGGTTGTCTATTGGATCGGGAAATTATTGAAATTTATCATCGGAAACAAAGGCAAAAATGCCCAAAAAAGGAGAAAAATAAAGAAAATCTTTTTGAAATTTTTGAATTTTTCTAAGAAAAGCATAGTAAATAACTAACATGTGAGCAAAAATATGGACTAACTAAAGAAATGGATAGAATATCCCACACCCCCAACTTAAAACTTGACATTGTCCTCAATGTCAATTAAGAACCAAGTCAAAGAGAGGAAAAAAGCGATATTACCCAAACGTGGAGCGATCCCCATAAGAACAAGTCCAAAGAATCTACAAAACAAGTTAGTACCGAGCATAGCAAAAACAAATAACAAAAAGTTAACTAATTACACTAGACTAAATTAAAAAGGAAAGAAAAAATAAAAAGCTAACTATATACAACCTACTATTTAGACTTCACACTAACTGTACACTAGAAGTCTAAATAGCTGAGGGTCCACCATAAGAACAATTTGACTTTGGAGGATAACCGGTGTACCCTCACATACAAGCATGCCTTCCAAAAAATATGAATTTCGTTTTAACAACGGAAGGCATGTGTAAGGTGGAAGAAATGAACCATCGCCAATTAAAAGTTTTGGTGGGACGATGGGGGGTTTGGATTGAACGGGTGACAAAAACAAGTGGGGACCGAGAAAAGTCGAAAATACTCCCAAAGATTTTGAAGTTGGAATAGGAGGTGGCGCACACAAAGGCAAAGATGCGATCGTGGATGGCGACTCGAGCAAGTACTCCTCATCGGCGATAGGGTTTAAAACATTAAAGTTCGAAACCGAATCATCGGGTACTTGTTCCGGTGGGGTAATAGGGAATGAAAATGGGGATGAAAGAAATTCAAACTCATGAGATGAATCATCATCGCATGAAGTTGGAATTTCAAAGGAAATAATATCATTTTCAATGAAATGTTCTTCTTTGGGGGCCAAAGAAGAAATCATTTCATTGCAAATAGATATTACGTCATTTTCACCCTCACTTTCAATATCTATTACGAGATGGGCAAAGTCTCGAATGGCTTGTTCCAAAGTAGGTACAAGTACTTCATTTGGTTCAAAACATTCCACGACTTCAAAAGTCTCGGAAGCAAAATCGTCGTCGGACTCAAATAATAAATCCAACTCATGTTCCCACGAATGATTTTCTTCCCGATAATGATTTTCAATTTTCTCATTCTCATACATACGCAAGCCCTCACCGAATGTCATAGGTCGAGGTGCGGATGCATGAAAATGGGAACTTTGAAAATTACCATCGGACTTAAACGAAAACTCATTATTATAGGAATTTTGAAAACTATTGCAATTCGTTTCAAAATTCCTATTATAAGGAGGTAAAGGCCCAAAATCATTATCATCATCATCAAAATTCCAATAACCTAAATTTTGACTTTCGTTATACTCGCCCAAAGTAATATTTGAATTTGTTATACTTTGGGATTCTAAGTATTCACCGAAAGTCATAGGTTTGCGAGAATTTTGAGAATTATGACAAGGATTACCGAAAGAATTGGAATAAGACATGCTTACCCCAAAAATGGCTCAAGTGACGAATTCCACAAAATAGGTGCGCGAGGGAAATTCGAGCGTTTCTAAGTGCTCAAATGTGGAAGTCCTGTAAAATATTAGCAAATAATATAAATAGAAAGAAAATACTATGAAATACTAAATCAAATAAAGTCTAAAACAAATTAGTCCCCGGCAATGGCGCCATTTTGATTGACAGGGTTTTTGCCGCGGCGCGAGAGTCACCTACGCGCCGGTCATTTTGTGTTCGGCTCACCTGAACTATACAAAAACCTAAACTACGACTTCACTCAACGGGTGAGTATAGCTGTAAGCCGGGTATCGAAAATCAACAGAGACGAGTTGCTAGAATTCAAGTGATTTAATACTCCGAAATAAAAGTGTAAAAGATGATTACAAACTAAAAGGAAAAGTTAATCTAGGCAATATGTTGAAACTAGATTATGAAAGCGAGTAAAACTATAGGTTGCGTCGAATATCCCTCACCCAAGTTAATTAGTATAAAATGGTTACATGGGTCGATGAGTTATTACAAATGCGTCTCGTTTCGACAGTTAATTAAATAAAGGGTTGTTACGACCTAAATCATCATAAAAGCCTAATAAGATTTTGGCGTCAACAAATATCCCGAAAATTACGCGTGAAAGGTCGTAAGCACGGGACATACATGATATGCCCCGTCAAATCTCCTAGGCGTGATAACTAGGACAACGCACCTGAAATAGACCCGTAAACTCCATCACCAAAGCAAAGCAACACGTCAACTCGAGTGAGTTCAATTCAAACACAACCTAATTTAAATTACCTAGAAAGCATGTTAAAACGCGATAAATGGAAAGCGGTAAATAAACGCGATAAATCTATACTAGAAAGTGTGTAAATCAAAGCATGTAAATAAAGCAAGAAAACCTAAATTAGAAAGCTTGTAAATTATACTACAACAATGGAAACAAAGGAAATACAACTTAAATTAAAAGGAGAGGATGATGAATAGTCAACTTACACAACAAATGGGGTGTCAAACCAAGTATAAATGAAGAAGAACCATCCAAAACCACCCAAACCCTAACTACCACTCTCTACAATCTATTCTAACTAAGTATATCTGAATTAAAACCAAAAAATGGGTTTATATAGTAAGTGGGAAAAAGTAGGGGAAAAAGGAAAGAAAGAGGAAAGAGCCCAAAATATCTGTCACTACCGGTCGACCGGTCGCAGGGGCGCGGTCGACCGGCCCCTTAGGCAAAAGCATACTGTCTCCTTCCCACGACAAAAGTTGAAACCGCAGTTGACCGGTCCCAGGGACGCGGTCGACCGGTACTCTGTTTTCAGGCTGCATTTGGTCCATGATGAGGGGGAAAAGGTCCATTACGGAAACGAGCCTAGCTTCTTCGTCCGAACTCCAAACGACGGACCGTTTGTGGCCACGCGATGCTAACTCAAAGAACTATGCATCCGTGGAATTTCCATGAGCTGGATAAGAAATGTGAATTGACTAAAATGCCGTTGAAGTAGCGTCCAACGACGAAACTTCTCCGAAATGCAACGGATCCTCACTTTTAGCGTTCCAATACCTACAAAACCACAAATAACCCCTGAAAAGCATGTATATATCCAAATCCAAGGTTGTCTGGTTAATGAGCATAATTGTAGGCATTTAGGACCATAAAAGAGCTAGAATGCATAAGGATAACGGGCGGAAATATACAATATTCGATACGAATCAATAACGCATGCATGCCTAGGTAAAGTTAGACGGTTTTGACATTTTTTTTAATTACAATGATGTAAGAAGGAAATTTAATTAATTAGTGTAACATTTTAAGCTCAAAATAAAAAAAAATAAAAAATAAAAAAGGGTGAAGTAAGTAAATCATAAGTGGGTCTAATTCAAATGAAAGAAAGGCCTTTATGATAATAAGATTGTAATTAAACAGTAGTTAGCAGTTGGCATGATTAGAATGTAGACTAAAATTACCTGGGAATGCTCACAATCTGTAGTCATAATTAGTGTTGGAACAGGGAGCTGAAAACCTAAGGTAGTAAATGAGATTAACATTTGTCATATTATATTTTCTCCCGTTGTATGTTTACTAAAGTATACAAGCTCTTGAACTCGGATTGAAAAGTTGATTGTTGAATTGCCTAAAATGGTCAAATTTTTTCCACTGATTGCCTAGAGTGAAAATTCTTAAGATTCAGCTTATTTAGACCGGACCACAGTATTGTAAAAATACTCGCTCAAAATTCAATTGAGCTGTTGGCAATCAGAAACCATTAAAACATAATAAGACCTTGATGTTTTACAATGTTTTAATGGGAGTTGATATCTTGAAAATGTACTTTGATAGCAGCATTTGAAATAGTGTGGGGACATGTTCGATTCAATATGTCTATCTGATATGTAGTCTGATCATGAATGGACCACCGCGGGAGAGGAACCATGTCTTTCCGCAATAAGAGAAAAACAAGGTAGACATATGATATTTGAAAGTCTTAAAACATAGTTAGTATTATTTAGTATTATCTTATATTTAATATTTGTGTAATTATTTAGTGTTACATTGGGCCAAGAATTATGAATGCCAACAAGAAACGGAAAAGAATTGTTGAAGAAGATGTTGAAGTTATGGATTGTGAGTACATATAAGGAATTGTACTTGCCACAAGAAACAAAAAAGATCATACTCATGGATTGTGAGTACAGATAAGGACATGGCACATAGGCAAGATACAAAATGGACGCTAGGAAATGGCTTAAAAGAATAGGATATAAATATATTGGATATATTAAACACCATATTATACAATATATTATTTTTATATAATAACACATCCACTATAAAGCCATAAAATATTGGGAGGAACATTTCCAAATGAGTTGGTGATTCAATAGCTAGACGGAACCATGAAGTTTAAACATTTTTTTCCAAATGAGGTTGGTCTTCAATAGTAGATTGGAAGTCCGTTGGTATATCTGACTCGTCTACTCGATTGGTCAGTCTCTTCGATGAGTGTACAACCACCCACAAATTGGGATTCTTAAGGTCTCTCGAATAGAATACTTGGTTGGACTCGGAATCGAGAATTACAGGCTCATCCAAGTCATTGCTCAAACTCCTAAGCTTGTCAAAATTCATCATCACCAAATTAGAGTCCGGACAGTGTCGACAACCATTTGTCTTATCTTCCACTCTAACCCAATCACAATAAAACACTACCTCCTTAATTATTGTATAATCAAGCTCAATTATCTGTCTAATAACCCCATACCACATTGTCCAAGCATCCTTTAGATTTTTATCGCTTTTTCTTGCCCTGAATTTTATCCACGCCTTTTAGGCGAGCACCGTTGTCTTGTGTTACAACACTATCGTCGCGGGACTTAGTTTAAAATACAAAACCGTTGACGCGATACTTCTTATATGCCTTAACCCTATGATTTGGCCCTTGAATTAATTGCCGCAACAGTGCCTTCCATTCCATCTCTCTTGAATTGACCAACTGGGCAAAAGACCAAAACATAATTATAACACTAAATTCCAAAATTATGCCCACTAATAAACGACATGTCTAAGCACTCTTATTATATATGACAAACCTTTTCGTATAGCCATGGTATGAAAGAAGTTTGCTTTTTGTCATTTTGATCCCCTTTCCTTTACCACAAGAATTGGACTTCAATAATGCTTTGTACTCACTCTAAATTGTTCATGTTAGTTTCAAGTTTCAAGTTTCAAGTTTCAAGTTTCAATACAACAATATTAATGTAACAACCCAGGTTTTCGAGCGACTATTTTATACTATTTTGCCTAATGGGCTAATTTTATAAAATAGGGAATGTTGGAGTAAATATTATTTTCCCGTAAGACTTAGGGATAATATTTACTATGCTTTGTCTATTTACCGTTATGAGAAGGTAAATAGTGTTATATTGTGTATTTTGCGTCGTTATATGTAAAACGAGGGTTATGACCTATATTTAAATTTGGGTATAATTAATGAATTAAAATGGAATTGGAACACAAAAATAGTTCACACTTTCCCGAATGCCAAATAGGGGGTGCGGTTGTTTTTAGAATAGTCAAGATAGTCGAAATAAGTGCCCAGTTGTAATTTTTGAGATTTAGGCATTTTAAGGGGTTATGACTCAATTAAGTGGTTACGAGTCATTTTAGTGGTGTATTTGCAATTAGGAGTGGGGGTTTATATTTTTAGACCCTTATAAATCCCCCACCCCCCTTTCTTTTTCTTCATTTGTGTGAGAAAGCCAAAGGAGAGAGAGAGAGAGAGTTGGGAGAAGTAGAGAGAAAGAGAGAAATGGAGGATTTGGGCCGAAATCCGTCACTACCGGAGGTGTTCAGAGACTACGAACCTCGAGACAAGTTTCTTACTTGCTAGATATTGATTTAATGTGATAATTTGCATGCGTAGTTAAATTTTGGGAGGTTTAAACCATAAATGGGTTTTGGGTGATTTTGGGTGTTTAATCCTAAATCTTATGTTTTAATTTGATTTGAAGAGAAATAATTAGTCATTTGATGTGTAGGAATGATTTTATAGTAGTATTTGTTGTTGTGGTTGGGTGAAATAGCGGGTAGAAGCTTGGATGGCTCGTTAATGGCCGAAACAGCTTCTCGGAGAAGAAGCTGTCCGCCAGGGTCGATCGATTGAACCTGGGGATCGATCGATCGAAGCCTTCGATCGATCGACCTCGTCTGAAAAGGTGAGGTTTTTCCAATATTTGTTTTAGCCCTTTTCTTTTAGGTCCGAGGCTTAGGAAACTTCCTTTGGGAAGTAATGGGGAGTCCTAGAGGGTTGTATTGGGTAGACTAATGTCCTAGGCTAAGAATGGAGATTTAGGTTTACCCGAGGACTAGTTTGGATCAGGTTAATGTCCAACGGATATAGGAGGTTAACCTAAAGATATATTTGAAGTTAAAATATTAAATGTTGAGCTTTTGAGAGACACTCCATTTTGGAGACTCACTTTGAGGGTTTATGAATTATATAAACTAATCGAGGCTATTTTGAGGTTAGTGGCACTTTGGGGTCTTAGGTCATTGATAATATATGACTTAATAAGAATGAGATGCACCTTCTAGAACTTGGTGCTTAAAGGCTAAGTGAATGATTTTTGGAAATATAAAATACGAGTTTTCAAAAATGGAAAAAGTAATGTTTTTCATAAATGATAATTTATGGATACACACCTCTCTAAATCGCTATCATAAGGGAAGTCGCGCGCGTTGTGGTGAAGCCCCCTGGCTAATGATGCAGGGTGGATATAGTCCCTAGGCCATGTGAGCGTTTATTTATATTTTCTGCGCTGGTTAGGAGATTTCGGGTGTGGTCTTGACTATCCCGCAGGCACATGGTCGCTTCCCGACGTTTCGATAGGATCCCAGGTTGTCTTGGAGGCCCTGGAAGATGATAGCCATTTAGGGGCGCGCACAGTGGGGAAACCCGGACGGACGGTCTTAGAATCGTTATATATATATATATATATATATATATATATATATATATATATATATATATATATATATATGAGTATAACTATTCTAAATCAAGTTGGACTTGATGTTTGATGGGTGCCATAAAGAGCACAGTAAAATGCCATATAGAGCATGATAAAAGTGCCATAAAGAGCACGATGTAAGGCCATAAAGAGCCTATGATGATGATCATATTCCTGATAAGGAAGATATTTTTACAAAGTGAACAATTGTGATAAATGCCACTAGAGCATGAAAAGTAGGATTATATTTCCTAATAAGGAACAAAATTTATGAAATGAATTAGTTTACGACGAAAATAATTTGGTAAACATTTGATAAAGTGTTGTACCATTTATGTGTATACTCCTAAAGAAAGAATTAGGAATTGTGCCATTAGTTGATGGATGGGTTTTAGTTTATGTTTTCTTTGTGTAGCTGTAGATGTGACCTCCCACACTTATGCACACACATTTATTTATTTCTTATTTTCGTGCTTTGGGTCTAATGGATCTCGACGATCAACCTTGCCTAAGTAGTAGTGTATCAGGGGGGTTCCTTGTTTGGATTTCGCTTTGCGAGACACCCCACGCACGAATAGGGCATAGTGTTGAGAATGGGGAAAAGTTAGCCCTTAGTACTTAGGGTTAACTAGAACATCTCACGATATTGCGTTAGGTTGCTGCTAGATTGAGAGGTGAGGACTATTATTGTTATCTGCGAAAGAATTACGCACTTAACTGTCATGCATTTTAGTCACATGGTAATCATATCAAACCCGGCCCTGACCGGTTTCTATATTTCCTTGTTTCTGCATATTCTTTGCCGTTACAGGTGCGCTTCCGAAGGGGCATCTGTATTTACATATTCCTTTCCAGTTGTTATGGAGCTACAGCATGTTGCGGATGTTGTAGGATACTTGTAGTAGACGCTCCTTTCTATTGTACTCTAGTTATGTTCAGTACATTTATTCGGGCGTGTTTGCCCAAGGTTTTGCACTCATTTATTATATTGTAAATATTGGATTGTAATACTTAATATATCATTTGTATTGGTCTGTGCACCGACAGCTTATTCGGTGATTATTTATTGTATTGTCATACTATATTCATCGATTTTTGATACCCACCGTTTTTACAAATTGGATTGTCTAAGTGCTTTCGTTTACTTTCAAATTTTTTTTTGTATATGACAATCCGTTTTCTAAAATGATTGGTGGTTATCTCATACTATTATGTTAATCGACAGTGATGCTAAGAATGGACCATCTATGATTCCTGTGATTATTAGAGTATTGGGCTGGCCACCTATTATTTTAGTAGGCGGGTTGTCACATATGGTATCAGAGCATTAGGTTCTAGAGTCCTTAGGAACCTGTACGGATGTTTTACGTCTTCTGCGTTTCTCTCTGATTGATGTAGAGCCTTAGGAATAAGGTCGTTGAATTCTCTTGTGAGATTTCGTTCTCCTGCTATGGAATGAGAACCTCGAAGATCTTCTACGCGTTCGTGTGAGACTTGTAAGTCGTTAGATGAAGGGCATTGAGGAAGGCCGTGGTGAAGGCGTCGTGGGATGGGATTACTATAAGCTGTAGGCTGTGTTCGGGAATAAGGACCGCTTTGGAGGTCTCCCCCTTCGTAGCATTATTTTATAATGCTGCCGTGACTACTAAGTACGATGAAAATAGTTTTCCCAAGTACCGCTGCCGGTAGAGAGTGGTACTATGCTTGGGACTCCAAGCAATGTCAATTCAGAGTTGAGAGGTTCTTTATTAGAACCACATGTTGAAGTTTGGTTGGATCGAGGAAGTGTAACCTCGTTCGGTGAGAATGAAGGGCCCAAGAGTTTGGCCTAGAATTGGGTATAAGAGTGTCCAGGTGTGAGGATTTGAGGAAAACCCTTCACCCTTTGGAGTAAGGTTGAAGTGGCGGACATGGTAGTCGCCTCGTTATGGTGGGGCAGAGTGTTTTTGCCCATAGAGAGAGCCTCTCAGTGGAAATGCTAGGCTCGTAAGTAAGTGTTGGAAACAATTTTGGAGAAGCGGTATTCAGGAGACCCCAATGGTGGACATCCACTCGGGGAAGGCTCGTGGAGCTAAGGTTGGGGAAGCTGGTAGAATGTTCTCCTTGCTGAAGAAGTCAAGGGAAGTATGCGTTCTGATCTTGTCGATTTAAGATAACCGGCAAGAATAGGACTCCTAGTTGAGTCATTGGTGGAAGTAGTTTAGTTCGGGTAAGACTAGAATGTCGTGTCTTAGAACTATTGGTAGTAGCCAAGGAGGTTGGCTAGTATGTTGGTGGGATTTTCTAACTAGGGTGCGAGTAGTACATTCCTTAGGTAAGATGGGAGTAGTTTGGTGTTAGCCCTAGATTCAGGTGCGTATATCGAGCTTGTGATGGTATCGGTACATATTTTATATATAGTAAGTATATCTATGTGACTTCCATGATAGGGGAGTTCTATCTTTTCCTTCACACTCGTTATGGGGCGAGTGGTGATAGGTGTGGTACGTGCTACTGGTATTATATATTATACGAGTAGAGATATTCTTAGATTGGTTTGGGTGATAGCAAGCGAATATATCGCGAGGCTATCCTAGTTCTAGTTCTAGGAGGAGGACTAGTGGGTCTATAACATCTCTCCTGGTTACGGGTTGAGACTTTATAGAGGTGGTTTACGATATGTAGATAGTTTCCTTTATTTTTGTTTTTATTTTGTTTTCTTCCTTGTTTGCTTTGCTTGTGTATGCTATTGCCTTATCTCCATGACCGGCTAGTTAAGGTGACTGTGTGGAGGGGTTCCTTGTTTGGATTTTGCTTCGGCGAGACGCTCCACGCATGAACCTTAACGACGTTGGGAGTGGAGAGATGTGAATTTTCTTTTCTGTTCTTTTCTTCTTTCTTTTCTTTTCTGTTGGTTAAGTGTTGGGTTGGAAGGTTTAGCCAAGAATCACGTATATGAGTGATTAAGGGCTAAGTTCAGGTGCAATATATGAGCACTATGATCGTTTTCCTCTGACTAACGTGGGGGAGGACTAAGATTATGGATGTCCGATAGGGACTTATGGTTGTGCCTTAGTGAGAAGGCCATTCGTGTAGAGGTATATGTGTCTCTTGGGGTAGAGTAGTGGTGGCATCTTACTGAAAGTAAATGCCTCAGTCGATTGTTATGATAGGACTTAGACGTATATGTAGTAGTAGAATTTAGAGTTAGGATTTTCGTCTATCCCGATCATGTGTCTTCGACCGTTACTTCTCGACGACTGACAATGCGAGGTAGTAGTGTAACGGGAGGGTTCCTTGTTTGGATTTCGCTTCGACGAGACATCCCACGCATGAAACCGAGCTAATGTCAGAAGTCGGGAAAGGTCTTGGACATTAGGGATATTTAGTATTATACTTATACGACTAGGTTAGGATAGATAGATTGACCTTAGGATTCTTAGGATGCTAGGCCCTTAAGGCATGCGGCGTTAGTTTAGGAAGATGGTTGGGAGTTGACCACAATAAGTTGTGGGTTAACTCTAAGTAGGATTTGGTCCCTAGACGACAAGTATGGGATTTTGAGCTCGTTAGGATGTTTCCTTTCGCTAAGGCAATGCGGATAGGAGTAGTATAGGCGCCGAGTAGATACCGTCTTAGAGTTTATTCGTGGCATAGAATGCCAAGTGGAGTGAGCTTCACCGAGGAGGCGCTATTGTAAGGACATTCAGGTCCATGATTGACCCTTTCACCTACTGGTATGTAGAGAGTAGTGTGGAACGAGGATGGGTATATCCGTGGACATTTTTATCGAATTCTCGATAATACAACGGTCATGATTCTAGTTGAGGAAACTGTGGATCATTTGATCAATCGCTGCTTGCTCGATGTAAATGGGCGGACTAAGAGGGAGGTGTACGCCCAACTCTTCTTAGTAGGAGTTTTAGATCTGTATGCGGTTCCTATCAAACGGTAGCGAACCAAGACGAGACATTCGTGTCAAGGTACAGGTAAAGTCTCCAGGAAGAATGGGAACCATTGGGATATGGGGTATATCCTACCACCCGTAAGTGGAAGGGTGGATTTGATTTAAAGGAGAGATCAGAGTATTAGTTTTTATGGATCGAATTTCTGTGCAATAGTTCGGATCGTTTTCGATAAACGTTAGGCCATGCATAGCCTAGTATAGATGGCAATATGCCTTGTCTACTCGTTGGAATGGAAACAACGAATAGTATATTCCTGGGACTGGGAGTGGTCCGGTAACTTTCCTTTAGATGGGGCTCAGTGAGCAAGTAGACTTTTGAGGGTAGAAGTTAGTAGTGTTGGAATTAGCGATTGTAAGTTAGTGTAGTTATTCCCTAGTAGAGGTATAACGTGTTTCAGAAAGTAAGGCAATTAGTGCCGAGCTTGTGCGAGTATCTCCTCCCGTAGTAGAAGGGTAGGATCGATAGTTTCTGAGATCGATAGCGATGACCTTAGTTTGTGTCCTATGGGGACATTTATATTCGGGGGTTTTCTAGTATGATAGCACGGTTTTTATTATAGTATACCCTTTTCATGGTTATGGGTTACGCCTGAATTTTGAGGGCAAAATTCCCCTTTAAGGGGGGGAGTATGTAACAACCCAGGTTTTCGAGCGACTATTTTATACTATTTTGCCTAATGGGCTAATTTTATAAAATAGGGAATGTTGGAGTAAATATTATTTTCCCGTAAGACTTAGGGATAATATTTACTATGCTTTGTCTATTTACAGTTATGAGAAGGTAAATAGTGTTATATTGTGTATTTTGCGTCGTTATATGTAAAACGAGGGTTATGACCTATATTTAAATTTGGGTATAATTAATGAATTAAAATGGAATTGGAACACAAAAATAGTTCACACTTTCCCGAATGCCAAATAGGGGGTGCGGTTGTTTTTAGAATAGTCGAGATAGTCGAAATAAGTGCCCAGTTGTAATTTTTGAGATTTAGGCATTTTAAGGGGTTATGACTCAATTAAGTGGTTACGAGTCATTTTAGTGGTGTATTTGCAATTAGGAGTGGGGGTTTATATTTTTAGACCCTTATAAATCCCCCACCCCCCTTTCTTTTTCTTCATTTGTGTGAGAAAGCCAAAGGAGAGAGAGAGAGAGTTGGGAGAAGTAGAGAGAAAGAGAGAAATGGAGGATTTGGGCCGAAATCCGTCACTACCGGAGGTGTTCAGAGACTACGAACCTCGAGGCAAGTTTCTTACTTGCTAGATATTGATTTAATGTGATAATTTTCATGCGTAGTTAAGTTTTGGGAGGTTTAAACCATAAATGGGTTTTGGGTGATTTTGGGTGTTTAATCCTAAATCTTATGTTTTAATTTTATTTGAAGAGAAATAATTAGTCATTTGATGTGTAGGAATGATTTTATAGTAGTATTTGTTGTTGTGGTTGGGTGAAATAGCGGGTAGAAGCTTGGATGGCTCGTTAATGGCCGAAACAGCTTCTCGGAGAAGAAGCTGTCCGCCAGGGTCGATCGATCGAACCTGGGGATCGATCGATCGAAGCCTTCGATCGATCGACGGCCAGAGGTCGATCGATCGACCTCGTCTGAAAAGGTGAGGTTTTTCCAATTTTTGTTTTAGCCCTTTTCTTTTAGGTCCGAGGCTTAGGAAACTTCCTTCGGGAAGTAATGGGGAGTCCTAGAGGGTTGTATTGGGTAGACTAATGTCCTAGGCTAAGAATGGAGATTTAGGTTTACCCGAGGACTAGTTTGGATTAGGTTAATGTCCAACGGATATAGGAGGTTAACCTAAAGATATATTTGAAGTTAAAATATTAAATGTTGAGCTTTTGAGAGACACTCCATTTTGGAGACTCACTTTGAGGGTTTATGAATTATATAAACTAATCGAGGCTATTTTGAGGTTAGTGGCACTTTGGGGTCTTAGGTCATTGATAATATATGACTTAATAAGAATGAGATGCACCTTCTAGAACTTGGTGCTTAAAGGCTAAGTGAATGATTTTTGGAAATACAAAATATGAGTTTTCAAAAATGGAAAAAGTAATGTTTTTCATAAATGATAATTTATGGATACACACCTCTCTAAATCGCTATCATAAGGGAAGTCGCGCGCGTTGTGGTGAAGCCCCCTGGCTAATGATGCAGGGTGGATATAGTCCCTAGGCCATGTGAGCGTTTATTTATATTTTCTGCACTGGTTAGGAGATTCTGGGTGTGGTCTTGACTATCCCGCAGGCACATGGTCGCTTCCCGACGTTTCGATAGGATCCCAGGTTGTCTTGGAGGCCCTGGAAGATGATAGCCATTTAGGGGCGCGCACAGTGGGGAAACCCGGACGGGCGGTCTTAGAATCGTTATATATATATATATATATATATATATATGAGTATAACTATTCTAAATCAAGTTGGACTTGATGTTTGATGGGTGCCATAAAGAGCACAGTAAAATGCCATATAGAGCATGATAAAAGTGCCATAAAGAGCACGATGTAAGGCCATAAAGAGCCTATGATGATGATCATATTCCTGATAAGGAAGATATTTTTACAAAGTGAACAATTGTGATAAATGCCACTAGAGCATGAAAAGTAGGATTATATTTCCTAATAAGGAACAAAATTTATGAAATGAATTAGTTTACGACGAAAATAATTTGGTAAACATTTGATAAAGTGTTGTACCATTTATGTGTATACTCCTAAAGAAAGAATTAGGAATTGTGCCATTAGTTGATGGATGGGTTTTAGTTTATGTTTTCTTTGTGTAGCTGTAGATGTGACCTCCCACACTTATGCACACACATTTATTTATTTCTTATTTTCGTGCTTTGGGTCTAATGGATCTCGACGATCAACCTTGCCTAAGTAGTAGTGTATCGGGGGGGTTCCTTGTTTGGATTTCGCTTTGCGAGACACCCCACACACGAATAGGGCATAGTGTTGAGAATGGGGAAAAGTTAGCCCTTAGTACTTAGGGTTAACTAGAACATCTCACGATATTGCGTTAGGTTGCTGCTAGATTGAGAGGTGAGGAATATTATTGTTATATGCGAGAGAATTACGCACTTAACTGTCATGCATTTTAGTCACATGGCAATCATATCAAACTCGGCCCTGACCGGTTTCTATATTTCCTTGTTTCTGCATATTCTTTGCCGTTACAGGTGCGCTTCCGAAGGGGCATCTGTATTTACATATTCCTTTCCAGTTGTTATGGAGCTACAGCATGTTTCGGATGTTGTAGGATACTTGTAGTAGACGCTCCTTTCTATTGTACTCTAGTTATGTTCAGTACATTTATTCGGGCGTGTTTGCCCAAGGTTTTGCACTCATTTATTATATTGTAAATATTGGATTGTAATACTTAATATATCATTTGTATTGGTCTGTGCACCGACAGCTTATTCGGTGATTATTTATTGTATTGTCATACTATATTCATCAATTTTTGATACCCACCGTTTTTACAAATTGGATTGTCTAAGTGCTTTCGTTTACTTTCAAAATTTTTTCTGTATATGACAATCCGTTTTCTAAAATGATTGGTGGTTATCTCATACTATTATGTTAATCGACAGTGATGCTAAGAATGGACCATCTATGATTCCTGTGATTATTGGAGTATTGGGCTGGCCACCTATTATTTTAGTAGGCGGGTTGTCACAATTAACACACATGTAATATAAACATGTGACGAAACTCAAACCTGTAGTATTCATGGAGTCCATCTACATTAAGACGAAATAGTACCCACTGACGTATTTGTTGAAATTGTGTTGGTTCCAACACCACGAACTTATCGTCAAGCAAAGGCCCTTCATAAAAGAACTCTTCATCTTCCTCTAAGATAATTCCAAACATTCTCTTGAAATGAAGGCAATATCACCTCTAGAAAATATATATATAATGTTTTAAAAAGAGGGAGTCGCAGAAAAAAAAACTTGACGACCATCTCACACCAGACCGGCAAAGTGTAGGTGCAAGTGGGCGAATATTTTAAGTAGTACGCTCACATCTCAAGTTTTGAATATAAGATTCAACACTATCGCTACGCCTTATCCCAATATTGAATAATCCTGATGAAACTTTGTACATGGAATTGTCTAGCAATTTACTAAATCTGTGGGAGGTTTAGTCACTAAAATCCACTAAACATTTCTTTCGTCGACTAAACATGAATAAAATAGAAACATAACGGCTACTTTTTTGAGAAACTCAAAACCAATTGTTTCCCAATAAGTCATAACCACTTGTTTTGTTTCCCAACCATCATGTTTCATAGGAAAGAGTTGAAAAATAATATCAAAGCTCCATTCAATTACTTGAATCCTAAATTAGTTGAGATTTCAAAAGAAAGAAAGAAAGAAAGAAAGAGCAAAAATATCACAACACACAATTTGAGTCATCAGATAATACCAATAATTTGAGTCATCAGATAATACCAACAATTTGAGTCAACAGATAATACGAGACAGGGGATATACGATACGAGACACGAGCGAGTGTTACCTCTCTTTGAAATCAGATTTAAGAAGGGAACGACATTCTGAGATGGAGAACGGTGGGTTGTAGCACCATGGCCATGAGCATCCAAAGGTTGTACTTTACGGCCACTCAAAACGTACATCAATCTCAAAAGGCCAAATTTCACCAAAAAAATTCGGAATCATGAGGACTGTACGAATTCATAATCATGAGGCCAAATCTCAAAAGTCCCTTATTCTCTTATCTTTAAAGGTCCGCGCTAGCAGCATGGTAAAACTTTTTTCGCATGGTGAAAGACTTTTTGGTGCAAAATAAAAAGGCTTGGACTAAACGTGTATTAAAAAAAGTTCGAGGGACTATTTTGTATATACCCCATTATGAAACTACATTCTATGATATTATTTTTTCTTCTTGCTGTAATTTTAAGGTATTTTAGTTTGGTCTTATAATCTTACAAATTATTCTAGTTTGTTTTTTTCTCGTCAAGTTTTAAGTTATATGAAAATTTCATGCCTCAAAATTTGAAAATAACCATATTTTTGTTTGGTCTTATAAGCTTACAAATTTTACTTTTTAAATTTTGAGGTAAAAAATTCTCCTATACGAAATCATACAATATTAAGACCGACACAATAAGTATTTAACTTTGGAACTTGTACTTTTCTATGTTCTAATTTTAGTATTTTAAGTTTTTAAATTATTTGCACCTAAATTTCAAAGAAAATATATCACAATCAAACCAAGAGTTTTAATAGAAAGTGCATAAATAAAAAATTACATAATTTTGTAGTAATTTACGATAGGAAGATCCATAATGATTATTATGGTCAAATGTTCACAAATTATTAGTTGTAAATGGGATATAGTTTCTTATATGTACAATTGAAAATGCTCGAATCTCTCATGTTATTTAACTATATTTGGACTAGAATATCCAACAAAATACACCCAAAATTAAAATTAATTTTTTTTATTTATGCAATAGGGTTTGGATATCAAAGAGGCCCAAAATAATTATTTATAATTTGAACTTGACAATCCAAATGTACTTTTGTGGGAATTAGGTTCATAATAAACTAGATATTAAAAAATGGCTTTTAACATCTACTATTTTAAATTTATTTATGAAATGCAATCTCTTTTTAAATATTTCTTTAAATTAATGGTCATTTTAACTGTCATATTGATAGTTTCACCATTGAAACTTTGTATCTTGACGAGTATTAAATTGTCTTTTATATGATGTTTAATTTGAGCACTTTTCTCATTCCAATCATTTACTATATATTGGTGTTGTAATAATGTGCGGAGAGTGAAAAATTAAACCCCTCATTTTCATTGAAAAAAAGTTAGTAATCTCAGTAAGAGTTGATATATATATATATATATATATATATATGCATGTGTGTGTGCGCACGCACGTGTGTATTTGATATTATATGTAATGTTCTCTAATATTTTAATCCCTTATCAAACTTTAAGTTTTGACATGTGTGTAACAAATATGATGGGAATATTTTTTAATATGACAAAAATTATAATACGGCAATCCCTTGTTATATAATGCTGCTTTAATATGACATTATGGACTTCACATTATTTTACAATAAATTTTAAGACCTCAACTAGAAATTTGTGGGGATGATTACACATGTTCAATTTTCGGAGTTTATTACTATATGCCCTTAATTAAATTAATGTTTGTAAATATGCCTTATACATAAACTTCTCACGTTGGTTACACGTGCAATGCGCATTTGCATCAACTAGTCCGGGAATAGCTGTTATTTATCTGACCTTTGTAATTTCTCCCTAGATATCTAGCATCCAAGATGTAATTCCCGTCTTAGTTGTCATTTTCTGAATGTTGAATACAATTAAATGTGCCACAATGTTTTGTAACTCCAAAGCTTATGAACGAACCTTATCCAAACTTATATGGTGTTTCATCCCTCTTTTCTTCATCCAATTCCTTTTTTTTTCAAGAATGGATTATGACCAACTTACCTTTTCAGGGATGGAGAATCAGTATGACTTTGATTGGTTATATTTAGAAGAAAAGTCCCAAGGGTAATCTCATACTTACTAAAGTTCTTTAGTTTTGTCTCTATTTTGTACAAACTAACCTTATATGTTGTGTACATTTTTTTCTTTTGTACAGAAAATTGGAGGAGTACTCAATAGTCACTAATAACTTGGATTATAGTCCTTTCGGTGATCCTTTCAACTCTGATCAATACCTATTTCCACAACAAAATAATCAAATTCCCTTTGATTATGATCAACATCAATTTTCATAACTAAATCATCAAATTCCTGTTGATTATGATCAATACAAATTTTTGCAACAAAACAATCAAAATCAGTACCAATTTTCTCAATAAGACAAATTCATTCCCCAATTTTCTCAACAATTGTGTGTAATAAACACTGGCTATCAATGTTCAGCTTACGTAGATACAAGAATCTCACAAGAATATCAATTTTCATCCTACGTGGATACCCTATATGAGTTGGACTTATAGAGATTAGTTGATGTCTAATTTTATTCCGAGGATAAATCAAAGGTTACGAATAATAACTGAATGAAAACGTTTTCTCTTTTCCTTTCAAAAATTGTGCCCTATTTTTCTCATCATGTTATATATAATACAAGAGCTCAATATAATAAAAAGAAAGGGGATTGCCTCCTTGCACTCGTAACAACAATTTTTCGTATTTCTTGGTTCAATTTCTTTTCGTCACTCAAAACACTTAAGTACATGTCAATTTCATGTACTGCATTTTCATTGTTCATCACATATTTGAATTTAAAAATTTTAAAGTCAACATAGTTGGTTCGTATTTTGTTTGCTTTTGGTCCTTTACTACATATTAGAATGTTTTATGCTTGTTCTTCGTTGTAATTTATATGTATGAATAAACCAGCTTAACTTCTCATTAGGTCTACAAAAATATAGGAATTATAGATTAGTTATCCATTAATTAAAGGATTATATACCAAAAAGTCCCTCAAACATTTTTTAATATACACTTAGTCCAAGCCTTTTATTTTGTACCAAAAAGTTCCTCATTCTCTTATCTTTAAAGGTCCGCGCTAGCGGCATGGTAAAATCTTTTTAGCATGATGAAGGACTTTTTGGTGGAAAATTAAAAAGCTTGGACTAAACGTGTATTAAAAAAAATTCGAGGGACTATTTGGTATATGCCCCATTATTCAACTACATCCTATGATATTAGGTTTTCTTCGTGCTGTATTTTTAAGGTATTTTAGTTTGGTCTTATAAGCTTACAAATTATTCTAGTTTGTTTTTTTTTCTCGTCAAGTTTTAAGTTATATGAAAATTTCATGCCTCAAAATTTGAAAATAACTATATTTTTGTTTGGTCTTATAAGCTTAGAATTTTTACTATTTAAATTTTGAGGTCGAAAATTCTCGTATACCCATTTTTAGTTGCAACCTGGAGTTACCAAATCATATAATATTAAGACCGACACAATAAGTATTCAACTTTGGAACTTGTGCTTTTCTATGTTCTAATTTTAGTATTTTAAGTTTTTAAATTATTTGCACCTAAATTTCAAAGAAATTATATCACAATCAAACCTAGAGTTTTAATTGAAAGTGCATAAATCGAAAATTACATAATTTTGTATTAATTTACAGTATGAAGATCCATAATGATTATTGTGATCAAATGTTCACAAATTATTAGTTGTAAATGGGATATAATTTCTTACAAGTACTATTGAAAATGCCCGAATCTCTCATGTTATTTAACTATATTTGGACTAGAATATCGAACAAAATAGACCCAAAATTATTTTTTTTTATTTATGCAATAGGGTTTGGATATCAAAGAGGCCCAAAATAATTATTTATAATTTAAACTTGACAATCCAAATGTACTTTTGCGGGAATTAGTTTCATAATAAACTGGATATTAAAAAATGACTTTTAACATCTAGTATTTTAAATTTATTTATTAAATGCAATATCTTTTTAAATATTCCTCTAAATTAATGGTCATTTTAACTGTCATATTGATAGTTTCACCATTAAAACTTTGTATCTTGATGAGTATTAAATTATCTTTTATATGATGTTTAATTTGAACACTTTTCTCATTCCAATCATTTACTATATATATTATATTGATATTGAAATAATGTGCGGAGAGTGAAAAATTAAACCCCTCATTTTCATTGAAAAAAAGTTAGTCCCCTCATTTTCATTGAAAAAAAGTTAGTACTATCAGTAAGAGTTGATATATATATATATATATATATATATATATATATATATGCGTGTGTGCGCGCGCCCGCGCATGTGCATTTGATATTAGATTTAATGTTCTCTAATATTTTAATCCCTTATCAAACTTTAAGTTTTGACATGTGTGTAACAAATATGATGGGAATATTTTTTAATATGACAAAAATTATAATACGACAATCCCTTGTTATATAACGCAGCTTTAATATGACATTATTGACTTCACATTATTCTACAATAAATTTTAAGACCTCAACTACAAATTTGTGGGGATGATTATACATGTTCAATTTTCGGAGTTTATTACTATATGCCCTTAATTAAATTAAAGTTTGTAAATATGCGTTATACATAAACTTCTCACGTTGGTTACACGTGCAATGCGCGTGTGCATCAACTAGTGCGTGAATAGCTATTATTTATCTGACCTTTGTAATTTCTCCCTAGATATCTAGCATCCAAGATGTAATTCCCGTCTAATTGTCATTTTCTGAATGTTAAATACAATTAAATGTGCCACAATGTTTTGTAACTCCAAAGCTTATGAAGGAACCTTATCCAAACTTATATGTTGTTTCATCCCTTCTTTTCTTCATCCAATTCCTTTTTTTTTCAAGAATGGATTATGACCAACTTACCTTTTCAGAGTATGACTTTGATTGGTTATATTTAGAAGAAAAGTCCCAAGGGTAATATCATACTTACTAAAGTTCTTTAGTTTTGTCTCTATTCTGTCCAAACTAACCTTATATGTTGTGTACATTTTTTCTTTCGTACAGAATATTGGAGGAGTACTCAACAGTCACTAATAACTTGGATTATAGTCCTTTCGGTGATCCTTTCAACTGTGATCAATACCTATTTCCACAATAAAATAATCAAATTCCCTTTGATTATGATCAACATCAATTCTCACAACTAAATCATCAAATTCCTGTTGATTATGATCAATACAAATTTTTGCAACAAAATAATCAAAATTAGTACCAATTTTCACAACAAGACAATTTCATTCCCCAATTGGAATTGGCTGATTTTGCGAATATCGGCGCAGGTGATTTGTGTAGCTTGTGGGATGGCAATTTTTCATCTATTAGTCAAGACCTTATTTTTGATACCAAGCAAGAACTGCTGATGGATACTGAAAATTTGGGCTATTTCACTGATGGAGGAACTTATATGATTGATCCTAAAAATTTTATGATTTCAAACACAAACGGAAATAAAATTCGACAAAACAAAAGATCGAGAACGTCTCCATTAGAACTGCATGAGATCCAAAAGTATTTTAATGTTCCAATAACTGAAGCAGCCAAAGAATTGAAGGTGGGATTGACCGAGTTGAAGAAAAGATGTAGAAAATTGAATATCATGAGGTGGCCTCAGAGGAAGCTCAAGAGTATGACGTCTCTCATTGATAATGTTAAGGTATTATCCTGCCTGCATGTTAAGATTCTTTCGAAATGTCATTAGATACTTTATTATTTTTCATTCATTTCATTTCTCTCTAATAAAAGTTTACCAAATATATGTTTTTGGAAGTCATATTAATTTATTGTGTTTTTTTTACTTTACCCCCTGAGAAATGCTGCAATCAGACATAACCATCCTCTTTATAAAAAAATTGACCTAAACCTCGTATGAATAAGGTATAAGAAAGTCAAGACACATGTGGGTGGTCAAGTCTAATTTATATAAAATAGAGGGGTAATATCTAATTATAGCATTATTGTACGACCTGCTTTATTAGTATAATTATTTTGTTTTAAATTGCAATTTTAGGAGATGGGATTAACCAATGAGGTAAAGATGCTGGAAGAGACCAAAAAGATTATGGAGAAGCTACCCGATTTAGAAATGACAAAGAAAATAAAAAAACTGAGGCGAGCTTGCTTCAAGGCCAATTATAAAAGGAGAAGGCTCCTTTATGACTATTGATACTGCTTCTTCTCTAATGGCTTGGTAATTTGGGTCTATATTTGGTTTTGAACTTTGTAATGTTATCTCTAGTTTTATTTTAACACTTGAATAAACTTTTGGAGTCTTGTTTTCTCAGATATTGTAGTGCCTAAAGCATTACAACCAAACATAAGTTTAAATGAAGTACGGTTTTAATTTTATTTTTACGTGCCTTAAAGTGAATTTTTGTGCCTTGTCTTGGAAGTTAATAATTAACCTTGAATCAAGCTTCATTCTTACTGCAAAATTAATCATTATGTAACGAGAAACATCGATGCATATGATATTCTTATATATATATATATATATATATATATATATATATATATATATATACAGTACTACACTTGTGTGGATCAGTCCGCATTTTTAAAGTGCGGACCGGACGTGTGTCACCTGGCGGTGATCCTAGAAAAGAGAAAGAGAGTGCCTATAATTTAGCCGATAATTTCTAGGTTCACTGCCAGGTGACACATGTCCGGTCCGCACTCTTTAACTGCGGACTGGTCCTCATAAGAACAGTATTATATATATATATATATATATATATATATTTGACATGATAAGAAAATAATATAAAACATAAACTCTCTTAAAAAAATAAAACATAAATTTTGAATAATCTATATAAAGTAACATATATGTTAAATCATTACTTTAGCAAAACAGTGTAAATTATAAATAAATCATTCAGTATATATTATATGTAAAATACGGTAAGCTGGATCATCCAAGATTATAGCTTCTCAGGCTTATATAACAGAATCATTACATTAGTAAAATATCGGTAAGTTATAAATAAACCATTCAATATGTATTATATCTATAGGTGACTGTAAAATACGTCTAGATGGATCATCAAAGATTAAAGCTTCTCTGACTTATATAGAAATTGACATTAATGTTAGCCAATTAAAGACCATGCTGACACCATGGGGAGAAAATGCTAAAAATAATAATAAGGAACATAACTGTTAAGGCCAAACAAAAACACACAAAAAATGCACTCTTACCATTTTTATACGATTTCTTTTACAAATTGATGTAGTAAGTGATTAAAACCTTTTATTTTTAAAGTCTTAAGCACTTGGGAAATTTTTTTATTTTTATTTTTTATTTCCATAGATTTGATGAAATTACAACATTACTCTTTTTTTATTGCATGAATATGACTTACAAGACAATAAATCTATTTATGTGTTGTTATGTATGTTAATATATACGTTTGTAACTCATTACAACATAATTAGAATTTAACTTTTTATATACATTTGTTCATTGTATATATAAATATATATACACTCATGTTAGCATTAAAGACCATTGTAAAATGCATCCATCTATTCATCTCTCCTTAATTTATAGTCTAACAATATTTTGTACGAAATCCTATTCATCTCCCCATAAATTTATACCCTTTATTTCCTTTTCTCTCTCTCATATTTGTACAATATTTATGATACAAATAGTTTCTCTTGGCTTTTATAGTGTTGGTAATATCGTATTTGTATATCTTCTTTTGTATTTGTTCACCAAAATTTCATGCAAAGTTTAGCAAAAAACTAAATAAATATTTGTAAATGACAATTTGTCAAATTTATCACAAATAAGTGTATGAAATTTCAACCTCTGTAAAATCATATAATAAAAACTTCAATGCATCTTCTTCTGTTGTTCAAACAAAAACACAAAAATACATATTTTTAATTGAATAAAATATATAAATTGTTTGTATAAATCAATGTGACAAGTGACATAAAGAAAAACCTTCTTCTGTCTTTTTTAGACCATACAAAAATAATTTTTTTGGTTATAAAATATGTATATGGGTGGATGTTCACTTTTATCTAGCATATGAATGAAAAAGTATTTCAAGATACCTGACTTCATACTATAAATAAAGAAAATACAAATATTGATATACTAATTGAATGAAACGTTTGCACTCTCTAAAAAAATCCTCTATTTTTCACAACATGTTATAACACAAGAGCTTAATATAATAAAAAGAAATAGGATTGCCTCCTCGCCATGGGTAATAATAAGTTATGGTAATTTTTGGTTCTCTTCCTTTCTTCACTGAAGACAAGTACAGGATTGTTACCTTTTCTACTGTCAATTTCATGGACTACATCTTCGTTGTCCCTCACATATTTGAATTTGAAAATTTAAAAGTCAGCGTAGTTGATGCTTATTTTGTTCCTCTCTATTTATAAAGCATCAATTGTTTACTTTTGGTCCTTTAATACATATTCCTGAGATTTTAGCGACGAGGCGAATTCTTGAACTGGGATCCATATTAAACAAGAGGTTTTTAATTAATTTATAACTTATGGGTATTTTTATTCAAAAAGATGCTGACTTGATTTTCAGGAGTTTACAAGTTTAAATGTTTGTCCCTTCAGTTTTTAACAAATTATTTCTGTGACAATTGAAAAATGACGCTATAAATATATATACACAGATAAAATTTTGGGTGCCTAAAATGCATTGAATATCGGGGCCTGAGGCGACCGCCTCCCTGGCCTCCCCTCAAAATCGGCTCTACATATTAGAAAGTTTTATGCTTATTCTTCATTGTAGTTTATATATTAGAATGAATCAGCTTAGCTTCTGATCAAGTCTATAAAAATATGAGAATTATTTATTAGTAATCAATTATTAAACTACATCCTACAATATTACTTTTTCTTCTCGTCGTATTTTAAGGTATTTTAGTTTGGTCTTATAAGCTTACAAATTATTTTAATTTTTTTTCCTCCCTAAGTTTTAAGCTATATGGGAACTACTTGCCTCAAAATATAAAAATGGCTATATTTTAGTTTGATCTTATAAGCTTACAAATTATTACATTTAAATTTTGAGGCCTGTTCTCATATAACCATTTTTAGCTACGACCTGAAGTTACCAAATCATACGATATTAAGACCTACACCATAATTATTCAACTTTGGAACTTGTACTTTTCTATGTTCTAATTTTAGTATTTGAAGTGCCTAAATTATTTGAACCTAATGTTTCAAAGAAAATATATCATAATCAAACATGGAGTTTTTATTAAAAGTGTATAAACTGAAAGTCATATAATTTATATTAATTTGTGATATGAAGATCCATAATGATTATTGTGAAATGTTCACAAATTATTACTTGTAAATGGGATACAGTTTCTTAGAAGTACTATTAAAAATTCTCGAATCTCTCTTATTATTTAACGATATTTGGATTAGAATATCAAAAAGTAACAACCCCCATTTTATCACGTAAAGATTAGCCAGACATGATATGTCGAAGATGGGGCTTGCTTGTCAATTTAAATCATTCTTAGCATCGATCGAGGATAAACATGTATATTTTAAACCACATTTTAATTTAAAACTGAATTGAATTAATAAACAAGAGACAATAGTAAATCCAACATCCATGTTCAACAAAATAAAATCTAACATTATTATAACATCTCGACTAATAAAACTAAATGACTTCGGGCTTATGCCCATAAAATAATCCAAAATAAATAAAGATAAGAAGAAGTAGCAACCTAAACTAGAATCAATAAATCGATCTTCGAGAAAAAATACGTGACAACAAGTCTAATATTCCTTTAGTCCCGCTATCCTTGTCTACACAAACCTTGTAATTTGGGTTAGCGCCCCTAGAGTCTGTAAGAATTAACTTACTGAAATTGAAATACAAGATTACAGTAAATTTAAGTAGGTGTCTCCCATCGGCACTCACATAGGATAATCTCCTCACCTCTCACCTAGGTGCAATATTAATTGTATCCTATCCCCAGAAACTAAATGCAATATAGATATCAATATGATTGGGAAACATGTGATGCGTGTCACATAAATCGTGTATTGGACAAATCATTGTCTACACCCTTATCCTTTTTTCGAGTTCTCTAGTCATATTACTTACAATAGTGACCCACCATTCCCTATGTATCCTTCGTAGTATTGAATTTATTAACAATTGGCTACATCCTTAGACTTAGATAACTAATTTCATTACATTCGCAGGGTTATATATGTATAAGTCTGTACACACACACACACACATATATATATATCGATGAGGAATCCCTTATCCAAATCGAACATCAGAAAATGCTAAAGTGGGGCAGTCCCTATGCTACTGTTGAACCTCCCACACCCATAGGTGACAAAGCATTCCAACATCTACGCCTATCTATCTTAAGCGGTTCTCCTACGTAGTACCTAAATTATGACCTAAAAAACGCCCAACTCACTTGTGCCGACATGTGCTACAGTTCCGAACACGTGTAACCCCAACCAATAGGATCATCCATGAACGTAGGTATGTCCACACAAATACTTAATTACATATTTCTTTAGCACATTATATGTATTGATTTTCCTCCCAATAATTCCCGAGTCAATTAACCATCTTGTTAATTATTAGTTACTCTATTTAAATCATAATCCATGTAGTGCTTACCAACTTTCTCTTTAATTATAAATTCCTCTATTTTCAATAATCATTCAGCATTACTGAATATCTAAAAATTATTTACGTAGTCACCAGCCTTCCCGATTCATGTCGTAACTGTCGTGTTCCCATAGCTCAAATTATATTCCCCGCTAACCCAATGGATATATAATTCTACAATTTTTTCCAAAATTTCTGACGAAACTAAATGGATACATTACGACTAACCTAAAATACAAACTAACCAACCTGGGGTGATTGGGTATCTGAACCTGTTCAGTCCCAACGTCGAACCGGTTCGTCCTTGGGTTTGGGTGAATTCGAGGTTGCTACTATTTGGGAAGATTTTTCACAACTTACTTCATAAATTACCCCTTGTTCCTCTCTCATAAGTTACTCTAACACTTTACATGATCATTGATTGGTTTTATATTATCTACGAACAATTTTTTTTACATGAGAATGACATCAAATCCAAAATCAATTCATAAGAATACAAATTCCTCCAAAATTATAAAGGGGGTATTTTTTTAATTTTCAAGATCCATTTTTTTTTCATGAATTTGTGCCAAGAAACACTCTTTTTTCATGGGGTGTACATCAGATCTACACTATCACCCTATAATATCACAAGATCTATCTCTAAATCCACATTATTATTATTTTTTGAATTTTCTAATCAATTTCTCGATTTCATAATTTTCTAATTATCAAATTGATATCCTCTACATGCATATAGTGAAACCTATTCCATAACATTAATTACAAATTTAATCCAAAAATCTATATGAGAGCCTACACACTTAAATTAAGAAATAACTTGGAAATCAATTTGATCAAGAAAATTATTGCCTTAGGATGAAGGTGGAAGATCCTCTTCTTGAATCTCCAAGCTTCCTCCTTTTTTTGACCTTGGTATCTCCTCTCTAGGGGTGGAGCTGTTGGGGTTTTCTTATATTGGTGAAAATGAGTTTATTAATCTTTTTAATTAGCTTATAAACTACTTAATCCCGAGTTAGGTTTTGACCCACGCTTTTGGGCCTCCAAATGAGCCCGAATCCTTAACAAGAATGACCCACTAGCCTCCCAACTAATATACCTATACCCCGAGACCATTTTAAAAAGTCTAAAACACCTAAAAGAGTTTCCAAAACATCCTGAAATGCGCCCAAATTCTTTTTACTTGACATACCCATTTTTATTATGTTTAAGACAACACGAAATCATAAGTAACTTACTATATGATTTATTTTCTACGAGTGAACTCCCTATGCCCAATTGAGTCCAATAATTATGTAATCATGAATAAATATTCATTCTCAATCTAAATTTTACCCATTTAATTTAAATCCCACCGATTTAATTTATTCTCAAATTTATTCCAAATTATTAAATTAATTTCTATCACAATGTTTTATTCTGAAAACACAGTGTATTACATTTTTCCCCCTAACAACGAAATTTCATCCTTGGGATTCACTGAAACTTAACCTCGCATTTTGATCCGTACAATTATCATAAGTTTTATACTCCACCAGTCCATTTTAATCCGCACAATTGTCATATGTTTCGACAATGATGCTAAGAATGAAACCATTAATGATTCTTTTTTAATTAATAATGGGCTGATCACCCAGGATTAGAATAGGCGGGGTGTCACAAATGGTATCAGAGCATCAGGTTCTAGTGTCCTTCGGATCTGCACGGACTTGTCACGTTTTCAGCGTAGCATTCTCTGATATAGAGCCTTACTATTAGGATTGTTGCATTCATGATTACGCATTTACGTCTTCAGCTATTTTGAGATATATTGAACTGTGGGCTAATCGAAATTCTATTTATTTTTAGATGCCACCCAGACGTGCACCACGAGCCACTAGAGAGGTACAACTCGAGTTACAGCTAGCTCAGGCACAGGGGACTATGAACACTATTGAGTTCGCTACCATTATTGCACATTCAATTAACGTGGACCACAATTGCTCAAAAGGCATCACAGGTGCCACCTCAGCCGTAGGTTATAACTCCAGACCATACACACTCGTTTCCTTATGCCTGGGGGAAAGTCAGAGACACTTTTTAGAAGTCTCATCCTCCCGAGTTTCAGGGAAGCTCAGATGTCGTTGTTGCTTGCCAATAGAAGAAGGACATCCAGCGACATTTATGGATGTACGAGTGCACTGATACGCAAAGACAGACACTAGCTACTTTTAAGCTAGTGGGGGAAGCCTCACAGTGGTGGGAGTCTATTACCACCACAGTGGAGATGGATAACATACCTATTTAGGAATTCTGGGAGCGGTTCGACTGTAAGTACTTTCCATCTTCCATTCAGACAGATATGAGGCGTAAGTTCTTAGAGATCACCCAAGAAAGAAGGATAGTAATTGAATATGAGGAGGAATTCACTCGGTTGGAAAATTTCGTACCAGAGGAGGTGAGCACAGAGGAGGCGAGGGTACAATTCTTTGTTGATGGTCTTAGTTGGAGCATCCAATAACATTTATTAGGTAATCCCACTCTGAAGACGCATATGGATGTTGTGAATGTCTTTTTACTGCATTGTCAGGATCACCACTTCTATGAGAAAGGAAGAAAGCGCGCAAGAGAGTCCGGCCAACAAGGCAGGACAGGGGGTGGTAGTGCCAGGGGGATACAGTTGACTCAGACTCATACGATGTAGGGTGATCAAGGTTCTTGATAGGGGGATTATGTTAAGCATTTTCGATCAGGAGATTTTAGGTAGGGGCAGGGTGGATTCAGGCATGGCCATCAGGGTCAACAGGACCAACAACATTTTTAGCAGGACAAGTAGGGTCTAGGGAGAGGTAGTATCGGCCAGCAGTGCCAGAGAGGGAGAAATTTCACTGGTAGATGCTTCATATGTGGCAAGAATGGCCACAATTGTCAGGATTTCCCTGTTAGGGGAAGGGTTCCGCAGTAGCAGGGTGGTCGTCAGGAGCCCCAAAGGCCTATTTTTCTCACCGCCCTTCCAGCACCAGCACCATCACTACCTGCATTACCAATCATCCCAACAATCCCACAATAGTAGGGGCAGTTACAGTATGGAGTGTTCATAACATCCACCAGGTCGCAGTTCCACAGGCGCCACTCGCAATTAAGGGTAAATTTCTTATACGTAGGACTTCGGGGCCTATCATATTTGACATTGGGGCTTCATATTCGTTTGTAGCCAATAAATTTGGACGATCCGCGGGGTTGTTAGACACGAAAGATAGTACATTCACATGCGTAGACTCACCGTTGGGTAGCGAGACACTTATCTTCTTTATTTTTTAGGGTGTGCGTATAGACATTGGGAGACTTATTTTGCCCATCGATATTCTCGTGTTAGATATGTCAAAGTATGATGCCATTATTGCCATGAATTGGTTAGTAGCGTATAGAGCCATAATTGATTATTACAGTAGGAGCATGGTATTTGCGATTTCGGGCTAGGAGATGTTCTCAGTGGTGATACCCCATCTCGAAGGAGGATCGTCAACTCACTTATACTATATAAAGGAGGAGACCTCTAAGGGGGTAGTGATCTCCCTAGATTCGATTCCGATTGTGTGTGAGTTCGTCGACGTATTTTAGGAGATATCGAGATTACTTGCTAGCTGAGAGATAGAGTTTATCATTGATTTAGAATCGGGCACTTGGCCGATAGCTCATACGCCTTATCGTATGGTCCTTATGGAAATGGGGGAGCTACGGGATTAGATTGAGCATCTTTTGTGACAGGTTTTTATTCATAGGAATACTTCGCCTTGGGGTGCCCTAGTGCTATTTGTGAAGAAGAGAAATGGATCTCTATGCCTATGTGTGGATTATCGGGAGTTAAATAAAGTCACAATATGGAATAAATATCCGTTGCCCCAAATTGATGACTTATTTAACCAGTTAAGAGGAGATGCCTACTTATCTAAGATAAATTTGAGACCAGGGTACCACCAGTTGCGCATCTGGGATAAAGACGTATCTAAGATTTCCTTTCTGACGAGATATGAGTCTTATAAGTTCTGGGTTATGCCATTGGGCTAACCAACATGAAAACAATGTTTATGGACTTGATAAATAGGGTGTTTAGAGAGTTCTTGGATCAATTTGTCATTGTCTTTATTGATGACATCCTGATTTATTTTCGAACTGAGGAGGAGCATGCAGATCATCTGCGTCGTGTTTTAAAAGCCGAAGTATCCTAGATCAACTCTGGTTTGATAAGCTTATTGTCCCACACCGATAACCAATAAGCGGGCAAACAACAAGGTCTATCATACAATGCCTTAAATAATACCATGTCAATCGTAAACTGATAGGAGTTATTATACGCAAACTCCACCAGTGGAAGATATCATTCCCAACCGCCGCTAAAGTCAAGGATGCACATCCGTAGCATATCTTCTAACATCTGATTCATCCTTTCTATCTGCCCATCTTTCTGTGGGTGATAGGTCATACTCAATCGCAACTCTGTACCCATGGCCTCCTAAAAAATCTACCTAAAATGAGACACGAAGTTCTTGTCCCTTTCGAACGTAATATCGAGCGACACCCCATGTAGTCTCACTATCTCAGCGATGAAGATATGGGCATACTACCCCATGGTATAATCTGTCTAGACTGGCAGAAAATCGTCCACCTTAGTTAATCCTGGGTGATTAGTCCATTATTAAAATTAAACAGGAATCATTAATGGTTTCATTCTTAACATCAACGTCGAAACATATAATTATAATACGAATACTTTAATGGCCCGGTGTCAAAACTTTAATCTTTTTAGTGACATGCAATAATTTAAACTATTAAACCACATTCACTATTACAGTGAATAATGCAATAAATGATTAAATAACTCAATAAATAAATGTGTTTGGACTAAACACTCCAGACTGAAATCCACATACAATAGTCCCTAATTAAAACCAAATCCAACAACTGGAAATACAAATAGAAATGCAGTATCTCTGAAATAACCACTAACTAAAGATGGGCAACATGCCTGACTGAGATAACTCAATGATGGACATGAACTGATGAAAGTGGAAGCGTCTACTACCTAGGTCCTACAACATCCACAATAGCTGCAGCACGTCAAATAAGAATGGACTCCTAAGCTTGGCATCCATGTGATGGACACCTAAAAATGGTTTTACAAAAATAGATTTGAAGAGGGTTAGATCCTAAGAACATTTGAAAAATATTTGCAAGTATTTAAAATGCAGTAAGAGCAGATATTGTATACATGTTAACTTCACGTGTCCTCACTTGAGATCCTCACCTCTCAACTACTTTGCACGCCTAAAGTATTCTCCTAAACCATCCTAGTTACAATACCTCGTCTAATTAGTTGAACTAAGTCTCTCCCTGCATACTAACTCGTTGGGCCCACCCGTATTGCCCGTACATTACATTACTGAATTTACAAACCCTTTAGCCAGTAAAAATTACCAAGTAAATATTAAGTTTTTAGATAGTTAGGTTACTTTAGATATCACTATTTATCTTATCTACTAATGCACACAGAGTAGAATAAATCACACGTATATATATGTACCACCCTTGTCATATATACGAATAAGGAATCCCTAGTTAAAGACCTGCGATACATGTATACCCTGCTATCGAGTTGTAGTACATCACGTACTACATAAAGGACTTTCGGTTCGGAATTACTCTCGAACCATAAATTTATGATTCACACAATTCGGAGGCGAATATAGTTTTAAGCCTTTGAACTACGCACACACCTAACGCACCCAAATTATCGATCACACTATCATACATAAAAGTAGTGCTCAACCATAAGTTCTATGTTTTGAGGCACAAGTAGAAAATACCCTTAATGCGCTCATCAGGATAAGACTGTCCACGACGTGAAACCTCCCGTGATGGAAGGCTGCATAGGTATGTTCATACATATAAGGAGTCACACAATAAGTATTCACAAAACCTATATATACATCATCAGTATAGGTATACACACAACCTATAATATATATCCCGTATGCAGTATATAAACCTTGAATGTCCTACGAATTATTAATTTACAATTATACTTTTCGTTGTATATACCCAAGTAATCCTCACTTCTCGAAGGGATATAATTACCCCTTACATTATTCCAGTAGTTATATTATATGCCTAACCTACTGGTATTATCCTTAGGTTAACATTTACTCCTCTCGTAACCCACTTTATAAATCTCCAATACGTGACTCAGCTGATAAAGTCTCATCGGTCTCAATCCAAACCTTTCCCTTATTATGATTTATCGGACCTCAATTATATGCCCACTGACCTCCTCTAAGTCCATATATAGTTAATAAAAGGTTCCTTGAAAATTGGGGTAAATTAAACCTTAAAATAAATCAAGTTCCTCATTTAGGTATTAGTCGATTGATCGACAGATTGATCAATTTATCAATCCATCGATCGATCGACATTCGTGGGTTGATCGGTCGATCGATCCTGCGTTTGGCAGTTTTGTCCCAGTTACGTTTTTTACCATTTTTATCCCATAAAGCCTTTATAACACTCCTAAACTCACAGTCACGCATGTCAGACCATATAACAACATATATAAATGATTTCTAACGTAACCAAATCATTAAATCATCAAGGGGAATCATTTAAAATGGATTAAGTCTACACTTTAATCTCAAAACCCTAAATTACTCTTTCTTTGTTCAAGAACATCAACAAAACCAGATTTCTCCAAATTCTCATGTTACTAAATTATCAGATTCGTAATACATATATACATGGATGATATCTATCTTAATTTCTACCTAAGAACGTGAAATTAATCTCCAATATAAAGCCATAATCATTTATTCATGAAAATTATTCAATCCTACACTAACATGGATATTATATGCACTCAAATTTTGCAAGATAAACACTTATCTGGAGTTTGTAGGTCTGATTTGTGCAAAAAAGTGGTGGAGTTGTCTTCCTCTCCTTTCGATCTAAACTCGAATGGTGGTGGTGGTGCAAAAGTGGGGAAGGAACCATCCGTGACACCCCGCCTATTTTAATCCTAGGTGATCAGTCCATTATTAAATTAAACATGAATCATTAATGGTTTCATTCTTAGAATCATTGTCGAAACATAATTATAATACTATTACCCTAATGGACCGATGTCAAAATTTTAATCCTTTTATTAACATGCAATAATTTAAACTACTAAACCACATTCACCATTCCAGTAAATAATGCAATAAATGATAAAACAACTGAACAAATAAATGAGTCTAGAATAAACACTCCAGATTGAAATCTATATACAATAGTCCATAATTAAAACCAAATCCAACAACTAGAAATAAAAATAGAAATGCAATATCTCTGAAGTAACCGTTAACTAAAGATGGGTGTTGACGCAAAAAATTATCCATCTACGAGGACCAATTAGAAAAGGACACATGTCATCCTACGTGGCAATATTCGGCACCCGAGGAGAGTTGGTCGGTACCCGAGGAGAGTTAGTCGCACCCCGAGGAGAGTTAGTCGGCATACCAACCAGGAGGATCAAAGGATAACTACGCATTTAATGTGCTTTAATGAAGATGACAACGCATTTAATGAGCCTTAATGTACATTTGATAACACATAGCATACCAAGCATTTCAAGGAGGATCAACGATCATAGAAGGCCAATAATTAGATTCATTGTATGTAGACATAAATGTCTGAATGTATAAAGACATTGTATCTCTTTATCTCCCATCACTATAAATACATGTATTCTCTTAGCCAAAAGGGGGAGGGGGGGGGGGGGGGGGACGGTGGGAGAAAACTAAGAAACACCATACACAAGATACACATCCTCTCTCTCTACACCCTATTGTGCTATTGTAAACCCCTGGGAATAAAATAACAGTGGACGTAGGCTTTATTCATAGCCGAACCACTTCAAAAACCTTTATCTATTATATGTTTGATGTGAATGTTTATCTTCATCTTCAATCTCATCCTCATTATTTATCTGCTGTTGACGCCACTAAAATGGCAGTGGCCATTTTTTGTCTTCAACAGATTGGCGCCGTCTGTGGGAACGTGTTACAAACATTGTTCTCCATCAAAAGCTAAGTTTTTATTTTCTATATGTATAATCAATTATATACTGTGCATACATCTTTTGATTCAGTCATGATTTTTATGTTTATATAAATAAATTAGTTGTCCAATTTTTATTTAGGAAATCTGAAAAATATTGCATATTATGATTTTAAAATCATAACTGTTACATTATTTTTATTGAGAAATCTGTAAAACAGTAAGATTTAAAATCATAATTTTTGACTTGATTCCCAAGTCTAAACTTTATAATGGGGATAAACTTTAGAATGATTCAATATTTTTCATATACACACTGTTTCATTTTACTAGTTTTGATAAAGTGACCATTCAAATTCAATTCATCTACCAATTGTGTGAATCACACGATAGTTTTCATTATTGAGTGAGAATTGATAAAACAGAAATAGGGGACATCCACGTCTTGATATGAATTGCAAATCTATTTCAATGATGGATCTAATGCCTCCGTAAATTTTTTTGATGGTTAAAGGAGATAGTCATCAACGAGTCAAGAATATATATTTGTTTGATTCTCATGTGTATCAATTTGAGACTCTAAAAGTCAGATTCTGATTATTAGAAGAAACTGAGACTCTGGATTTCATCTTTCTCTCTTTAAGAGATGTCAGATCTTAAAAATGGCGTTTGGTATTCAAACCGCACCTGCACAGGTCGGCGCTATCAAATACCTGGTCGGCAGCCTTATTCTTAGTCGGCGACAGCCGATAATACCTATTATTGGGCCATCACTGGTCGGAGATCATATATTATTGCTCAACTATATCTTATTCTTGGTCCGGCATATTTATTTCTTGATTGGCATCAATGGTCGACCAAAGCCTATTGGGTCAGCAGGTCATTTTGTTGGTCGGTAGCTCTTATATGATGGTCGACGTTATATATAGTTGGTCGGGGGAAATCAACTGGTGGTCGGCACAGGTCGGCACCATCCATCGCTGGTCAGAACCAGTAAAACAGGTCGACGATCATTTACTTCTTGGTCGGCGACGCCTATTGTTAATCGGTGACTTGAAATTCAATTTTCTGTAACTTCAAGGTTATCATGGTTGGTCGGCGGAAAATGTTGTGCAGATTTAGAATTTTAAACCTCCCATTTGCTAATCGATGACAGGAAAAATAAATCGCAATTCTAATGTTGGTCAGCGGTTGTGGCCAAGTAAGAACAACTGAAATCATACGTGTATAGTTGGGGCTCAAGTCTCACTTTTTGACTTCTTTTTCTATTCAAGAAAGGACTCTTGGTTTATCCACATAGTGTTTAAAGATATTTTTGGTTTATTACACCAAGTATCTACAGTTTACAACCCCACCTCAATTTTTTTTAAAATCAATAAATATTTCTAAAAATGAACTAATTTTTAATATTTATTGGGATTGTAAATAATTTTACAAAAATCCTAGATTACACAATTATGTCTTACATAGGGCACCTATCTGATAAAAATCTGCTCACATATCATATTATTATCTATAAATTTAAATTGTCCAATATTGAAGCCGATGCACACTATATATTGGTTGGCTGAATAATTATTCTAATCATAATTTTTATATGATTCAGCCTCAACAGGTGCTCAGGCAAAATTATCTACCCAGTACAATTCTTGGATGCTCATCAACAGCACATAAAGACCTTAAAAGGTCAATACCGAACAAAAACAGCGCAGGTAGACTGCACACAGCACAGCAACAAGACTGCAAACAACAATTCAATTGGCACCATCAAATTCATTTCATACATGCCCCAATCCTGGGCATAGAGCTTCATACTTAACTTAATCGAGTTAAGAGAAGAGATACATGTAGGCCTTTCTAATTAAGAATTCAAACATCTATTCCTCAAACACTCGTACTGAGCTAAAGAACACATGTAGAAATTCCCTAGTTGGAATTCAAACAGATTCTTCAAAAGCCCACAAGAGTCATATGATGGAAGAGATGCAGAAATTCGTAATTGAAATGTTAACATATACTCTTCTTAAACACTTGAACTGAGTGAAATAATAGAAGCCAGATAATGTAAAATACAAAGATCTCAGGGAGTCATTTTATGGAATATTTCCTCGGCCTTATTTTTCTAGCAAGACCAACATATTTCAAGGCCAAGAAAGTACTCAAAGTTCATATTCCACACTTGGGGGCTTTTATTACAAATTCAGTTGTTCATTCAGTGGCACATTCTCATAACATCATGCAGTCGAGTATATAATTCAACTCCATAAACTTACACGGAGGCATATTGAAGTTCAGGAGTCAAATTCAGCATCTACAGCACTGAGATCTTTATTACTACTGTCCCGACCAAGAATGAAGAAGAAGTTGTATGAAAATGTCTCGAAGTCCACCAATAGCTTGGTACCAACAAGATTGAAGAGTTTGGTTCAAAAGCTAGTATGTTACTCGACAAAGTATTCAGAGGAGCATAAATCAGAAAAATCAAGCACGTGAAGTTAACACTCAGTTACTCGACACAGGAGGCAATTGGTCCGTTAGCCAACCAACCAACATAGTTGAAGATTATGATAAGATACAAGCTGCATACTATGGCATGGCTACATCCAAATTCCCAGGGGTGATACATAGCAAACGTTCACTTGACGAACATAGTTCCTCAAAAGAGATATTAGCAACCATCGATCAGCCTGCATTATATGTCATCCAGGAGATAGTGCACTTTATGTTGAACAAATCAAGAAGACAGATCAAGAATTACACGAGCACCGAGCAACGCTGCAGAATAAATACTCCATCATTTCAGTAAACCATCGAGCGTGGAGCATTGGGGGATTTTGTTGACACAAAAAATTCTCCATTTACGAGGACCAATCAGAAAAGGACACATGTCATCCTACGTGGAAATATTCGGCACCCGAGGAGAGTTGGTCGGTACCCAAGAAGAGTTAGTCGCACCCGAGGAGAGTTGGTCGGTACCCGAGGAGAGTTAGTCGGCACCCGAGGAGAGTTGGTCGGCATACCAACCAGGAAGATCAAAGGATAACTACGCATTTAATGTGCATTAATGAAGATGACAGCGCATTTAATGAGCCTTAATGTACATTTATACTGTATTAATAGATGATAACACATAGCATACCAAGAAATTCAAGGAGGATCAACCATCATAGAAGGCCAACAATTAGATTCATTGTATGTAGACATAAATGTTTGAATGTATAAAGACATTGTATCTCTTTATCTCCCATCACTATAAATACATGTATTCCCTTAGCCAAAAGGGGGGGACGGTGGGAGAAAACTAAGAAACACCATACACAAGATACACATCCTCTCTCTCTCTACACCCTATTGTGCTATTGTAAACCCCTGGGAATAAAATAACAGTGGACGTAGGCTTTATTCATAGCCGAACCACTTTGAAAACCTTTGTCTCTTATATGTTTGATGTGAATGTTTATCTTCATCTTCAATCTCATCCTCATCATTTATCTGCATGGCCACTGCCATTTTAGTGGCGTCAACAATGGGTGACATGCCCGACTGAGATAACTAAATGATGGACATGAATTGATAAAAGTGGGAGTGTCTACTACTGAGTTCCTCCAACATCCATAACAATTATAGCACGTCAAATAAGAATGGACTCCTAAGCTTGGCGTCCCTGTGGATGGAAACCTAAAAGTTTTTTGTAAAAATAGATTTGAAACGGGTCAGAGCCCAAGAACATTTGAAAAATATTTGCAAGTATTTAAAATACTGTAAGATGAGATATTGTATACATGTTAACTTCACGTTCCCTCACTTGAGATCCTCACCTCTCAACTATTGTGCACGCCTAATGTATTTTCCTAAATCATCCTAGTTATGCTACCCCGCCTAACTAGTTGAACTAAGCATCTCCCTTCATACTAGCTCGTTGTGCCCACCCGTATTGCCTATATAATATGTTATTGAATTTCCAAACCCTTTAGCGAGTAAAAATTATCGAGTAAGTATTAAGTTTCCACATACTTAGTTTAATTTAGATATCATTATATATCTTATCTACCAATGCCCACATAATAGAATAAATCACATGTATATATATGTACCACCAACTTCATATATACGAATAAGGCATACCTAGGTGGAGACTTAAAATTCGTTCATACTCTGCTATCGACCCTCGTACATCACGTACTACGTAACGGACTTCCAATTCGGAATCACTCTTGAACCATAAATTTATGATTCACACAATTTGGAGGCGAACATAATTTTAAGCCTTTTGACTGTGCACACACCTAACGCACCCAAATGACTAGTTAGACTATCATACACACAAGTGTGACAACCCGCTCACCAAAATAAGGGGTGGCCAGCCCAATACTCCAATATAACGGAATCATGGATGGAATCATTCTCAGCATCATAACAAAATATAGAGTATCCAAGATAACCACCCAATATTTCAGAAAACGGGTTGCCAAAAATTTTGATTTGAAAGTAAATAAATGAAAACAAACAATCCAATTCCTGAAAGATAAGGGAAACCCCAAGACATATATAAATAATACAACAAGAATACGATAAAAAGACCGAATAGGTAACCGGTCACTAAACTGATATACCAAAGATACACAAGTACGGTAAATTACTTATTACATTTCATTAGACATTTACAAAAGCTTGGGCCTCTTGCCCGAATAAAAGACTTTATCTTAACTAGAATAAAAATGAAAACGTTTATACCAAATGTGTCCCGTAATACCCGCAATGCATCACGGCTTGTCGAAAACATCGGAATAGGAATTCAAATCAGGCATCCTTGCGGCGGAGTACCTGAGCAGAGACAAGATGAATATGCAACAAGAAATGTAACCAGGTCAGGGCCCGGTTCTATATGATTACCAGATGAATAAAGAGTATGACAGTTATGTATGATAAATCGTGAAGAAAGAGAAATAAGAAGCAACCTATACAATTTAAAACATAAGCTAAGCAGGAACAAAATAAGAAGCATTAAACTGAAAACTTCACCAAAGGTGCCAATTATTTCATATATCTTTTCCTTAGTAGGAAGTATATATTTAATCACAATCTTATGCTCTTTAAGGTAATTATATCTCAATTTTACCCTTTGTAAAAAGTCCTTTCCTTATCAGGAAAATAATCATTTTCAAATGCTCCTTGTGGCATTTATATGTGCTCTTTGTGGCACTCCATCATGCTCTTATGGCATATCAAATACATCAAGTCCCACTTGATTATGAACTGTTATAATTATATACATATAACGAATTCTAAGACCGCCCGTCCGGGTTTCCCCACTGTGCGCGCCCCTAAATGACCATCATCTTCCAGGGCCTATCATTAGACAACCTGGGCACCTATATCGCAAGACGTCGGGAAGCGGCCATGAGCCTGCGGGGTAGTCAAGACCACACCCAGAATCTCCTACCCATCGCAGAAACATATACAACAATAAGCGCTCCCATGGCCTAGGACTATATCCACCCTGCATCATTAGCCAGGGGGCTTCACCTCACGTGCGGACTTCCCTTATGATGTCATTTAGAGAGGTGTGTTTAAGCCATTTTATTTAATCATTTCAGAATCAAGTAAATCATTATTTACCGGTTTCATGATTAAGTAAATTATCATATACTAATCTCGATACCAATTTCATTTATATGATTCATTTATTCGAAACCATTTATATTTATTTTGTAAATAATCTAACTTACCATCCATAGTCATACGATAGCTTATATCAACACTACAACCTCAAAGGAGTAAATAAACTCTTCATTATCTCCAAGCATTCTAGGAGGTTATTTTAGAACCCCAAGGTTATCATCTTTCGAAGGAATGAAATAACTTTCAATTTATTCTCCAAACTCACCTTTATGGCGTTATTATGAACCACCAATGTTAGCATAGTTCAATCGAACTTTTAAAATCTCCCAACATTCTTTTGGGGTGGTAATATAAACCATCAAAACTAGTATAGCTTAATTAAGCTCCTAAGGTCTCCGAACATAACACTACATCTCCTAGTTTTATAATAATTAACTAGAAGAAAAGAATGCCTTATCATTAATAGGCCTAACCCCGGAAAAATCCCCACAGAACCCATTCCTAATGTAGGGTAGACATCTAACTCATCTCACACTCTAGGACTCTAAGTTTACTTCATTCAAGAAGGTTCCTAGTCCCTATATTTAAAGAAAAGGATTGAAATTGAGTTATATAATTAACTCAAAAATAGCAGGAAAACGAATCGATTCGCCTAAGGGCCGAATCGATTCGCCCTAGCGAATCGATTCGCCCAAAAAGCGAATCGGTTCGGACTACTGAACCAACATTCTACAATTGGCCGAATCGATTCGGCCTTAACCCGAATCAATTCGGGTTATGCAGACCTGCCAATCTCCCTTAGCGAATCAATTCACCCTAAGGGCCGAATCGATTCGGACCTGCAAATCTGCCAAAAATGGCTACGAAGGGTTATGAACCCTAAATCCTCCAAACTTCAAATCTCTTCCTTTTCATACACATCCAACAACAAAAATCTACCCCAAACTAATCTACATGATTATTAACCATCAAAACCCACAATTTCTTCAACATAAATCAAGACTAGGGTTTAAATCCCACAAATTCTACATTTAAACCATAAATGTAAATACACAACTACCATACAATTTATGCATCTTAAATCACATATTAGCAAGTAGAAAACTTGCCTTGATGTAGGGAATATCAGATTTCTTTGAGTAGGAGCATCAATCCATCTTCAATCTTCATTTTCTCTTCTTTCTCCATTCTCTTCTTCTTTCTTTCTCTCTTTGTCTCTCTATGTTCAAGACATAAAATGGGGAAAAATAAGGGATTTAGAAGACTAAAATCGTGGCTTAACATAATTCTCCCAACTTAAGTGGTTAATACCACATTAAAATGACTCGCAAATACGCATATAAGCTAAAACCAGGTAAAAGTGCCCGAAACACAAAAATACAATATGACACTTATTTTGACTGTCTCGCACCTTCCGAGACTAACTACACCCTCTAAACTGACATCCGAAAATTTTATAAATTATTTCGAGTTCCAAAATCATTTAAACTAAAAGTCCATTTAAAATACATGACACTACAGACATGCAACCTGATGTTATTTACTTTCACATACAGTAACTATGCATCAATCTAGTAAATATTAACTTTCAATTCATTAAATTAATATTTACTCCAGTCCCCACATTTTATATAATTACCTTATGCGGTAAAATTAGTATAAAATGAGCCTCCCAGAATCGAGGGTTGTTACAACAAGTAGTACTTAACCCTAAGTTCTATGTTCTGAGGCACAAGTTGAAAATCCCCCAATGGGCTCATCGGGATAAGATTGTCCACGACGTAAAACCTCCCGTGATTGCAGGCAACATAGGTATGTTCACACATATAAGGAGTAACAATAGGTATTCCCATAACCTATATATACATCATCAGTATAGTTATACACACAACCTATAATATATATCCCGTATGCAGTATATAACTCTCGAATGTCCTACGTATCATCAATTTATAATTATACTTCTCGTTATATATACCCAAGTAATCCTCACTTCTCGAAAAACCCTAATTACCCCTTATATTATTCCACTAGTTATATTATATGCCTAACCTACTGGTATTATCCTTAGGTTAGCGTTTACTCTTCCCATAACTCAATTTATAAATCTCCGATACATGACTCAGCCGATTAACTCTCGTCGGTTTCAATCCCAACCTTTCCCTTAATATGATTTATCGGACCTCAACTATATGCCCATTGACCTCCTCTAAGTCCTTATATAGTTAATAAAAGGTTTCTTGCAAATTGGGGTAAAGCAAACCTTAAAAATAAATCAAGTTCCTCATTTTAGTAGCCGTCGATCGATCGACATATTTGATCAATTGATCGATCCATCGATTGATCGACATTCATGGGTCGATCGATCGATCCTAAGTTTGGAAGTTTCATCCAAATTACGTTTTTCACCATTTTTATCCGTTAAAACCTTTATGGCACACTCCCAAACTCATAACCAAACATGCCGACCCTATAATAACATGTATAATTAATTTTGTAACGTAACCAAGTCATAAAAACATCAAGGGGAATCATTTAAATCAGATTAATTCTACACTTTAATATCAAAACCCTAAATTACTCTTTCTTTGTTCAAGAACATCAACAAACCCAGATTTTTCCACATTCTCATGTTACTAAATTATCAGATTCGTACCACATACATACATGGATGATGTTTATCATAAGTTCTATACAAGAAGATGAAATTAATCTCCAATCTAAAGCCATAATCATTTATTCATAAAAAGTATTCAATCCTTCATTAACATGGATATTATATGCACTCAAATTTTGCAAAATAAACACTTACCTGGAGTTTGTAAGTCTGATTTGTGTAGAAAAATGGTGGAGTCATCTTTCTCTCCTTTCGATCTAAACTCCGGTGGTGGTGGTGGTGCAAAAGTGGTGTGGAGAGCCTTGGAATCCTTCACCTTCCTTCTCTAATGCCCTTTTCTCTGATTTTATAACTTCTAAACCTAGAACCCTCAACATACATTCTGATATAAACTTAGGAATTTCATTGGTCCCTTTACTCTAAAAATCCAAAAGACCAAAATACCCTTTCGAGGTACCGATTTGGCCTAGGACCCAATCCAAACCTCCGAGTACACTTTGCTAACTATCTCTACCCTTTCAAACACACTGGTGTACTCAAAATGATCATTGGGATGACTCGTAAATAAATTTAATTCCCGATACGACTAACACGCGCGTCTCGACTAAATTACCGTAACTGTAATATTTCTCACTCACAAAAATCATATTGGATTCTCACTAATTTATTGCTCGTTCACTAGGTAATACTCAATATAATTCATATAATTAAATATTAACCCTTGTCCAGCTAATTAATATTTATTTTAATCAGGATTAATTTCCATTTGAATTTAATTAATCCCAATATGAAAGTCATTAAAAGTACGGGGTGTTACATACAGGGTGACCAAGTGGAGGCACGTAGCTACTTCGCCTAGGTCGAGGAGAAAGAGGCCCATAAGAGATCCATAACCTCATACAATATTGATACTTTCGACCCGAGAGACGAAAAAAGATAAAAAAGGGCAAACCGAATGAAGAGGTAGAATCCATCATCCTCATCGAGGACGAGCCAGAAAACCCATATAAGTTAGTTCATCCCTGAAAGTCCAAATCAAAGAAAAATTAGTGAATCTAATAAGAAAAAGACAGAGTATCTTCGCCTGAAGCCATGGAGACATGCCCGGTATTGATCGAGATATTATCTACCATCGGTTTAATATCGATGAAAGTGTGAAGCCTGTAAAGAAGAGACGAAGATTTTACACAAGAGATTCGTGCGAAGTCATTCAGGGGGAAGTTAAAAAGATATAGAGAGTAGAATTCATTTGAGAAATTCATTATCCCGGTTGGTTGTCCAACATTGTTATAGTGCCAAAGGCCAATGGTAAGTGGAGGATGTGTATCGACTTCACCGACCTAAATAAGTCTTGTCCCAAACATAGCTTTCCCCTACTTTAAATTGATCAGATGGTTGATGATGCGACTGGGCATGAATTGATGAATTTAATTCTTGCGTACTCAGGTTATAATCAGATTTTTATGCATGCGGCCGACATCGAGAAAACATCTTTTATTATGGATAAAGGAATGTGTTGTTATAAGGTAATGCTTTCGGTTTAAAAAACTTAAGGGGAACCTATCAAAGGATGGTAAATAAGACTTTTGAAGACCAAACCGAGAAAATAATGGATGTTTATGTGGACAACATGATAATCAAGAGTCTGAAGGCTAAGGATCATGTGGCCGATCTTGAGCACACTTTTGACAAAATGGATAAATACATGGTGAAAATAAATCCTGTTAAGTGCGTTTTCAGTGTCAGTCCATGAATCAGAGGGGTATATAGGCCAACCCCATGAAAATCAAAGCACTAATTAAATTGCAGACACCAAAAACTATCAAAGACGTTCAAAGACTAACGGGACGAGTCGCATCCCTAAATCGTTTCGTCTCTTGGCCAATGAATAAGTGTCTGCTATTTTTCAAGATACTTGAAAAATCCTTCATCTAGGATGAAGAATGTGCGAAAGCCTTTTAAAAGTTGAAAACCTATATGGGGTCACTTATATAGTTATCTCAAACAATCCAGGGGAGAAGTTATTTCTGTACCAAGTAGTCTCGGAGTTGACAATCTGTGCGACATTCATCCGAGATGATGCTAGAGCCCAAAAGTTAGTAAACTTTAATAGTAAGGCCTTGCAGGGGGCTAGCTCAAATATTCGAGGATGGAAAAACTGACCTACACGCTAATACATGCTTCCAAGAAAATGAAGTCATACTTTCAAGCCCATACGATGGTGGTGTTTATCGATACTCCTTTGAGGCAGGTCATTCATAAACTCAAGAGATCAGGTAGGTTAATGGTCTGGTCTATTGAGCTTGGTGAGTTTTACATCATCTATCGCCCCAAGAATGCACTAAAGGGTAGGCTTTAGTGGACTTTTTTACCAAGTTTACATAGGCTACATCCTATAATGATGTTAAAGAAATAGAAGAGCCAATAGTCATACCGAAGGAGGCTATGATAAACACTACTCCGATCGATGGTATGAAATTCGAAATGATGTTATTGATAATGATGTTATCGAAAAGGATTTTCTTCTCAAAGATGGAATTTTATTCGAGGATCTTTTTTTAGAAGGGGCTCCGACCTAGTGTCTGTTTGTAGACGGTCATCTTGTGAAAATGGTTGCGGTGTAGGATTTATATTGATGTCCTCAGATGTAACGGACATAGAGTATGCCTTGAGATTCATCTTCAAGGCATCAAATAATTAATCACAATACAAGGCCTTAATAACTTATTTTTCTATCGTCAAGGCATTGATGTACGTGAGATGATCATTCATAGTTATTCATAGTTAGTCGTCAACTAGATATTAGGCATTTTTAGGTTAATGATGAGAAGATGGCAAGATATTTAACGATAGTCAGAAAGGTGATGGTTAACTTTAAAGAAATTAAAATCAGGATAACCCCAAGATTTAAAAATTGCCGAGCTAATGCCCTTGCTAGACTAGTGTCAACCACCAGGAGTGAGATTCGTTGATCAGTCCCTATAGAAATTCTACACATGCCAAGCATCGAAGAAAATGACAATGGACTTATGTTTTGTTTGAATCTAAATTTAATGGAATCATGGAGATTCACTAGTCAAATACATTCGGGATGGTGTGCTCCCAAACTCTAAGGTCGAGAGGAAAAAACTCAGATATTTAGATGCAAAGTTCACCATAATTGGTGATGTATTATATAAGAGAGGTTTCTTACTTCCACTACTCAGATGTGTTCACCCTACGGAGGTAAATTACGTCATACGAGACATCTATGAAGGTTCATGCGCAAGTCATATTGGTGGAAGGTCTCTTGCTAAAAGGATCATTACCTAGGGTTACTGGTGGCGGACATTCGCCAAAGATGAAATTGATTATGTAAAAAAGTGTGACAAGTGTTAGGTATTTTCTAGTATCCTTCACCAACCTCATCAACCTCTCTCATCTATCACTGCGCCTTAGCAGTTTATAGTTTGGGGGATTGACCCGGTGGGTCCTCTTCCTAAGGCAACATGCAACTACCAATATCTCATAGTGGCTATCGACTATTTTTTTAAAATGGGTAGAAGCCAAATCTATGATGTCTATAACATAAATTAAAAAATTCAAGTTCATTTGGAGGAATATCATTTGCCGATATGGCTTGCCCCATACTTTGATATCGGATAATGGTAAACAATTCAAGAACCATTCATTATAAGTCTACTGCAAGAGGGTCGGCATCAAGCAATTTTACTCAACACCAGGATGACTAGGGGATAATGGTCAGACTAAGGTCACAACCGAGATAATACTTGATAGAATAAAAAAGAAGTTGGAAGATGCTAAGGTTCTGTGGACAGAAGAGTTACATGGGGTCCTATGGGCTTACAAGATAACTGAAAGGATGTAAGGATAGGTTTTCCATCGTCCCGAGTTTACATTGTGTATTTCGTATACCATTATAACCGTCAAAGGAAGTTCACAGTCATATGTTCATGAAGGTGGATCCGAATATCAAGTATCTTTAACAATGGTCCTCTACGAGATTAATTTTGGTAAGGATTGTGTTTAAGTTTCGTAGATATTTTACTTTAGTATCGGGATATTTTTCTAAAATATGTGTTATCATATGAGGCATTTTTTAATTTAAAATGTTTTCTAAAAGACCTGTAGGTGGACTTTAAAAAATATTATTTTTTCGTTGTTGTCGTTCAAACAACATGATCAAACGACATCACGTGTCATTTCTTATGTCACGATATTGGACATTCCTTGCTTGCTTCAAACGATCCTACACTATTTGGGTTTTAAATATGTCATTCCTTGGATGATCTAACGACATCTAATGTCATTCAAATGACATCAAGAAGTCGTTCTAAGGACCTACATCACCTCAACTTTTTTATTAGCCTATAAATACCTATTTCGTGGAACTTTTCATTCAAGACTTTTACTGCACGCGAACTACATATCTGCAGATTTTTATTCTTCACTTATTAGGGAAAATTTATGTTTTAGATTCACACAAAACATCCCATATACTTTGTGAATAGTTTTGGAACCCAAACACTTCTTTGTCGAAGTTTCTCTTGTAGAGAAGGATTCTCTACTACTGGATTGGTAATTCTTGCGGGAGCTATTGCGGACGGCTACGTTCATTGGGAATACTCAAGGGTATTCACTGCTGAAAGAGGAGCTGCGGTTTTGAGGTTCTCAAAAAAATCTTTGTTAGTTTGAAGGCTGCAATCTTTGTGGATTTTCAGCGGGAAATTTATTACAGATTTCTTTATATAATTATAAGTTGCCATTTACATTTAATAATGAAATAAAGGTTTTGACCTTTGGAAATTTTTCCTGAATAAGATTGTTCCTGATATTGGACTGATGATTGTTTTCTTTGCATGTTTGATTTATTCATATAGATGCATGTTTAGGGTTTAATACAATAGGATTGAATATTGATTCTAATTAAATAAGTTTTAATAAATTGGACATTTGAAAATTCCATAAATAATTGATATCACGCATTCTCAAATTGGTATGAGATCTTTAGCTCAAGATTTTTACCTCTTTACAAATTGGTATTACAACAGGTTGCTCCAAGTTAACGACTAATCATAATTTTTTTATTTTTTCGTCGGATACCTTTTGAATCCTCACGTTGTCAAATTGGTAATAGAGGAGGTTGCTCCAAGTTATCGAGTGATCCTATTTTTTTTCCATCTGATACCTTTTGAATCCTCACGTTGTGAAATGGGTATCAGAGCAGGTTTCACCAAATTATTGTGAGATCCTTTTTTCGCAAAATTTTTTGTGATATCAATCGGTTTTGAAAATTTTTATTTTTGAAAAATCGCAATTTTTTCAATGGATAACTTATATAATCGAATGCCCATCTTCGGTGGCACAAATTATGCCTTTTGGAAAGCCCGCATGAGATCATGTTTAAAATCTATCGATGAAAGAATTTGGCTCGTATGTGAAAGAGGATGGACTCCTCCCACTGTCACCATTGAAAATGTCACCAATCCCAAACATGTGTCTAACTGGATTGAGGATGATTATAAATTGAGTACCTATAACTCTCGTGGCCTTGGTGTTATTTCTGAAGCCGTCACCCCAGATGAGTTTCACCATATTATGACATGAACCATGTCAAAAGAGGCATGGGATATCCTCCAATTGACACATGAGGGTACCAACGTAGTTAAGGCATCGAAATTATAAATTTGACCACCCAATTTGAGACTATCACCATGTTAGAGTCCGAGTGTTTTGATGAGTTTTATTCTAGGTTGTCGGACATAGTTAACACGAGTTTTAATTTGGGTGAGAAAATTAAGGAGTGGAAAATTGTTCAAAAGATTTTGAGGTCACTCCCATTCCATTTTATTCCTAAGGTCACTGTTTTAAATTCATTGGGGATATTAGATACACTTAGGTTAGAAGAATACATAGGAGACCTTCAAACTTATGAGATCGAAATATTTCCTAAATTGTTAAGCCTAAGGATAAAGGGATAGCTTTAAAGACTCAAGTTAAGAAAAATAAAAAGGAGAGAGTTCGTGAGTCCGAGTCAGAGGGAGAACTTAATTTTGATGATGTGGCCTTGTTTGCTAAAATTTTTAAAAAGTTTCTCCAATTTTCCAAAGAAAATTCTTCCAATAAAAATAATTTTAAGGAAATAAAACGAAAGAGGAGGCCAATGAGAGCGGTGAGAAATAGAGAGAGGTGACGGCACAAAGATTTTGAATATCCCACTATGATAAAGAGAAAGGGCAAAAAGATTGCTAACACTGCTGCTCTTAGTGATAGTGACATTGAGTTGGATGATTCCAAGAATGAATTACCATATGGAAAGTGAATTGCTTTTATGGCTAGTCACATGAGAACATCTAGCTCATCCCATGACGATGAGGACATTTGTAAACGTGAGAGCCTCGATGATGTTTCGAGTCATTCAGGGGATAGTGAGTGTGAGAGTGAGATTGGAAGTGAGGGTGAAAGCGATCTCCAAAAGGCATTTAGATATTTGTACATCGATACTTTGAAGATGAAGAAGTTGAATAAATATTTAGGTCTTAAGTTGTTAGATTTAGAGAGAGAGATAGAAGTTTTGAGGGAGTATGAGGCGTCGGTTAGTCAACTTAAGAAGGTGAGAGTTTCGTTATGTGAGAAGTTGATCGTCTTAAGTTAGGAAAACAGTGAACTTGAAGCCCGTACATTCTAACTAGAGAGATATCTCTAACGTGCTCTGGAGGTCAAGGTTATTATATAGGACATATCTAAGAAGGTTGGAAAGATGCTCCTCAGTCCCGCTTTGCATAATGTTGAGAGACTAGGAATGGGTTATAACGGTGCATCTACTTCCCATGTTGCACCCGAGTCGGTTGCCGAGTTTGTGATAGATTCATATGGCTCTTAACCTAACCCACCTAGGCATACGTTTTCACGTAGGAGATCACGTCCTAGTCATTTTGAGAGAGTTGTTCCTAGCCCTAATTATGTTTGTTCCCATTGCAAGAAAAGAGGACACCTTAAGGAATTTTTCTTTAAGTTGGGTAGTGTGTCTTATAGGTTTTTACCTCGTTATGCTACTACATGTGTTCCCATATGCACATCCACACATGATACTTTGCATGCCCTTGTATATCACATGAGAGATTTTGAGCACTTTATAGAGCAAGTTGAGTATTTAGTTAAGACTTCACATGATTTGATGGATTTTTTCAAGGATGTCACCACCTTTGGAAAACTCCTCCAGACATAATGATTGAGGTTTATACTTATTTGCTAGCATAGGATGATTTTCATAATGATATTTTATGCATATTGCTAGTGTGTACTACCATTGTATATATTTTTTCCATTTTGATATATTTTTTAAAAAATCCAAAAAGATTTGTGTTTTTGAAAATTTTTGGAAAAATACAAAAGGATTTTTTATTTATTTACAAAAAAATTAAAAACGTCAAAAAGATTTTATTTTTGAGAGTTCATAAGGAGTATCGTCTCCTCCTTATCCTACCAACAACGCCGAGAGGGGAAATCAGTGTGATAACATCATTTAGGTGGTGAAAAACACAAGTTAAATATCATTTTTATATGGCTATTTCAACATCAAACTATGGTGAATTAAAGGTAATAACTCTCTCAGCGATATGAGAGTGTATGAGTAGTCTCATCTTCCCTATACCCTCCCAACAATGCCGAGAGGGAGACTCAGTGTGATAACATCACTTAGGTGTTGAAAAACACATGTTAAGAATCATTTTTATGGTTGCTTCAACACTAGTTTATTACGATGAATGTAATGTATTAAGGTCAGAGTGTAACCATAAGCATCATATTTAGAACACCATTAAATGGTGATAAGATAAGAAGATGAAGACACTACACTAGATCAGAAAAAATAACATGTTGATTGTATTATCAAAAGATCATCAATATTAGTAATTTTTTTTAAATATTACAGACATTGTTCAAAGATGAGGAGAAGGTTACATCAGATAAGGTGTTAGGACACAGGTGACCACCCAATTAAAGATAAAAACTCAAGCTTCTTTTTGTTGATCGGCCTCTTCTCGAACGACGTCATCTATTTGTCTTGAGCTTCTTCCTCTACAGTGACATCGTTAGTGGCCTTCGTGCCATCCAAAACTATAATCTTAGCCACAATATTCTCGATAGTGAGAGACATAGCCTCCACTCTGACTCGTGTCATTGTAGCTATCGGGTCATCACAGCCGAAAGCTTTCAAGTCCTCGACTAGCTTAGGCTCAACCTTATCGAGATCAGGATATTTAAGAAGGTCCCAATGACAAGTCATATTGGTTGCCTTTCTAGGTATTGCAAACCATATCCGCCAAACTCCTTAGATGATTTAAAGGCTTCGATATCTTTCCTGACAGCCTCATTAACTTCGGCTTTATGCTTGAGTTACATATATCTAATTTGGGCATCGTGTCCCTTCTTCTGGACAGGAAACTTGTTCGCTAATTTCTACTCAATATTTTCAATCGCTTGCTTATGGATTCGCTCGATATATTTCAAATCTTTTTCAAAGTCTTATTGGCCTGGATAGCCTCAGTTGCCTGTTGAACTATAGGGAGGTTCTCCTAGATCCACTGATGCATCTGGTTAAGGGTGATCAGAGAGTGGAAAATAAAGGAAGACAAAGTTAGCATATGACGAGACGATACTTAGGAAATTTAAAACATTTATAATCATGAACATTTCTACTGGAATTGCCTCGTGGATAGAAAAGTCCTCTAGCCGAGGAGAATCTATAACTTGGAGAAATCTCTTATCAGACTCGACCCGTATAGACCCGATAGCTCCCTTGGCCCTATTATTCTCATTGATTAGGTAATCAGTAGAAATGCTTAACTACTCCAACCTAGCAGCGAGGACGGTATCACTGGATATGGGGATATCTTAGTCGGTGGTGGCCTGGAACGAGCCATCCTTTTATGCTTCTTCGAAGGAGGGGGACTAGTACAGACACCTTCAACCTGCTCCTCCCTTTTCTAGCACCCCGTCTTAGATGGGCCCACCAGTTGTTATAAGTTTGGCCAGGGTGTGGGAGTGGGATTCTTGATGGACAACTTGTTCATGTTGTCTAAGCTCGGGGAAACCATCTTCCAAATTTCCTTTATCATATCAATTAGACGACCTATAAACAAAAGACGATGGTTTGTATCAGTATATAAATAAGATATGAAATTGGAGTTATAAAATTTTGGAACTTACACATCTCGGATAGAGGATCAACCCCCATACCCATCTTTTCTAAAACAGCAGAAATCATTAACTGCTTAAACACAACCATCCCTCTCTCCTTACCCTGACATCGAATATGATCAATTTTCTCTCGATCGTCAATACTTAGGTCGGTGTCAATTTTGGCTGACATTGATGCATTTCCCCATTTAACCCTTAGCTCACAGACACTGCACAGAGCTTCAATATCAAACTCCCAATCCCCCAACACAAAGAAGTATCGGGCCTTCCAGTGATGGTTGGAGATTTGGTTCACAATCAAGACCTTTTAGTAGACTTCCTAGCTATGAGGTGATAATAATCTGTTTGAGCTTTCGTTATGGACACAACATAACATGCCTAAAAGAAGTTGATAAGAAGGTCAATCTCGTGGCAAAATCTCTTTAAATGGATAAAGTAGATGATGATCCTCTAGGCATTTGGAGAAAGCCGAGCTGTGGAAAGGCCCAAACTATCAAGGATAGTTTTGATGTTTAGGTGGACTGGAAGCCTATAGTCTACATTAAATATTTATTCGTACACAACCACCTCACCCTCTCGATCGTTTTAAGCTCTCTTCCTCGTAGTTCGGGACACTCACAGTAATGGAAGACTTGATCCCATAGACATACCTCCACATCAGAAGTTTTGTATCTCTGATAGTGCTACAAAAGTTTATAGAATAAGATGTATTAAGTGGTCCCTTATCTGAATCCTCCTCCTCCTCCTCCTCTGTAATACCCCGTACTTTTGGCTATATTTATTTTTGGGATTAATTAATTAAATGCGTATTAATTAGAAATTAATCCGGGTTATAAATACTAATATGATGCGATTTGGTATTTGTTTATGTACATATAAGATTATATATGTATTTGATATTATGAAATTTGTCGTGGGATTTATATACGGCAATTTGGAAATTTTGTTGAGACGCGTGGGACCGCCGCGTCACGGTATAATATTTTGATATTAAAAGTGAATTTAAAATCTATAATCCATATGGTCGTTTTGAGTGCGCCAACGCGTCCGGAAGGGTCGAGATAGTCAGAAAACACTAGCCGGGGGTATAGTTTGGGTCCCGGGGTATTTTTAGGCCATACCGGTAACTTAAAGGGTATTTTAGTAATTTGGTATTTTTGGGTAATTAAAAGTGACGAAAATTGAGAGTTGTAATCTGATAAGGATTGACCCCAACCAACCCTTATTAACCCAACAAGCTACGGAGGTTTATTAAATTAGGTTTTCATAAGTTTCCCCAAAGCAAACCCTAGCCACCATAGCCTTTTGGAGAAGAAAGCTTGGAGAAGGAGAGAGAGAGAGAGGAAACTCTGCAGAAACTTCATCAAACCAACACCAAATCTGGAATCAAACCAAGGAAAGTGATTTAAATTACATTCCTTATGCAGTGAATGCTTTTTCCATGTTAGAAACCTTGTGAATCAATCTTATATAAGAATTAAAAGAAAACCCATGAAATTGGAAGATTGTTATTAAATTTTGGGATAGGTTTGCATGTAGAACCCTTGTTTGAAGATTTAAATTCAGAGATTTCATATCTATGTGATGTTTTAACGGATTAAAATCTGGGAAATTTTGATGAGAAGAACCTAGGGTTTATGTTCTTGAAGGAAATTGGGAATTATTGTAGAAATTGTGATTTAATGATGTTTAGAAGATATTAAACCCTTTAATGATGTTAGTATAGCCCCTTAACATGTTTGAGGATGATTAGAGAACTCAATATATTGTTGGAACGAATTTTAGAAAAGGGTTGAGGAGTAAAAATGGTGAAAAAACGAATTGGGGAAAAATCTGGGCCGAAACTGGCCACTCGTTAGAAGCAGCCCCCAGGTCGTTCGAACGAGCTCGTTCGAACGAGCTTCTAACGAGTTGACCAGTCGTTATTAACGAGTAGGGATTTTCGTTCGATATCTCGTTCGAACGAGATATCGTTAGAAGGGTCAGTTCGTTCGAACGAACTGGGATCTCGTTCGAACAGCCTCGTTCGAACGAGACTTCTAACGACCTGACAGTCCAAACTCGTTCGAAGCCTCGTTCGAACGAGACTTCTAACGAGTTGACAGTTTGACCCTTTTTGGACTGTTTTGACTTTTGGAGTTTCGGGAACTGGTTCAAGGGTAGAGTTAGCATTCCTTTGATGATATAGTGATTGATTTGGGACTTTTGGGTTATTGAGATGAGTAAATCATATACTAGAGTTATATTCATTGAACCAATTGGGTTGAGACGTGAGTGTCCACTACGATGTAAGGATGAATTATAGCGAGTATAATTACAAACCAGAATAGCATGAATTGTGATAATTATAGTTAGTACGAGAGTGCAATATGTACTACGATTAAAATATGGTATTACTAAGACATGTGTTTACTTAGTATTAGTATATGGATTGTTTGTATGACATACCTACCATACTTGCTATCATGGGAGGTTGCGTTCGCTTAGGACCCTCTAATCCTTGTGTGCCTACGGGGGGGATATAGACTGGTACCTTGATGAACATAGGTCATAGAAAGACTTATTGTGATATTAATAAGTCCGCTGACCATGGGAGCGTAGGTATGTGCGTGACCCATGTGATGGTGACTGTGTTCGCCTCCACTATTTGTGATTTGTGTTATCTAAACTATTCCTGAGAGATTCGGAATATGTGATCCTTATGTACGTGATGTACCGGGATGGATAGCAGAGTATGTGGGCACCATAGCTTAGATTGCGGGGTGCTTGTATCATATATTTATGATGTGAATAATATACTTTAAATTAATGGAAATCCTCATGTTAATGTTGTAAAAATATTACGGTATTGTTTCGAGATATATAATGAGTTAGCTGATAGTTATATAAATGGCATAGTTAGTAACTGAGTTTACGTTAAACCTCTATTAAATTACGAGCGTTGTTATGTTAAATTAACCGAGTAAAATGGGTAGAACCTTTGGTAGTCTAGCTAGTTACGTTGTCACTTAGCTAGTGGAAAGGGTAGTTATAGATGGGTACTTACGTTAGGAGTGCACAGTTAGTCGAGAGGTGAGAATTTAATGTGAGTGCACGTCCTAACATGTACTTTGCATTTAATGTTTTAAATGTTTTTAAAGCACTTGCAGGTTTTTAAAATGATTTCCACTTTCGGGCTCTGACCCATTTGCTTTCAAATATATTTTCTTGTAAAACCATTTTAGGTGCCCAGCCACAAGGACACCAAGCATAGGATTCTCATTCAGGTGACGAGCTGTAGCTGCTTGTGGAAGCTACAGGGATTTGCATGTAGACGCTTCTATCTTTTGGATTCCAGAGTCACCATCTATTCGTGGTAGGGCATGTTGCCCATTTCTATTTAGAGACATCTTTTATACTTCAGTTTTCAGACTTTAGCACGTTTTATTATTGTTTCAGTTCATTTATTTCAGTTATGGGATTGTAGTGAGGGGTTTCCTCCAGACTTTATTTACTCTATTGTGATGGTTATTTGTTTTACTTCAGTATGGTGAATGGTGTTATTTATTTCTTCATTACACTTGTTGCATGTTAATCAGACTTAAATTAAAATTTGGCAATTTGATTTTTAAATACTAGGTGGTTAGTAATAATAAAATGTTTTCGACAGTGATGCTATTAACTGAGCCAACTTGGCATTTTGAATTAATTTTATAAAGGAGTAGCTACCCGGTGTTTAATTAGTCGGGGTGTCACAGGTGGTATCAGAGCATCAGGTTCTAGTGTCCTTTAGGATCTGTACGGCTATTATGTTTCCGCTACGTTTTCTTTGATATAGAGCCCTATATTTTAGGACTGTTGTATTCTTTTGTGTATGCTTCGATCTTCAGCTATTTTAAGTTTATAAACCGTGAACTTATAAACTTTGTTCTTATTTCAGATGCCTCCATGACGTGCACGACGAGTTCCCAGGAATGCAGTGCCCGAACCCCAGCCCGCTCCAGTTCAGGGCATGTTGAGCGCCGCTGAGGTTGCAGCTATAGTAGCTCAAGCGGTGAATGCCGCGATTGCCGTTGTTCAGCAGGCACCACCACAGGCGAACGGTAACCTGAATAGAAAGGAAGACGTTAAAATGAAAAATGGGATGCAAAACTCGCCTGGATAGAGGTGGTTTGGAAAGAGAGGAAACGAGGGTTTGATGTTTGCAAAAAATCTTGAGAGAGGGAAGGGAAATTCGAGAAGAAGTAGAAAATTTAAGAAATTTGGGTATTTTATTGGTGCAATGATTACGTACGTTTCTTGAGGCACGCGCCATTAGGGCGTGAGTCCCCAAGAAGACATGTTATCGCCAATTCTTGACAGACACGCCAACTCACCCATTTGTTAATATATGTCCAACGAAGGACACTTGAATGACTCTTCTGTATGGGGACCTGAAAAGATATCCTCGACCTCAACAAGGACCATTCACATATCTAAAATAACCTCTAACACTGGAGGGTATTATCTCCATAAGGAGTCGGATGACTATACCCCTCAGCCTTCCATTCACATTGAAGAATAAGGTCCAGGGGTGATTTATATGCATAAGTGTAACCTCATCCTAGACAAGACTTATCCCTATTCCATGACCTCTTCCCAATGTCCATCAGATTCATCTGCATATGGGCCCATATCAGACAATCTTAGCTTCTGAGAACTCATTATCAAAATAGTTCTAGACACATGCAAAGGTTCAATTTATAGTCCAAGATGATCTCGTGGATTGGCCATTGTCGTGTGTCGTCCTCTTACAACACCAACAGGCCGAGACCACCATGATTTTTCCAATATGATCTTTACATTCTCAGAGTTATGTCTTTAGAAGCCCATCAACTCAATCTAGACCAACAAAGTCAACTTCAGTATTTTATGAGGGATACACGACTTGTGCATCATCGGGCCACGTGGACATACCGTTGTAACCCTTCTCCAGACCATGTGAGGGAATATTTCATCATCATAATATGCTTCTATTTATGAAAACCGCATTAATTCATTCTCCTTTTTTCTTATTAAAATTACAATAAGACTCTAGTGTCATCTCTTAATTACTTTATCAAGACGGTGCAATCGATTAAAGACCGGACAATTAATGTCTATATTGAGATCAAGATTAAGCTCCAAGTCTTATAGGTTTACGAGAAGCACGTTTCATTTCCCTCAGCTAATAATCTTTTCCCTTTTTTGGAACCTTCGTTGTCATAAATCAAAGGCCCTAAATGCTTTAATCGTATATCAAGATTGGAAATCTGCCAAGGACTTTGGTATGATGTCCTTCCAACGTGGATTCATGTAGAACATCATGCCACCATAAGAACATGGTATATAAGACAAATATGAGGCCCAAACTGAACTGTGATATAGATCCATACCTAGGTACAAAATAAGACCCTTTAGTGAGGTCTATATCAGTAATAAAAAGACCTGAACCAAAAACATTCTAATGGAGCGTGCTATGAAAGCGGGGAGGAACTTATTATTCAATCAAGGATAACTACTAGTAAGACATCTCCTAAGTAGATAAGACTAAAACAACTAGTCATAAAGAAGCCCTTCATTTTCTTGCCTCCTTACAGTTCAAAATGCCTAATGCATATTATCTATTGCTAGAAGCTACCAATCATGTCTAGTCAAAGTCTATCTTGTATTTACCACGACTCATTTTCCTTACCTAACAAGCATTTGAGTTTTTCACATATCAGTGGGTTCACAAGAGTCGTAGCTCTTTCACAATGGAGTAGGCTCTGATTGAACCACTTACATTTATGTATTATCTATCTTTCTAATCTCCTTCTTTGCATACTTACATTCCTGCGATTATATCTCCATGGATAACTTAGGTAGAGCTTGATCTGCTAACATATTTGAGTAGAGATTATCTACATCATCAGGTGACATTGCCAAGAAGCTTGTTTAAGTCCATATATTGATTTCTATAACAAACAGATAATGTTTTCCTTTCCTTCTTTTATGACGCCTTTTGTTTGTGCCATATAGACTTATTCTTCCAAAATCCCATTTAGAAAAGTTATTTTTACATCCCTTTGGTGCAACTCAAAATCATAATGAGACAATAATGCTAAGATGATTCGTAGAGAATCCTTCTTCGAACTAGGAGAAAAGGTTTCAACATAATCAATGCCTTCTCATAGATTAAAACCTCTGGTAATTAGTCTGAATTTAAGTTGTTCAATATTGCCTTTTAAGTCGTGTTTGGTCTTATAGGCCCATCTACACCCAACTTGTTTATATCCTTCCCGCAATTCAACAAACTCCGAGATTTAATTAAAATCCATAGATTTTATATCCTCATTCATGGCATTAATCCATTTGCAAGAATCATTTATGTTAACATCTTATTCATAAGTAACCGTATCATCAATATCCCCTATGTTAAATTCCATTTCTTATAAATACATCATATAATCATTCAAAATAATTTATCACCTATTTATTTCAAACATGCTTAATGCTAATTCTTATTGTGCCTATATAATAGTTTCATTAGATATGGTCTCATTATGTGGTTGTTTGGTTTGTTGATCAAGCATATGTTGTTCTTCATCATTGATCGATTTAACACTCGAATTAGCAAGTACATTAAGAATAACGGGAACATTATGAACTCGGGGTAGAGGGAATTGTACCCTTACTTCTTAAATGATCAAATCTTTACATTCATCACTCCCACTGACTTCCTTTTTTTAAAAATAAATTTAGCATTTTAAGTTTCAATAATTCTTGTAGTGTAATTAGGATAGTAGAACCCATATCCCTTTGATTTTCTAGACACCCAATAAAATGACATGTCAACGTTATAGGATCTAATTTCTTTTCTTATTGATTGTAAATTATTGCTTCCGCTAGGCACCCTCAAACACATAAATGCCTTAAAAAGGGTTTCCATCCTTTCCACAATTCAAAAGGTGTCGGGAATTACCTTATTAGGAACCCAGTTTTATTCACAATCATCATAAGAGCATGCATCTATAAGAATATAGTCAAATTAGTTCAACTTAACATATTCCTAATCATTTATGTAATGGTATAGTTTTTCCTTTCAGCTGCACCATTCTGCCAGGGTGATCTTGGAATTGTATATTGTGTACAAATACTTAACCGTTCGAGGATTTTAGAAAATAGATCAACGCCCCCAATTATCATATCTTCTATAAAATTCACCACCTTTATATTCAATTTAAGAATTTTCACCTTCTTCCAACTTGGATTGTGGCTCTTTTCTCAACATACTTGGTATGTTTGCCTTTAATACAATCCACACACATGTCATAATCATCATAATCCAAGTTAGGGTGAATTCCCTATTTAATTATCCTTTCAATTCTTTTTCTGGATATGTGACCTAACATTGTATGCCACGAGTAAGCAGATTTGTCATTTGATGAGACACTTTTTGTTCCAATATTAGGATGCAGAGATATAAGAGACTAAAAAAAAATCTTTTCAAGGTTAATTTAATATAGACCATTCACTAAAAACCCAGAACAAATAGGAGAAGCATCTTTAAATAAACTAAATCCATTAAATTTGAAATCAATTAGGATCAAGTTTTGACAATGAAATTAAATCTTTAGAAACTGTAAGAACATAAATGAGTTCTTTTAAATCAAATTAAAAATCGAAATCTAAAACAAATCTAAAAACTCCAATATCTTCGACTATAGTTCTCTCTCGATTTCCCATGTAAAGAAAGGCTTCATTTGGTTTTTTCCCAAGTTGAAAGGCATCCTGCTTCAAATTTAAAACATGACAACTAGAACCAGATTCAATCCACCAAGTGTTAAAAGGAGCCTTAATTAAATTTGATTTCAAATGTATTAAATACAAAGGCTTACCTTTCTTTTTTAACTAAGCCATGACCCACCATACCCATTCACCTTCTACTTGAGCTCCATCTTCAAACCAAAATTAGCCCATCTTTCATAAACCCAACATATCCACATTCACCCATTTCAATTCTTACCCGATTTTTCAGGTGCCAAAGTCCCCACATTATAAAACCAAAGACAATAAAATCCAAACACACAAAAACAAACTTGTGTTTTAATCTCCCTTTTACCCTTTTATCCAAAATACCCCTTAACATTAATCCCACATTTCTTCTAACCCTATTTCCATTACCCCCCATGCCCCACTTCCTACATGCACTTATGTGCTTTCCTAAATTACCCCCACCTAATTTCCAAAAACTCTCCCAATTTAACCCCACACCATTATTCTTCAAACTTTGTCCCTTATCCCCTTGCTCCATTGTGCCTACTCTTTAATAAGATCAAGACTCATTTGAAGAAAACAAGCATTGTAAAGAGAAAAATCCTAAAGAGAAGAATAGGGAGAGAAACGTCTTTGTAAATATTTTTTTATTTCTTTTATTTTTCTTTAGAGATTTTGTGAGGATTAAAATGTGAGAGTTTGCATTGTATTGAAGAGTTTTGAGTTCAACTTGCAATTCAAGAAGACTTGATTATAAGATTTGTTCTCTTATCTTTACTTTTGTTTTAATTTCATGCTTAGTTTGTTGATAATATTACATTTGTTGTGTTGTATAACCATGTTGGGCTAGAACCCCCTTTCAAGGGGTGGGGTGATCCCATTATTTGATGTTAATACCATTTTAATTAGTTTATTTAAATTAAATATCCCTTTGATGATTAACTTTGCACTCTCACGTTTTAATTTACGCCTCGAGAGAGGGTAAATAATTTTCAAGAGAAAATCGAGACTCTAGTCTTAGTTTCCATTTTAGAATTGAACTAGAGATAGGTTTTTCTAAAATGTGGAATTATATCTTTGAATTTAAACTCTAAGCTTAATTCTATGATTTAAACTAATTTAGTAAATTGATCCTAGCGGGTGGTTTGTCAAATGATATTTGGATGTACTTTTCAAGAGTTGGCAGGAGTGTTAAATTTAATTTTCTAAAAGGTTATTATTAAAATTAAATTTTCAACGAGAGTTGATTTGTAATTTTGATACTAACTTGGGAGTTTTAGTTTGAATGAATTAACTAATAAGATTAACTAGAATATTGTGACAACCCGCTCTAAATAATAACGGGTGGCCAGCCCTATACTACATTAAATCAGGTATCTTAGATGGCACACTCTCAACATCAACTGACAATTCTAATAATATAAGGCTAACTACCCGAAATCATTAAAAGCGAATTGCCAAAAATTTAAAACTTTTTATTTAACAACAACAACAAACCCAATAATGCAACTCAACCACAATATACATCTAACTATGATGAGTGAAATGTGCAAACACCAATATATACAAGTGCGCAATACAAAGAACAAATAAAATACCGAATATGCTGTCGGGTAACAGACAATACAATAATCTGAGAAATGAAATATGAAAGTGTTGGTCTACAACACTTGAATACTAACTCAATATACAACTGAATCCTAATCTAGATATACAAAGATAGGAATCGACTAAAACAAAGTGTCACAACAGTCCGCTACTGCCACAGCTCCATGAATCCTGAATGGATGAACATCAAAGGCGTCCTTGCGGAGGAACACCTGAAGTAGTACAATATATATACATGGAGGAGAAAATATAAACAGGTCAGAGCCTGAGTTTGAAAAACATTTTATAGCAAGTGTATTAAAATGCATAATAATTATAAATGAATTATTACATGATTAAGGTGGAATCGAACTCTATATAATAATTCAACTCACCTCTCATCTAAAGAGCGCACTAAACGTATGCATGTGATCTCCAAATGGATGCCCGATTCTAATTTAGGTAAGCGGATTCTAACTTAAACCCAATTGAAGTATTTAAGTGAAACTGTCTAACCTATCTCCCAATCTTCCTTTATTCCTAAAATCTATAAATTATGTACATTAACTTTAATGTAATAGTTATAGTTATTTTTATAGTGTTCATTTGTTGAACATATAAAGTTACATGGTCCATCATAACCACATCATCACAATACATCAACATTCTCATTTACTAGAATATTTTATATTCTAGTTATGCCCTTATCTGGCATGTAAACAATATATATATTTATAATAGTATTTATATATGAGTTATTAGCATCATGAATTAAAGACTAAACTCCTCCCGATTCTCAATACGGCACTGCGTTTCGTGCGCGGGACGTCTCGCCGAGGCGAAATCCAAACAAGGAACCACCCCGTTACACTACTCCTGACCGTATTGATCCTCGAGGCTTATTATGCCCTCAATGCAAGATGAATGTAACCCAATTTATTATCCAATTTTAATTAATTAATATTTCCAATTCTTAACACTACACTACACGGCGTTTCATGCGTGGGATGTCTCGCCGAGGCAAAATCCAAACAAGGAACCCCCCCGTTACACTACTCCTGGCACTGTCGATCGTCGGGATAGGTGATATATATATAGATAATTATGAGAATTAAGGACAAAACTTATCCCCAAATTCCAATATTACACTGCGGTTCGTGCGTGGGATGTCTCGCCGAGGAGAAATCCAAACAAGGAACCCCCCCGATACACTAATCCTGGCAATGTAGGCCGTTGAGGTCCATTATGCCCTTGATACCCAAATACAAACACAAGCAATAATAACCATACAACCGAGCTATAACTCGAAGGACGAAGGATCACATGCTGTCATCTTCCAGCAGCCCATATACGTAGCAAACTGGGGTCACTTGGTGGGGTTCCACTACACCCACCTCGTGATCAACTCACGCACACGACATCCCGAGAAGCGGTCATAGCTCCTAACCGGCAAGTGAGAGCGATACATACCCACGACCTCTCACCCCCAAAATAAATAAATGTATATATATATATGTAGATATGTCATTTGCTGACCACCATGGACGACTATGACCTGGGGAATATCCACACCCGACTCATCTAGCCAGAATGCTCACCCTCTACGCACGTAACTTCCCAATGATAGCAAGGAGGGGGTATGCTTAACATGTATATACACCATCATATAAGGTATACATACATCCCACATAATAAAGATACACCATTATATAAGGTATACCTGCAACATCATATTCATTTTCATTATACGCTCTTAGGCGCAATGGATTTAATGTCATTAATTAGTATCTCTCTCTCTAGATGCGCTAATCGTAATTTCTCACACATCTTCCCCACTTAGTATATACTATACTATTTCTCGCTTGAAGCTCACATGTCGCTTCTAATTGTCAATTGTCTCTCAATTCTATTTAAGTTAAGGATATTCTTTTATCCTAATGCACCTCAATTAGCATTTCTCATTGTGTGAGATATCTCCCAAATCAATCATCAATAAGGATATTTCTATATCCGTATGCACATCAAATAGCATTTATGATTCTACATTCATTATAGGGTTCAATTTAGTTTATAAACCTTTTTAAAGTTATCCCATTTGGGATTGGATTCTAAAATCCATTATCACTAATTATCATTCATCTATATGAATTTATAGTTATCTCCCAATAGAGTCTCCAATCAAGGTGGGCTTCCCCACTTAGGAAATACCATAATATCTAATCGATTTTCCCCAAATTTAGTCAATATGACTCCAATAATTTCTTATAAGGGAAACTCTCTAAAAGTCTCCAAAACATACTCCAAATATCTCCTATAGAGATCCCCAATCGATAACCTCGAACAAAACGGGATGAAATTCTCCTTAGAAAACATCCCTTGGAAAAGCCATGTTTCCAAATCGATTCGGCCCAGCGAATCTATTCGGCCAGGAAGGCGAATCGATTCGGGTCATCAGACCTGGGATTCTATCTCAGGACAAATCGATTCAGATGGAGTTCGAATCGATTCGGTCACTCAGACCTGGGCACCTGCATAATTCCGAATCGATTCGGTAGGAGGCTGAATCGATTCGGCCCTTCAGAACTCTAGAAAATGGCACTTTTTGTAAGCCTAAAATACCCAAAATTCATTTTAATCATTTTTCTCTCCATTTCTCTTCAACCCAATCACATATATATCATCAATAATCATCCTAGAATACATATAAACTAATTTCTAACCTTAAATCTATTCATACACTAAAATCTAAGGTTTTTCCCCAAAAGTTAGATTTTACCAAACTAAACCTAAAACCCAAAATTCAATCCACAAATCATGCAATAATTTGTACACAACAATTATTTAGCAAGTTTAATCACTTGCCTTGGGTTCGTAGGGTCTGAATCCGCCTTGAGATCGCGTATTGCCCGAAAATCTCCACTTTCTCTCTCTTTTCTCCTTCCTTTTCTTCTTCTTTCTTTCTTTCTTTCTTTCTTTCTATTTATCTCTCTTTCTTGGGAGAAATATCTCCCGTAGGCTTTTTAAGCCTAATCTCTCAAGGTACACATCTTTAAATGATAATACACACTTTAAATGACTCGGTGACTTTAATTCAAGTCAAACGGTCCTAATTTATTTCGGAACCTAAATAGACCCCAAGTACAGTCATTTCGACTTTCTTGACCCTTCCGGAAACAATCGTACCCTCAGAATTGACATTCGACAAACTTTATAGTGACATCAAATATTGACCTCAAATGCCAAATTTAATTATTTCTCCAATAAAATATTACTTATTTCTCCCAAAATAAATAAATCGTTGTCTCCAAGACCTCGGGTTGTTACAAGTATATGGTGTAATCCCATCCATTGTTAGCTCTCACTTTGATTTCGTCATTCAACTCATATTTATATTTTTGTTTAGTTAGATTTCAATTATTTTTCATCACACTTTTTAGTTATTCTTTATATCTTTGATTTAGTTTAGTCTTATTTCTCCCTCATCACATAATTGTTTTAATATTTAAAAAGCTAAAAAAAATAGAAAAAGTAAAAAGTCTAAAAAGAGATTAAATAAGAATGAATTACATCGCTCCTCTTATATGTTCATCCTTAGATTAGGATTTATTCTCTTACTTACCTCTACACTCTAGTTTATTATATTTTTTGTAGGCATTTGAAGGTTTTGATTAGAAAATCTTGTAACAACGACAAAAACAGCGAAAATTTTTTCTATCAATATGCATGAGATTAAATCCTATCATTTAATCACCAATTTCATACTAAAACACGAAAATTATATGGGGTTTACTACTATGAATCAAGAAATACATTAGACATTTAAATTAAGAAAGAAAATTATTTCCTAGATATAGTGATTAATGATTTTCTCTTGAACCCCTTGCCTCTTCTCCTCTTTGGACTTTGTTCCTTTCTCTCTTGAGGAATGGCTATTGGGTTTAGGTTTGATTATGTGTGGGGAGTTATTAATCTTGCCATTAAACTTATATTAACCCCTATTCTCGAGTTAAGCCTAATTCCCCATTTTTGGACCCCCAAATGGGGTCGAAGCTATAATTAAACTAGTCCAATAAACTCCCAACTTATATACCGATACCCCGGGACCATTTCTAAAGGTCTAAAACAGCTAAATGAGTCCATAAAACCCCTCGAAACGAGACCATTTCTAGGGTTTTAAATCTGAGTTGTGGAAGCGTCTAACTCTTAAACTTAGGTTTAATATCCCTAATCCTAAAATAAGACTAACAGACCAAGCCTAAATCACTCGAATACCCCCGTGTGGGCCCGATTATGTCTAAAAAAGCCCCGAATCCCAATTACTAACCATAGGTACACTATTTTGACTATCCCAACCTTTTCAAAACCAACCGTGATCTTGAAATCGCCATTCGAATCACCCTACAGTAATTTTCAATCTCAACCTCATATAGTCTAGCCGCGACTCCTGGTTGAGATATAACGTTGTCACGTCACTATTGCTTGTTATGACGTAAAATAATTCTTTACTACTCACTTAGTAATTATGTTGCACAAAAATTAATCATTATCTCTCTCGATTAATATTTTAATAAACACATAATAATTAATTCAAAATAACCGAATTAATTAAATATTTAATACTCGAAAATACGGGGCGTTACAGCTATATGATCATATTTAGTATCTCTTATTGTGTAGATTGAAATTCCATATCTTATTTTGATAATTTCAAATTAGTATTATTCTACCTTGCTTGTTCATATTGGCATCTTTTTGCATTGATATTGATTGTTTGATCATAGTTTGGATTATCTGTGCTTGATTTTCCATGTTGTGTTTTTATCATACTTTACACAATTGCATGATTTTATGCCCTCCTCCCTATCTTGAAATTATTATCTCATGTTCACACATTTAGGGGGTGATTTGATTTTTGGGGGAGTATGTTTTATGCTTTCTTGCTTTGTCTATTCTTGAATAAAAAAGGGGGAAAATGGTATATTTTCTTTCATGATTAACATATCTTTATCTTTGGGGAAGATGTCTTACCTAGGTTTTCATTGTTTTAGACATTTTTAGAAGTTTATTCTTATGCTAATTTTATACTTGTTATATTCTCTTTGCCTTTGAAGGTTTGATAAGCGTACAGGTTTACAACATGCGACAAAGTTTCCAAGCGTTCAGAGCTACTCAAGTTTATGAGTCGGTCAAGTCGTACTTTTTTACTTTTGGGGTTGTGGATTGATTCTATTTAGAGAGCTTGACGACCCATAGGATTTTTTTTGTTATGTCTCGAAATAGCTAAAAAGGTAGATTTGTAAGAACAAATTTCTAATCAAGTCAATTTATATGTAATTGGCTTAATTCCGGACAAAACATTTGAGTCATAGGTTAGTCTTTCTATTGTCGATCTCGTAAGCTTATGACATATTTGATGAAGATGTAGCGGCCAAACTTTAAAGTTGGATATACATCATGTCATATTTTTTGTGCCATGTTTGTCTTCACGTTTACCGAGGATCTCGCATGGATGGATGCATTTTCAATATGGTCCTTAAATATTTTTTAACAAAATCGTTTGGAATTGTTTTAGAATTTTGTTTTGAAGAAAAATATTTTTATTTAGATCTCATTATTTCTGTTTAATAGTGAAAAACTCATTGGAAGTTCGTTAGGACAAAAAAAGGTTCTTATTCGAACGAACTCTGTTCTCATTAGAATAAAAAATCCTTCTCATTCTGACGAACTGTGTAATTTCGTTCAAGCGAGTTCGCCGCCTTCAAATTCATATTTTCAATATTTAAGGCATATTGGACTCAGTTTTTTCAAAAACTTTTGGCAAAAATCGATTCCATATTTGTTGTCCAAATTTTCAAAACCCTAGTTTCACCCTCTGGGTTTAAATATCGAAGTTCTCATATTCATATGCTTTGAGATCTTTATGGTGGGCACTAAAGTTTGTTCTCATCATCTTAAGAGTGTGTGTTTCGTGTGATGGACTCCTTAATTGGTGTTTACATGCGATGAATTTCATGTTTGTGGTGTTGCGATGAAAAAGCGACGAATTCCATGTTCCTATCTTTAAACTGTTGTTGAGCCTGATCGATGGATACCAAAATGTGTTTGGACTCATGCGTTGTGGGAGCTTGCGTGGATGGACTCCTACGTTGCACTACGAGGAACGGTTGAAGATTGATGATGCGATAAGACTTGTGAGGATCAAGTCATTGTGTAAGTCAACTGTCAACCTATGTAATTCTGTATCATTGTGATTTGAATGGCTAGTCCATTCGAGATTTTTTTATTGTGAGTTTTTCTCGTACATCTGCGTGTTGTGAAATTGGTTTATCTATTTTATCTACTTATCACCTAGATTCATGTTTTAGGTTAAAAAGATAAAAATGGGTAAATCGGTATATCACAATAAGGTTAAAATTTAGTGCATAAATTTATTGGGTTTAACACGTTTAAAGGTCTATTCTTTAAAATTGAAAATTTTAAAAATGGACTTTTTATTTGTAATACCATTCCTGTCTAAGAACACACCGTATAGGTTTTGTGTTTGCAATCTACGTGACAAAGCCCCTTGGAGCTTGAGAAAAAATCCGCTGCCACCCTGTTCACCAAGATAGAAAACTTAATAGACGAAATGCAACTACTCATCCACCGACACCACCATTTAGCAAAATCCAACCTCCTCAACATATGTAATAAAAATCCCCAATTGACATGATCTAGTCCTTCTCGAAATTAAGATTACAAATAATAATTGACTCTCCACACTTCATTCGAGAATCAATATACTCGTTTGCCACAAACATCATATCTAGAATTCGGCTCCCTCCCACAAACGCATTTTGGGTCTTAGATATAAGAGGGTCCATCATTCGTCTAAATATGACTAACAGAACCTTAGATAGAATCTTATACACACTTCAAAATAAACTAATCAGTCAAAAGTCCCAATATCAATCGATCTGCACTTCGTAGGAATCAACATTATAAACTTCTCATTCATGCTCCTAAGAAAGTATCCCCTATCGTGGAACTTGGAGAATAAATCCATTAACTCCCCTCTCACAATAAACCAATAATGTTTAAAGAAGGTCACCATGAACCCGTCTGTTTAGGGTACCTTATAGTTTTCCATTGTCCTTAAAACCCGTACGACTTCCTATTTCATGAATAAGCCCTCTAACCTATCAGATTCATCCCCCCAATTCTCCCCACATGTAACACATCTAGTGTGGGTCTTTGTGGTTCCTCCTCTGGGTACAACCTCTTATAAAACTGATAGATTCCCCCTTACCTCTGTCTCTTTGGTAAACTCCTCTTTACCCACTATAATTTTCCCGTTATGGTTAGCCACTTTATGGAAAAATTTAGTGTTCTTATCTCCTTCCTTTATTCACAACGTCCTCGATTTTTATCTCTAACTAATCTTTTCCTAAATTAACCTCCACCCTACCTCCTCTTTTCTCTCCTCCCTCAACACCTTCTCATCCTATGAACGATTGCCCATACTTTCCTTCTCATCGAACTCCCAAATTTCCTCCATAAATATCTCGATGGTATCTCTCATATTATTAAACACCTCTTTGTTTCACCACTTAATATCTCTCTTCAGAAGAGAAAGATTATATGGTAAAAAGAAATTAGCATTGCCCACCACTACATACCCTTACCACCACTCCTTAACCCTATCTTTAAAATTTGATTCCTTCAGCAACCTATTTTCTAATCTAAATAGGTGTTAAGGGTATGTAATGGTGGGGTATAATCTAAATAACTCCTCCCTCCTTTCCACCCCACACTCTAACAACATTGGGGTATGATCCAATGTCACCCTAGGCAAATAAGACCGAATCACCCATGAAAAATTATCCTCCCACCCCTGCAAAAATAAGAACCGATCTAATTGAGCCAAATAAGGGACATCCTTGTTATTGGACCAAGTGAACAATCTGCCTTCTAAAATCATATCCAAGAACTCCATCTTATCTATAAATTTCAAAAAATCCTGTATATAAGAGCTCTCTCTCCCTATAACACTCCTTTCCAAAGGAAATCGGACAATGTTGAAGTCTCCTCCCGTACACTAAGGCACCCCCAAATGATCCTCACACCCGCTAACTCTTCCCACAACTCCCATCTAATCAATTCCTCCATCGGGCTATAAACCCCAAAAAGGATCCACGAGAACACATCGCTTCCATCAAAAAAGGGATTAGGTAATTAGATTTCTCTGGTAATGAAATGGGCAAACTAATCTCATCCTTACCCTCAGTAAGGATACTGGTATAATAGCCTCTTTATTTCTAACCTCCTTTCCCTTTCCTCCAACTGCCCGTTATTGTTCGCATTAAACCACCTATTTATTTGCTTAAAAAGATACCCTCTATTATTATTATTTTCTAAACGAACCTTTTTGCTATACGTTCCCCGAGTTTAAAATGGGACCAAGTTATTTCAGACTAGCCAATATTGTTTTAGTCATGGGACATCCTTTTTTAGAGTTGACCAGCTCTTCCATGTGCTCCTCACTAGTATTATGGGACACACGATCTTTTCACTATTAACTAATATGTCACCCCAATCCCAAACTTTCTGCTACCCGCACAAAGCTTTATAAGAGCATCCCTTGTGGGTAGGGTAAACTTCTATATATGCAGTTTATATGTATGCTATGCATAGGGTAAAATGGCATATATACACCTTGCTAGGTTAAAAATTAACAAATATAGAATTGGACTAGTTTTATTTTTTATGGGACCCAGTTTAAATGGAACATCATGTTCCGCGTAAGAAAAGGAATTTTTTTTGCCTTAAACGGAGCATCATGTTCCGCCCAAGACTTCAACCTAAATATCCTTATTTCTGTTTTAACCCCCAAAGATTGAAAGGGCTATATTTGTTATTGAAAACATTTTTTTTATATTCCGCCCAACATTTTTATATTCCACCAAACATTTTTTTTATATTCCGGCCAACATTTTTTTTATTTAAAACATTGTGGTATTAAATGTTGATAACATCAGACTTTTGGGGAGGGAAAATTAGTTTTGGAGAACCCTTAAACGGAACATGATGTTCCGCCTAAGGGCTTTCACTTTTCTACACTGTTTATTCTTTTAACTGCCTTTCGGTGTCGTTTTAAGTTGTTATATTGTATATATGGTTTAGAGCATAGCCTCGATTTTTGTAGGGTGTTTTTAGACTAGTTTAGTGTATTTTTTAATGCTCCTAAGGGTTGCTCTAATAGTAGTACCTTTTTAAAATTTACTTCCCGTCACTTCTTGCTCCCCACTTGAGCATACTATCTGGGGTTCACCCTTTTCTTGGCCGCTGAACCCTTTACCTGCCCACGAGTCTGTTGATTCACAACCCACTTCTATGAGAGAATTAATATTTAAGGTGCTACCTTTTTCATTGGGACCCAACCCTGATTCCCTCACATTCATTCCTCTATTAAAATAAACAAACTGAATGTACACCCACTCCAATAAGTTGTCAACAATGTGCATCTGGTTTCTGTTAAAAAATAAGCTCGTGCAATTCCACTCTTTTCACACGATATATCGTGTTCGTGTCATTTTTTTTGTGAATTATGAGTCGTGTCGTGTTATTGTGTTTTTTAGGCATGAAATTTAAAAAATTAAGGTATTCGTGTCGTGTCGTGCCATATTGTTTTTTATTCGGGTCGTGTTCATGTTGACTAAAAAAAACACGAATTCGTGTCGTGTCGTGTCGTGTTCGTGTCCGAAAAAACCTTATCATGTTGGGTCGGGCCGAAACACGACACGTTGACTCAAATTTTCACCCCTACTTTTAAGACATCTACATGATCTCATGCCTTGTTCCCCAACATGCTCTTCTTTGCCTCGTTGCCCTGATAAGGCACAGTGCTCCATGCTTCCTCTAAGGCTGTCCCTATGCGAAGCTCCCATCATCGATGTCGTACCTTATAATAACACCTCCGGTTAGTTTTCCTCATATTCAATTATTGTACCATCCCTATCCACAATCTTTAACCTACCTCCAATCCCAAAGACCACATGCTAATCCATTTGTTTGCCCACCTTAGCCTTTTCCACCTCCGGCGTCTTTTTATCCCCCCTTCATCGTCGAGTGCTACTACCGGGGGAGGCCTTGATCTTGTGCTAAGTTTGATGTCTTGGAGATGTGATCGGTCTGACGCCAACCCACATTATTTATGAAAATGAATCCACACTAGCGACATTGACCAATCACATTTCCAAGACGTCAAACTTTTGATGTCTCGGAGAATTCAAACTTTTTTCCCAAATAGACACATTCAAGATAATATTTTACTTTCTTATTAATTATTATACTCACGATGCGAAAATCTATTGCGAGAAATGGTGCCACAGCCTTAAAAATTGACTTATCCAAAGCTTATGACCAGCTTCAATGGCCATTTATTAAATATATTATGTACTTTTAGGACTTAAAATAATATTGATTATGGATATAGGACAACAAACATTTCGTTTCCATTTTTAGTTCCTATTTTTAAATTAAAGGGACACGTGGCATGCTGTGATTGGCTGATATTTTATGAATATGGGTCCACACCAGCGGCTTAATTCAAAAATAGGGACTTAAACTATAAAAAATGTTTGTTGTCCTATTTCCAAAATAAATATTACAATAGGTTGCTAAATTTACAAAGATCCTTTATTAAATTCGTTCTTAAACAACATGGTTTTTCTAACATTTGGATAACATGCATTATGGAATGTATTAGCACCACCTCTTTTAAAACGCTAATAAATGGCCAAATTGACCTTTTTTATCCTTCATGTGACCTTAGACAGGGGACCCACTTTTGCTTTATTTATTTATTTATTTATTTATTATGCTACTTGATGTTTTCATTTTTCAAAATAAATCATACAACATCTCAAAAAAATAACTTATCTTCATACATCTAACTTTGGACCTTGTATACCAGCTTGCTTTTGCTTACAATTGTATTTTTTTTCTTTCAACCAAATTCAAAAACTTTAACATGTTTTAAAACTAGGTTGAAATATTTTTGTTTAGTGTCTGGACAAAATATTAATCATGATAAGAGCACCACCTATTTTAGTCCTCGTACTCCAGGATATGCTAAAATTGATACTTTTCACACTCAGATTAAGTATTTCTCAGGATCCGGATATATACACGGGTCTTCCTCTTATTACGGGACGTGTCACTAAATAACTATTTGCAAATCTCATGGATAAATTAAAAAAAACATCTCTATACTTGGTATAACATTTTTTTATCTTATGCTTATTGCACCATGCTTATTAAAACTAACAATATAACTATTCCTTCCTACATTATGTCCACATTCCTAATTCTAAAATAAATTTAAAATAAACTTCAAAAGAGAACGAAAAATTTCTTTTGGAACTCAACCAATCATACGCATAAATGTCCTCCTATCCCCTGGAATATAACTACTTTAGCAAAACCCGTAGGGCCCTTAGGCATTCAAAAACTTCCTATTTTAAACGAGGCCTATATGCAAAAACTTATTTGGAAACTTTTCACCCAACAAAATAATCATTGGCTCTAATCTATTAAACAAAAATATTTCCCTAAAAATCAATTGATGTATGCTACTTCCCTTACCACAACCTCATTATTCTAGAAAAAAAATTCAACCACTTATTCCTAAATTTTTCAATGTTGTTAAACAAATTATAGGCAATGACGATATTACCTTAGGATGTCACTCTTGGATTCAGGATGTTCCATTATCTCAATTATATGTTAACATTCCAATTTCAACTCTCCTCTAGTCAATCAGTGATTTCAAAAGTCCTCCTAATGGTTGGAACATTTCTTTTCTTTCCACGTTCCTTCCTATGAACATTGTGCATGAGTTTCAAGGAATTTTTTAGCCATTGTTACCTAAACTAGATAGTTATTATTGTCTTCCTCATCTTTCGGACCAGTATACATGTTAGGAAAAACAACTCAGAATTAACTTTTAAAATGCGAAAACATTTCGGCCCTAAATATCTTTGATTAATCATTCATTTAAAAGAAAAGAAGAACTAGGTTTCTTGGTTAAACCCGGGGTTGAAGAATATAATACCATAGAGAATCACATTGTGATTCATATGATGAGACAAAGGTTGGAGATAATGAAATTCTTGTTTCCCTCCAAGGTCTCCAAAAACCTTGCTTAATCTTCTCTAAAGCTCGGATCTTCATGTATATAACCTCCCCAAAGCTAGGTAGGTGTGTGAGAACCTATTGAAATGAAAAACCCTCCTTATGAGTGATATATTATTGTCTCTCTCTAGGCCTCTTCACAAAAACATGAATAGTATTTTTTTTCTCATCCCTCTCAAACCTTAATGATGAATCGTTTTTCTTAAAACCCCTTCCCACACCTTTATATACAAGTAAAAAAGGTGGGTTTGGGGAAAACTGGGTTATTTGAGAGTTTGAGCCTAATTACTTGGGTATATAGACTATATTAGGGGCTCAAGAAAAATAATTAAATTAACTCCAAATAAATACCCGAAAATTACATTTACAATTACCGTAATCTATTTTCTTTCTTTATTTAATTATAATTAGTTCCAGTAAATAGTTATGATTGCACTCTAATTTAATTATTTTATATATAAATCACTCAGATACATAATACGATCCCTTACGTTAAGTGTCTAATACCCAATTCGTCAATTCAATGAACTGTCAATTGACTTTAATCAACATCTAATCAATTCCTTGGTTCTCAGACTCTTTGCCACTCCACTACAATTATAAAATAATTCACCGTCTAGGTTTTACTTGGTGGAAAAATAATATATATGTCTGGAAAGAGGGTATCATAATCCATGATATCCCCCGGATACAGATTCTTATGAATTATGGTCACATAACTATTTATGCAAGTGTCATCTACTATGCGGGGATCATTTAACCCGATATGAAATAAGATCATACCCATATCAATATAAGTGAAATTTGTGCAAACATTTCAATCCTAATAATTCTTTGGATTAAGAATCTATGCATCCTTTGCAAATAGTGTTAGATTTCCCGAGTGTAATCAAGACATCCCTTAGACTCAAATCTCACGAGTGGCCCTAATCAACACATTCCTCAGATATGCCGATCACATCCTCTGTCGAACTATTGAATAAGTTCTTAACCCATTATATAGGTTCTCGTAGTTTGAGATAAACAGTTTTGATTGTATCGTAACAGTTATGATAGAATGTCGAATCTTTATCTAGGGTGTGAAAATTTTGATAGTGTTAGAGAATCAAAATATCAATCTTTTAGTGATCAACCTGAAGCCGACTCACCGAAATTCTTACAGACCTCTATTGACTGACATGTTAACAATATATTTATGCCAAATATAAGGCATTCGAGCAATCATGTTTCTTATTTGAAAATGAACTGACAGAGCTTTAGCAAAAAGTAAACATCATATATGGTTGTAAGAATATTGATAATTGGCTTATGCATTCATCCATCACACCATATATCCCTAAATTACCTTAGAACAATATATGGAAACTTCACTATATTCCTAAAGTTAAATTTTTTATGTGGTTATTCGCTCACAATGCCCTTCTAATAGCAGACATCCTTTACTATTGCCATTGAATCCAATCACCCCTGTGCTCAATGTTCTCTCTCCCAGATAATAATGATCATATCTTTACTGAATGCTAGATTTTTTATAATTTAAGATCGAATCACACCGTTTCGAATATTATCCCATATTTTCTTCTCCTTTATCTAAAAAATCTTACTCAACCTTCCCAACAATCTACATACTCGGATTCCATTCTCTATACAATATGGAATTTTTGAAAATGTTAAAACAATGCTCTCTTCTCTAACCAACCCATACGTACTACTGATTGGGCATAAATATTGTATATTTATCCCCCTAATTTCAGTACATTTGTGAACCCGAGTGATGTAACATATATGGATTTGATTCACATTTACGCTACTAACCTTCGTTGGCGAGTATTTCGTGTTTCTCTTATTGGTTTTACAGGTTAATTATGCAAGCAGTATAAAAGAGGATGCAAGACAGTGCAAGAAAAGCTAAGAAGGCAAGTTCAAGGGCAATTCGGTAATTATGCAGCCCGATCCGGAAGAAGAAGTCAACTGGGAAGTTGAAGAGCTCGGAACAACGAGAATACTGGAAGAAACGGTACCCAAATCCGAGTTACGGTTGAAAAGTTATGCTCAGTTGAAGTTGAAGAAAAATCCAAGAAAAGAAGAGAAAAACCAGAAAAAAATCTAAGTGTTGAAGTCCAGGCCAGCTCAGACTCGCGAACCCCAACTTGAACCGGTTCGGGGGGGCGAACCGGTTCGCTGGTACACCCGAACCGGTTCGCATGTACCTGACACGCGAATTTTGTCTTTTATGCTGTTTTGTTCCCAAGTCTCCTGATAGGTTTTAAACACTCCAATATTGTAGGGAACGGGGGTATTAACCTAGGAGCAGCCATTAGGGCTATTTGTAGAGAGTTTTTGATAGAAAGAAAGGGGAGGAACATCTAGGAACATCAAGGGCACAAATTACTTCAAGAATTCATTGTTTCGGGTTTGCTTTTCTAGTTTTAATTCAAGATTCTTGTTTCTTACTATTGTTCTTGCATGCTTAGTTTTCCTATTCGAATCAACTTGTTTTCTCATTCATAATACGTATTTACATGTTTCTAGCTAGTTTCATCATGAATTCCTACACATGCAACGTCATTATTTCATGCATTAGTCAAAGTATCATGTCCGGCTAGGTTTTTCAAGGTTGGGATGCATGAACCCAACCTGATGTGTTAGTGCATGTGTATAACGTCGATCCGCTGAATTTAATGATTAATTTTGATCGTATCGCGTAATTTCATAAGAATTGTAGATCTTTATATCTCGTTTGCCTATGGGTACTCGTGATGATTTAGAGTACAATTTGAGTGTAATTACCACGATACCGATTTACTCATCCTCAGATTAGGTATGACGCGGGCTTGAACCGCGTATACATAATGCTTGGGAGTACTAAATTCCGGGTTTGAATTAATCGGATAAATTTATGATCAATGTTGTCACTGCATTACACTAGGGTTGGGGGATTGTATTCCCATCCTGCTTTCTCATCATTTAGTTAAAAAGTTTCAATTCAATCCTTCATTCTTAATCTAAGTCATTTAGTTAGCTGCATTTTTCATCATACTTTCATAATTGCATTTAGTGTAATCGAATCCCAAAAACCAAATCAATCTTTTCTTTTCTTCTTAGAGTCAATGTTAGGATTCCCCAGTCTTGTTCCGTCGTCACAACTCTTGTTGTCCTTTTTCCCTGAGGATCGATACCCGACTTGTCGGATTATTACTTGAACGACAGGCTTGCACTTGAGCCTAGAGAGTACACACTTTAGAGACACATTCTGAGTCGTGTCAACTACCCAATTCAAGTCCACAATTTTTACCCAACTTAAACAAATCTGAACTGCTATAAATATAGTGTCAAGTGTCCATCCTCCCACTAAACATGTTATTCATATTAAATGGCAAAGACCTTCACCTTTTTTTATTAAACTTAATATAGATGGGACACACCCACCAAACTGCAATTGGAGGAATTTTTAATAATAATTATTTGGGTCATTATAAAGAGACATCTAATAACATAATATAATTTTGGTGTCTGTTTAGAGAGAATTGACACATGTCTTACATTAAATGAGAATTGACACCTGTCTTACATTAAATGTTGATTTCCCATACTCCTCCCCTCTCCATATCTCCTCAATGTCTCCTCATTTTACCAGGCCCTTCTCTTTCTCCTCACCCGCCTCACATCTCGACTCTTTATTTCCATACTGTGCATCCATCTATCCATCAATTGTCTATAGGCTCTCATCCCGTCTCCTCGTCGGTTTAGCTCCCAAACTTCAGAATGGGTTAAATACCCTATACCCAGAAAAGATATTTCTCACCCATACCTATACTATTAGTTTCCATAGGTATTGTTCCTATCACTCTTCTGTTCTAATTCATTGCCCATGTTTAAGATTGTCATTCCAACACTTTGTTTATTAGTAAATCCGTTGATATTATCTGTCTACTAATCGTTTGTGGTTGAGAAGGGTAAAACGTAATAAAAAACTGTCTTAACCTTTTTTCCAAATTGTTCTTTTTACCCTCTTCAATTTTTTGAAAATCCAAATATTTTCTTTGATGTAATTATTTTTAAATAGTAAACTGATTTAGATTTCTCCTTCTTCTTAAGAATGAATTTTTTTCCAACATTTTCCTTCTGAGTTTTTTTTATTCTATGCATCTCGCAAAAAAGTATTTGTAGGTTAAACATTAAAGTGATTTAGATTTCTCCCCATTCTTAAGATTGATTTTTCACTTTATATTATGTGTTAATTGTTTTTTCATATGTGAATTGTTTCCTACATGTTTATTGAAATGTATTATGTTAATACTAGAAGAAAATTTAGATTACAATTGTTCACGTCATGTGTTAAGTATGTTTTCATATGTGAATTGTGTCCTACATGTTTATTGAAATGTAATATGTTAATAGAACCATTTTTAGATTAATTTTGCTTCACCGTATGGTAATTAAAAATTATAGTCCAAATAATATAACTCTTATAATAGAAGAAAATTTAAATTACATTTGCTTCACATAATTGTAATTATTTATTATATAATTAGAGAAACTATGTATTAAGTATCCTACATAAAATTCGTTGATGTTAATGTAAATATGAAGAATACTAATTTCTTTCCATAAATTTAAAAAAAAATTATATTTTTTTAATGCAAAGATGTTATTGACATGGACATTCCAACCTCGCGTCATTCGATCCGTTATTGAAATTTCAGTTTTTAATCTTAACAAAATTTGTTGATTTTATTTTAAATTTCAAGAATTCTAACTTTTTGATCAGTATGTTTTATCCCACATGAAATTCGTTGATGTTATTGTAAATATGAAGAATACTAATTTATGTCCCTAAATTTAAAAAAAATTATATTTTTTATGCAAAGATGTTATTGACATGAACATTCCAACCTCCCGTCATTCGATCCGTTCTTGAAATTTTCGTTTTCAATCTTAACAAAATTTGCCTGATTTTATTTTAAATTTCAAGAATTCTAACTTTTTTACCTCAATTTATAAATTTCCAATTTTTCAATTTATATTAAATTTGATTCATGATATGTTAAATATCAACTCTATGATTATTTAAACTATGTATTTAGCATCTTAATGAAATTTCATAGACGTTATGGTAAATCTCAAGTATCCTAACTTTTTTCCCTCAACTTATAAAGAATTTATTATTTTTCGATGTCACCTTTTGATTTGTTTTTGTTTATTACTTTATACCATTTGTTGATAGGAGAAAAATGGTTGGAAGAGAGGTTGAATTGATAAAGAAGGCAAACAATATCTATGAATGCAAAGACATTATTGACATCGACAATCCAAACCCCCGTGATTTACGTATGCGATCAAGGTGTCGTACCCTCGAGTTAAATGAGTTCATCAAGATGTCTAACAACAAACGTAAAAAACCAGCATATAAAAAATATTCTATGCCCTGAAATCCTTGCATAGCATCCCCTTCATTGGTACTTATGATCAAGAAGATGGTTGAACCAAAGAGAATTGATGAGAGGAAGAAAAATATTTTTTCATCTTTGTTCCCCCTCCTTGAGCAAGCTATCGAAGTTAACGAACCACATCGATACGATGTTGACATTGCCTTTTACGATCTCGATACTTTATCTGAAGTTGATGAACCTGCAGAAAATGAAGACACTAATGAAACTACTTCGACTTATGATCCTTCAGAAAACGAAGATGATTATTAAGATTGTTCTATTGATGATTGATTCCTCCGCATAAAAAACTTTCCTTCATATATGTTGTATTGAATAATCCTATGTTATCAATAGCATGATGAATAAAAATGTTGCGTATTTTTTTATGATACTATAAACAACATCACCAGCATGAGGTTTTTATAATTAAAGCTAGCAATAACAATGGCAACACAAGAGGAAATATCTAGTAGAGGGGGGGTGAGGAGAAGAGGAGAAACACTAGTATATAAGTGGTTCAGCCAATGTGGCCTATGTTCACTGTGAGTGTGTGAGAAATTTCACTATAATGAGGGGACTATTGGCCTATGATACAATCTCTCACTTTATCTCTCTACTGTGTATACCAATAGAGTTTCAGTTAGGGTTACAATTATCGATCCCTCTCCAAGGTAGGAGAAGATATGTATTTATAGTGCTTGGGGGTGTAGTGTACCCACCAAGAATGACATGAGCATGTGTGATTTGGATACACTAATCACAGGTGGACACCTGGCTGTGCCACATGTAAGGAATGATGACCAAATATTCCCTCACGAGAGGGGAATGATTTGGTTATAACTGATTTGCTCACATGTTCCAAGCCTTCCCATGTGCTTGCATATGCTCGAACTTATGACATTATTAGTCGTAACCTCGGCTTGGCCGAGTACGAAGTTAGGGAAGTCTGATAATTTCTTTGTCCTATCAATAATCAGCATGTCCTCGCCCTGGGAGACTGGCCGAGGTTAGGCATGGGGTTGGATGTAACGTCGACTGAGGCAGGGTATGATGTTGACGATAGCTTCATCTCATAAGATGCTGTTAGCTTTGGCTGCTGGCCAGTCGAGGTTGGTCAACGAGGAGCCGACCTTCTCGATGGTTGTTGTAAGCTTCATGTGAACTCGATTGTGAGACAGGCCGAGGTTATTGACCCTGAGTACGAGGGTACACTTTAGGCAAATCAACTCAGTAAAATCTTACAATGAAAATTTTAATGAATTTTCTTATGTTATTATGTGCATACGGTTGACCACTCAAACAAACAAAAACACATATTTTTAGTAAAAAATATATATATAAATTATTTATTTAAATCGATGTGATGACAACAGCCATAAACCTTCTTCTGCCTTTTTTAAACCATGCAAAAATAGTTTTTTGTTATAAAATATGTATACTAATTGTAAACTCGCGCGATTCATCGATGATAGGCCTGTCACCAGGTTGAAGGCGGGTCGGGTTTAGGGAGATCCAGATCCGTGTAATCGGGTCTTTATCAGGTTCGGATTTGGGTCTTCATCGGGACTACAATATTAGGTCCAGACCCGGATCCGTTCGGGTCTTCGGGTCTTGGGTCTGGCCAAATATATACATCTATTTTATTTTATCCCCCTTCTTTATTTTTTAATCTTAAATTAAAATATTTTGTAAAGTATTATAGAATATTATTAGTATGAATAAAACATGTATTATTTATATTTATTATATATATATATATATATATATATATATATATATATATATATATATATATATATATATATATATATATATATATATATATATATATATATATATATTGTACTGCTCTTGTGCGGAATGTTCCGCATTTTAACAATGTTAACCGGACATATATCACGTGGCGGTGGACCCATAAATTATAGGCAGTCTCTCTCTCTCTCTCTCTCTTGTGCTCACCGACAGGTGACACGTGTCCAATTACAATAAGGAATTAAGAGTTATTTTTTAATGTCTTATTAGGTTCATTAAAAAGTTCATTATTTTGGTTCACTTAAGAACATATATATATATATATATATATATATATATATCACTGTTCTAAAAAACCCGCCAAGGCTCCGCCTAGGCTTAAGGCTTGGGAGAAACGCCTCGCCTTACGTTTTTCACGCCTTATTCTTGGTAAAACCCTTAAGGCACACTTTTTTCTAAAAACAACAATGCTTTAGTGAAACGATGTCGCCTTTTAAAGAATTTCTTTACAAATCGGACCATTATCTCATCCAAAATAATCAAATAGTATTTTAATTTGCATATATTCAGACATATTTTTATGATATGTGCAATTTTTGTATTTCAATAGCCTTATTATGGTTCAAAAATATTAAAATATATTAAGAAGGCCTAAACGCCTTTTCACGCCTTTTTACGCCTAGGCCCGCCTAGGCTTCTAAGGCTTAAGGCTTGATCTCCACGCCTCAATCATGCCCCGCGTTTTTTAGAACCTTGATATATATATATATATATATATATATATATATATATATATATATATATATATATATATTTCCTAACTTTAATGAATACACAAATTGTTATATCAGAAGAAAACAATAACAACATGTAAATAGAATATTGAATACATAAAAGTAAAAATGAACCCAAAAGATTCAATTTCATGTAATGAAATTAAGCACACCGGTTTAATATACTCCATTAATCTGTAACTTATTATTTTGCCATTACACTACACCACAATGACCATTTACTAACATATAACGAGTGTTAGTAATCAATTTTATAACGGATATATCTGTTAGGAATAATGTGTTGGGAATATGACTTCTAATGGACACAACCCGTTAGTAAATTTATTAATTCTAACGAATTAAAACCGTTAGAAATTTGTTATTTCTAACGGAAAATAGCTGTCACAAATAATAAAAACCGTTATTTATGTGAGGAGATAATTTCATATTTATGTTTTTCCTTTTATTTACTAACGGATCTAAATCGTTAGAAGTGGGACTTTCTAACAGTTTTACTCCGTTAGAAAATGTCGTATATTCAATATATATATATATATATATATATATATATATATATATATATATTCCAAGGAACCAACCAATCGATCTTTCCTCACCCTTTCAAAATCAATGCCAACATTGAATTGGAGCCACAATAATAATAATAATAATAATCAAAGACAATCACTAAAAAGAAATTCATAAAAACTCATGCTCTTTAAAATATTTAAAGCTATACATAATCAATAGCCATCATATCATTGTCCATAAATGCATAAATATGCATAATCCATAACAAGCATAGAGCAACCATCCAAACATACTAGAAAAGGTCCACATGCATAAAAACATAAGCAAAAATAAATGTTATGATCCATCCATAAGTATAATCAAATGTACTTCAACCAACAATCAAGCCATATGAGATATCCCCCACCCGCGAAGCCAGCTAAGGTATAGAAACCATCTTGAGGAGCTTCCCACAAATGAACATCAGGGTCGAACACTTCATCCACATAAACTATCTTTTCTCCATTTTGGGGACGCTTAAAATGACACGTTTGTCGTGATGGATCTGTCACAACATGACCTTTTGCCAAATTTTTACCAAACTTATTACACAATAGGACTTTAGGTTCGTGCATGGGAACGTGGGGATGATGATGAGTTTGAGATGAACCAAGTGATGCGAAAACATTGTCCACGTTTTTTGTTAGAGGAGAAGGGGGATTAGTTGAGATGGATCGATCACTCGTGGGAGTGTTCAACGGTACCCCACTTTCTTTCATGCTTGATACAATATGACATATAACCTGGAACATAAATGTACACATAATAAAAGTTAAGTACACGAATAACACAATGAAGTTGTAACATGGCATGACAAAATTTAAAAACATGAAAATCTACCTTGAGAGTATCCTCGACCGTGTGTAGTCTTGAGTTGAGTTCATAATTATTCCATGCATAATTTTCATTTTCTGTTTGCCCCCGTTCAAGTGCCTCGCTTGCAATCCCAGTATGAATAAGTTGTGTCCTAGAGATATGGCTTGAATATGCACGAACACTTCTCCTTTTGTCCTTCCCAAATACTTCGGCAATTACATCCGTGTCGATGCCTCCCTCATCATGGCTACTTCCTTCACATTTTCGTCTATTCTCAGCAGCTATCAACTCATCCTATAGTATGAACAACAAAATGCTAACTATAAATACATGTAAAAGAGGAAAGACTAAGGAGAAAAATTATAATATCACAGATAAAAAAATAAAATACTCACTATTTAGCCTTAGCACTTGCCATCACATTCTCATTTTCATCACGGTGTCCCGCAATCCACTTATTTATCCGCCTAAATTTTTTGGTAGGCTCTTCCTTTCCCTATAAGTTTGATGTCAACTGTAAGACTAAAAAGTGTTAAGACTGGAAATTATAAACATGAATGCCTACCTTTTTGAATGCTTTCTGGGCATAGCTACCACGCCCGAGACAATGGGGAATTCGAAGTTTTTGTCGATTTTCACTATTTTTATTATTTTGTTGTTGCCTTTGGGATTATCTTCATTTTCTACAAATTTTTTCCAAATTTCAGGATCAACGCCTTGAGGCACTTCATGACCATTTTTCCTTAAATGGTCTCGCAAAATAGACTTGAAGGTCCTAAACCTTTGGGACCAAGGTTTCTCAAGCAAAGGGCGAGCAACTTTAGCCGAAACATTAAGTTCAAATTGGCCCAGTAGAAAAATGTAAATAAAAAATAGCATAAGGTTAGAAAATAACAAAATGAGTTTATACATTAGCTTTACGCACGAACATACTATGATTCAAAAAATAAATTGTTGAATCCACGTTATATCTTTGTATGTTTCGTATTTTAAAAAGGAAAAAACATCATAGTATTCTCAAAGGAAATTGAATGTTACCATTAATGTGCGCCATACATCATCTTTGAAGTGTTGTGGCACCTTTTTCCAATCATCATAGCTAATGGGAATAAGACTTCGCACTAAATCCCTTACAGGAGAATTCCACTTTTTACAATTATCACCCACAATAGAGCCATCAATTTCAACTATGATTGGAATTTTATCCTTCTAATCTTTGTCACCCAATGTTTGAGACGAAGTTCGAACAGAAGATGGTTGTTGCGTTGCATTTGCATCTGAAGACATAATTGATTTCCTGAAATTCAGAACACGACATTAAATGAGCGTCATATATCTATGCAAGGTATTGTGTACAATTTTCTCCAGCATCCATATTTCCAAAAGGTAACCATCAAAAGCAAAGCTAAATCTAGAGAGAAAAGATGATAAAAAGGAAAATGAGGGATGGTAATTAAAAGGGTGAAAAAGCCTTAAAATAAAGCACGCAGTATCAATTGACCATAGTAAGGCGACATGTTAAGTAATATTAATCTACCACTTGTGTCATGACAACATTTGAACATAATCTCAACATCTGAACATACTCAGGAAAAAAATTATTGCTTGTTCTTCCCAGTTACCAAAGTAGCATAACTATACAGTACACATGGTAGTGTCTTCTTTTATGCTTGTTGCTCTGTCAGTGATACAACAAGACCCAGAGTGAGAGTGCAAATAAATATAAGAAAATTACTTTGAGGAGTAAATGTTAAATCTTGAATGAAACTCAGTACTGGATAATCTTATGATCTTGATTACAAACCAATGAAAGAAAAACCAAGTCTTAAGTTCCATCAGTCCACAACATCCAGTAATTGAATTGATGGTGGGTGTTGGTGTTACTCAACAAATCATTGCATAAATTAGGGTAGTTAGATGGTGTTAATACGTCACGAGATCATGATTCATCACTTTACCCTACTGACATAGTGACGGATAAAAGAGCATTGATTGTTGTGCTAGCAATGGCTGCAGTTCCAATGCGGAAATCCAAGGGTCGGGATGTTGGACAGTGTCGAATTCGTAGACCATTCTCTGTTTCTGAAGTGGAAACATTAGTTCAAGCCGTTGAGAAGCTTGGTACTGGAAGATGGTGAGACGTTAAACTGCGTGCTTTTGATAATGCAAAGCAACAGACTTATGTGGATTTAAAGGACAAGTGGAAAACACTAGTGCACACAGCAAGCATATCCTCTTAAAAAAGAAGAGGTGAGCCTGTGGCTCAAGAGCTTTTGGACAGGGTCCTAACCACCCATGCTTGCTGGTCTAAGCAGCAGCACCTCAAACAGTACCTTTAAGAACATTTCACAGCTAAAAACATTCATAGTAAATACTTGATAGCGCATTCATATCTAGGTAAAGTTAGATGGTTTTGACATTTTTTTAAATTACAATAATGTAAGAAGTAAATTTAATTAATTAGTGTAACATTTTTAGCTTAACTCAACTCAACTCAACAAAGCCTTTTCCCAATTATTTGGGGTCGGCTACATGAATCCTATTTTTCCATTCCATTCTGTCCAGTGCAATATCTTCGGTTAAACCACATGATATCATGTCCTTTTTTATAAAGGACATGATATCATTTTTAGCTCTAAATAAAGAAATAAAAAATAAAAAAAGGTGAAGTAAGTAAATCATAAGTCGGTCTTGGTCTAATTCAAATGAAAGAAAGGCCTTTATGATAACAAGATTATAATTAAACAACAGTTGGCATGATTAGAATGTAGACTAAAATTACCTGGGAATGCTCACAATCTCTAGTCATAATTAGTGTTGGAACAGGGAGCTAAAAACCTAAGGTAGGAAATGAGATTAACATTTGTCATATTATATTTTCTCTAGTTGTATGTTTACTAAAGTATACAAGCTCTTGAACTCGGATTGAAAAGTTGATTATTGAATTGCCTAAAATGGTCAAATTTTTCCCACTGATTGCCTGGAGTGATAATTCTCAAGATTCAGCTTATTTAGACCGGACCACAATATTGTAAAAATATTAGCTCAAAATTCAATTGAGCTGTTGGCAATCAGAAACCATCAAAACATAATAAGACCTTGATGTTTTACAAAGTCCTTGTGATGGGATGTACTTTGATAGCAACATTGACCTTGCAAATGGTCTTATAATGTTTTAATGGGAGTTGAAATCTTGCAAATGTACTTTGATAGAAGCATTTGAAACAGTGTGGGGACATGTTCGATTCAATATGTCTATCTGATATGTAGCCCGATCATGAATGGACCACTGCGGGAGAGGAACCATGTCTTCCCGCAATAAGAGAAAAATAAGGTAAACATATGATATTTGAATGTCTTAAAACATAGTTAGTATTATTTAGTATTATCTTATATTAATATTTGTGTAATTATTTAGTGTTACATTGGGCCAAGAATTATGAATGCCAATAAGAAACGGAAAAGAATTGTTGAATAAGATGTTGAAGTAATGGATTGTGAGTACAGATAAGGAATCGTACTTGCCACAAGAAACAGAAAAGATCATGCTCATGCATGGCCGACCCTGTCCATGTGCCAAGTGGACAATGGCACAGGGTCCATTTTAGAGTATGCACCTATATATGTATATTATAGGGATCCAAAATTATTTTATGTATATTAAAAATGTCAATTTTTAAAATAAGTTTAATTTTTTAGGGGCCATTTTTTTAACAACCCAAAAATAATCTGTACAAAAAATGATTCAACTATCCAAAAATCCCATTTTTTTAACGACACAAAAATAATCTGTACAAAAAATGATTCAGCTACTCAAAAATCTCATCCAACTTAAATGGGACCCTAAAAAATAAGTTTAATTTTTTAGGCGCCCATTTTAGGTATTTAATGTCTTTGTATAATATTTTTTTAGAAGGGTCCTAAATTGATTTTTGCACGGGGCACTCCCAATCTTAGGACCGGCCCTGTCCTCATGGATTGTGAGTACAGATAAGGACATGTCATACAGGCAAGATACAAAATGGACGCAAGGAAACGATTTAAAAGAATAGGATATAAATATGTTGGATATATTAAACACTATATTATACACTATATTATTTTTATATAATAACACATCCAATATAAAGCCATAAAAGATTAGGAGGAAGGTATTCTTCTTTTATTGAAGTCACTGACACCTTTCTTTAATTATCGATGAAAATGTATTTAGATCCTCACACACACTCTCTCATCTATGAGGGCCCTAAGTCAGTTCTATGCGAGAGGTAGGCTTAGAGGTAATAGAGCAAGAAATGTCAACAATTATTCGGAGCATTTACTTCACGAGGCAGAAGGTTTAGACCTGCTGAGTTTTGTACCTACTGCTCAGTTCATTCAAGGCAGCATTAGCAGAGTCTTATTATGGTTTTGTACCTACTGCTCAGTTCATTCAAGGCAACATAATAAGACCATTAAAACATAATAAGACCTTGATGTTTTAACAGGGAATGCTCACAATCAGAAAATGAGGGATGGTATCATTTGCAAGATATCAAGTCCATTAACAAAAATACTCCTCACCTATTAATGGGGTACTTCAATGTTGTGACTAGTCAAAATACAAAACTAGGAGGCAATGAAGTGGACCATATAGTGGTTAGAGATTTCAATCGAGCTTTGGATATGAGTGGCTTAGTTGACTTGGGGTATCGAGGTACTAAATTTACCTGGTGTAATAATAGAATGGAGGATAACCTCATTAGGGCCAAATTGGATAAATGTTTAATTAATAACCAATGGAAGTGTGAATTGAAACATAACAAGAGCAACTAAATGTACAACATTTGAAGTAGACACAAACGAATCAATATGAAGCAATTGCAGTTTGATATGAACATTTTTATGCAATGCATGAATGAAATGGAATACCTTAAAAGTGAATTGGGGTGGTTGACACTGATTATGATAGTAGTCTTCTACGATAATTTTTAAATGTAGTTAATTAAAATAGACAAAGGAGAAGTGTGAAAAGGTCTTGGAATTACCTTAAGGATACGCAGAACAAGAGAGACGCTTTGCTTGATCAAATTCACCAAAAATCCCTGCTTTCCCATCCGATCACTGGTTCCAGGATCACCATATTCGATGGAAACCTTCCTCGGAAAATTCTCAATCTTGGGCCTCGGTGTTCTCTCGGTCACCGTCGATGCACTAAGAAAAAGAAAGTAGTTCTCCAATATTACCATCACTAATAGCGAAGAATAAATTATGCACACATGCCTGCTCTCATTCTAATATTTTCTTCAAGAGGAGGAAAAAAACCAGTGAAAACCTACAGTCCAGTTCAAAAGGTATTTTAAAGGTAGAAATATTGAATGTTGTGGGAGAAGATCATGGGAGAATGTGGACATTGATAAAAAATATCTCAAGTAGTTTCGAGTTTGATGATACATATATACGACAAGTATATAACCAGAGACCTACAATGGAACCTCAAAATTTACCACCATGCCACACTATCAACCTTTAAAGATCTCTAGCTGAACTAGCATAAATATAGGTAAACAAGGCATAAAGGATGGCAAGTAGAGGTGAACATAAACTCGAACCTTTACCTAATGAAATAATATTCTAAGTATAAGAAACCTAAGTGACAGTCATTTGAACTCTGATCCTCGTGTATACATCAATATTCTTACATACAGCACTTCTATGTTTACAATAGACCAGGTCGTGTCCATCAACCTGGCGTCGTGAGTGCCTAAAATTTTTCACCGCTAGCACCTACAACTTTCACACTCATTATGGGATTTTATCAAGATTGCTTCCTGCAGCTAAGCACCCGGCTCAGAAGGATTATAGAAAAAATTCATCTAGAGATCAAACTCAACCTCTAAGTCATCACATAATATCATGAATTCATTACACTCATATGAGATATAAATTTTTATGATCCATCTACGACTATTTGACTTGTTTTTCACTTTGATTTTTGGTTCTCGGGATCTCAATCTCTAGGCATGGTATCATCACACGTCACACACACACACACTATTTTTAAGGACTTTAATCCCATACCATGAGAGCTACTTCCCTGCTTTCTTTCTTGCCAAAGCTTTGATTAATGAATTTATGAGGTAATATCCAGATCTCAAAAAATTTCATAGTAACATAACAATTAGAAATTAGCTATCTCACATTATCATGCTTACAATGTATTTGTCGTGACTTTTTATTATAACAATATCAGTTATGTAGTCTCTCAATAACAGCTGTGCTGTCACGGTTCCATTATATTTGGTAGAATGTTGCATTGAACTACTTTCTTCGTTGGAATTAGCTAATGTAATCACTTGATACTACTTAGTGGACTGAATATGATAGTTTGTTCATCCTCTCAAAGAAATTGGTCTTCTAGTTTCTACGAGTGAAAACATCATACATCGATATCACAAATAGAGGAAGAAAAATAATTTTAATTTGAATTAAATGGATTTGGAGTGATAACCTCTGTCTCTGATATGAAGAGGGGGTCGTGTGGCATTGCAAAACCAGAAAAGTATATAGGACTATAGCTTAACAAAATAAAATCAGATTTATTTGATAACATCGCCGGATATTATTTGAATCCACGTTTTGATAACATATGTTAGACCATCATGCCCCTAAAATTTGCGTTCAAACTCATCCAACAATCAAACCATAACAACCTTTACACTTGAACTATAATATTGATCCACTCATACTCACGCCAATCGAACCACATATGAAAATAAACAAACTCAAAGAAAAAGAAACAGAGAAAAGCGACTAGACAACTACATACATAACATGATTTATAAATATAAATGTCTATAAATATATGAAGTAATTCAATGTCATTCTAACCATAAAAAGATAAGAAAAGAGGCATTAATCGTTCCAAAGGGATTCACATATTTCCAAATGAGTTGGTGATTCAATAGCTAGACGGAACCATGAAGTTTAAACATCTTTTCCAAATGAGGTTGGTCTTCAATAGTAGATTAAATGTCCGTTGGTATATCTAACTCGTCTACTCGATTGGTCAGAGTCTTCGATGAGTGTACAACCACCCACCAATTTGGATTCTTAGGGTCTCTCGAATAGAATACTTGGTTGGCATCAGAAGCAAGAATTACAAGCTCATCCAAGTCATTGCTCAAACTCCTAAGCTTGTCAAAATTCATCATCACCAAATTAGAGTCCAGACAGTGTCGACAACCATTTCTCTTATCTTCCACTCTAACCCAATCACAATAAAACACTACCTCCTTAATAATTGTATAATCAAGCTCAAGTATCTGTCTAATAACCCCATACCACATTGTCGAAGCATCCTTCAGATTTTTATCGCTTTTTCTTGTCCTGAATTTTGTCCACGCCTTTAGGCGAACACCATTGTCTTGTGTTACAACACTGTCGTCGTGGTACTTAGTTGAAAATACAAAACGCACTACAAAAAAAATGTTTTTTACTACGGTGCTCCAACCGTCTCAAAAAGTCCTATAGCTGTCTCAAAAGCCTTTTGTGACGCCATTTGAGACAACAAAGGAGCGTAGTATTAGACCCACGTTTTAAAAGCTTTTTGAGACGGAAAATATGCCGTATCAAAAGGTCATTACTTACAGGACTCTTTTGAGACGACAAAAAATCCGTCTTTTAAAGTTTTTTTAGAGACGCCAACATACGTCTCCAAAGAGTTTTTTGAGACGATAACTTATCCGTCTCAAAAAGTCTCCATTTATGGAACCCTTTTGAGACGGCAAAGAAGCCGTCTTTAATAATTTTGGCACCAAAATTAAAATTTCATCCATTCCTTAATATACTCTATATAATTATAAACAAAACCTCTTAAAAACAATATGACATATTTTGCATCGCATTTCAACATATAACATATAATTTTCCATTCAATTATAATTAAAATTCATACAAAGAAAAAATACACAATTTAAACATTGTGTCCAACATAGATCTCTCTATACAATTTCACTCATCTCATTAGAAAAAATACATAAAAACCATCTATCCCTAACATAAAATGATGTTACGCAAAGTAAACTCGCAATCTTCAAGCATGCGACCTCCAGCAAAACGACTCCAATATCTTACCTTGTCAACAAAAGGTTTTCACCTGCAATAAATTTATTAAGTGTCAGTTACCTTAAACAAATAAGTAATTTTTTTTAATAGTTCCTATAGATGAAAATCTCTAAAAACCTTATCAAGTTTGAATATCTTCGTATTATTTACTTTTAAAAATACTTCATATTTTTTTAAAAATTCGACAGAGTCTCCTTTATTTATTCATGAAAACCAACCTGTTTAAACATAAAAATTAACTCAAAAACAACGATAGAAATAGCCACAACTTTCTAAACATCTAATATAAATAAAAATACACATTACGATTCTTTTTACCGTTGGACAACATAATGAACAAAATTTAACTTGAATATGTCTCACCCTTACTTGTGGTTGAGATCAACGCTAAAGAGGACTTAAACGACAAAGTCTTTGTTCGAGAGAATAGATGCAAAAGCTCCAACAATAAAAGGCACAAGTATACGTATAACAAGTCCTCGCGGGATAGTAAACTTCCTGCAACAAATGGGATACAAAACGCAATTAGCTATGGTTATGAAAAAGTGAAGAAACATTAACTTGATTTAGATACTTGGACAATACTTGTTTAAAACCCAATACAAAAACAAGCTCCAAAGTAGTCATGATTATATAAATATAAAATAAGAACAAACACTAAAAACCTAGATGATTTAACCATTTAACATTTAACGGACTAATTACAAACTGAACTAATAACCTGACTTCAAAACTGAAATAATTAGTATATGATGAGAACTATTAGTATATGATGGTGAAACTGAATATTTACATTTTTCTCAACTTTTCATTATCATGAAATTTGCAAACATAAATTATATTGAATAAATTATATTAAACCCGTTTCATGGAATCAATGTTCAATACATACCACTAGTGTTTATGCAACAAAGTCTACTCCATTTTAGTGTTAGCTCCATTTGAACTAATTATGCAGTAAATAGGTAGTGTTAAAATGGCAGGTCCTAAATAAAATGGCAGATTCGAAACCAAATATGATATCTCCATTAATTGACAGCCTCATTATTGAAACGGTGAAACCAAACAAATTAATAACCAACATATTCTTACAAAATGCAAATCTACGCGACAAATTCAAAACAAGGGTTGTGCCTAAATAAAATGGCAGGTGCTAGGACTGGTTTCACTTGATACTTTGGGAGGACTAATTGCAAAAAAATCATTATATGAGATAAAATCACATTAAACCTCATTAAATACTCAACCAAGTACAACTTGTACAAGTGAATCCTAATTGTAGAGCTCTTGTATTCACTTTCTTTGTCTAATACTCAATCAGGTACCTGTTGAAGCTGAGCAAGTGAACAGAGTTTACACTAACTGATTTATGCCAATCAAATACATAAAGAAATTAAATTAATTATTTTTATCCTTTCACCCCATTGAAAATTTAACAACTCATCGTATTAAATTTACACTAACTGATTTACACTAATCAGTCACAGCTACAACTGAGTTACAACTACATAATGAAACTAGCGCACAGTGAACCTATCCTTTATAGCTTTGCATGTTGACAGTTGATTCTCCAAAAGAAGGAGGGGGAAAAGTAGAATGATTACCATATGGATTCACGTATAAAGTGACAGTGATGTGTGAGTACCTCCATAAGAGTTGAGAAAAGGAACCTAGCGGAGTCACGCACGGGGTGTTTAGCATCACCTAATCGTTCAATGGTCTTAAGCTCAAAAAACTATAAACTAAATTGAGAACATGGAATAAAGAAAGTTTCAAAAACATATTTCAATCCACAAAAGATTTAGAAGATATTATCCTTATAAAAGAACACAATTCGAAATTGATCCTAATGAAAACTCAAGAAAAGACTTATTTGAAACTACAAAAAAACTCAATATTTCCTATCAAAGGGAGGAAGTTATTGGCTAAAAAAAAGTCACTTAAAATGGGGAGACAGACTACCCCCAAATCCTGGAAAGAAGTTTTCAATCATGACTATGTGATTAATATTACTCATTCTCAAAATAGTAATGAAACTAGATATGCCAAAAGGATGGTTGCTGACTCTAATGCTATTAGTGAGAAAATTAATCATATCCAACATGATATTAACATCATTGATTCAGTAAGGGACGAGAATAATGATATGGATTTCACTAATGTCATGCTAAATTTGAAAAAAGAAGAATAAAAAGGCCAATATCAAAATTCAAATGAGAGAACCATGCTCCACCTGAATCAGTGGGTTAGCCACCCCATCATATAAAAAGGCCTATCCTATAAATAGATCTGTGTTGAACTAAATCTTCAGCAGGATAGACCCCATCGCGTGTGTATTGGTTGTGGTTCACAAGGTTTCTGGCAACAAATTAGTTATGAAAAGATCCCATCTTATTGTGAATATTGCAAGAAACAAGGTCTTGAAGAAATTAAATGTATCTTTAAAGATCCCTCACAGCTGAAGCCAAGGCAAAATAAAGTTAGAAAGGAGATATTCACTAAGCCGATATACGTGGAGAAACAGAAGGGAAAGAATCAAATCGAGGTAGAAATTATTGATCAAGAAACTGGCCCCATACAAGAAGTGACTCAAGAAGAGCCTGACATGGCCCTAACCACACATGTGGTTCAACCAATAGAAGTGTCTAATCAATTCAAAATCAAGCATAATGATATCTCTACAGAAAAAGTCTCAGATATTCGAAACTGTAATGTTTCCCCAAGAGGCACTCAATTTCCTGAAATTGAAAATTACAAAGATCCATATAAAGAATTCCATTCTGACTGACAGAAAAAAGAAGATTGTCTCGTTGGTAGAGGAATTAAAGTCCTTCTCAACTTGTTTTGATGTCAAATGGAAATCATACCAGAAGGCAAAAACATTAAGGAACAAGAAGGAGCATGAAGCAATCAAATAAAACCCCTTAGTTGACTCTCCTAAAAAAGGTATCAAACCAAAAATAGACTCCCTGATTCCATTTGATCCGTTGCTCAAACGTGTTACAAGATCCAGTAGCAAGGTAAATTCTTAAAATTCTCCCGCCTCCTCTAATAAATGATTAATTTCATCTGTTGGAACATAAGAGGTGTAGCAAGTAAAGCTACAAATAGAAGAGTTAAGAGACTTAAAAGAAACTACCTTCTGCCTTCTATTGCCCTTTTAGATCACAAAAAAAATGGGGATTCTCTAACAGTGTTCATAACTGTTCAAACAAAATATGTTTTTTGTGGTCTGTTGATATTTTGGTCATTGTGATCAGAGATGAAGAGCAGATTTTAGTAATGAAAGTTCAAGCGTCTTCCTTTAATTATATCCAAATCATTGTTATAGTGTATGCTAAGTGCACTACAGTAGAAAGGAAAATTCTTTGGGATATGCTTGAAGATATTGCTATCCAATTCAATTCTATTCCTCTATTGGTGATAGGGGATTTTGATGTGGTGGCTCATGAAGAAGAAAAATTTGGGGGGAATGAAGTGAAATTTAATGCTACTCAAGATGGGATCAAACTCCCAAAGCTGTTTTAAAAAGGATCAAAGCTAAGATAAACAAATTTTGGTAGGGTGGCTGCTCCTCTGAAAAGCACCACCATTGGTTAAGATGGGATACAGTATGTTTTCCCACAGAGGAAGGGGGTCTTAATATCAGAAATATGGAAGATATTATTAAATCTTCAAGTCTCAAACTTTATTGGAAGTAGAAATTTGATAATGGGGGAACTTTATGAGAAACAAATTTGTGGATATTTCGGGTAGTTCGAAAGACTCCTAAGCCTTTAAGAGGATAGCTGCTGTTAAAGAAGAAGCATATGAGGTTATTGATGAAGATAGACAAATATGGAAGCCTACATCTTCAGGAGAATTTAATATCAAGTCTGCTTACAACTGCATTTGAAAAGTTAGACCATCATCTCAAAGCTGGAAATACATATGGAGTAAGCACTATCCTAATAAAATCTGTATATTCAGTTGGAAAGTTATGCATAATGTCATTCCAACTGATGAGAATATCCAATCCATGGGCATAAGACTGGCCTCTAGATGCAGGAATTTTGAAGCTGATATTGAAACTATAGATCACCTGCTTTGTAAATGTGTTATAGCTCAAGAAGTGTGGAAGGTTTTTGGGACTAAACTTAGTATCTCCTTGAATTTTCAATCTTATAGAAATCTTCTGATGTCATGGTTGTGGCTCATGCCTAATAGAGATCACCAAAATTTCATTTTCTCTAATCTCCCTAAGATCGTTAAACCCTTATAATATCTTTAAAATTTTCAAATTTACCAAAGTCCAGAGGTCTTATGTCCCTTTGTGGGACTTTAGGTTACAAATTTTGCAGTTCAAGGTCTTATACCCTTATAAGGACTTTAAAATTTAAAATTTATCAAAGTTCAGACATCTTATGACCCTTAGACGCTCATAAGGACTTCGAAATTTTAAACTTTCCAAGTTTAGTGGTCTTATGACGCTTTGTGGGACTTCAGATTTAATTTTACCTAAGTTCACAGGTCTTAGGACCCTTTGTGGGACTTTAGGTTATAATTTTACTATGTCCGAAGGTCTCAAGACCCTTTTAAGGACTTTCAAATTCATTTTTTAAATCTAAGGTCTTAGGATCCTTTACAGACTTAATCTTAAGTCCTTAATCCCAAAATTTTATTGGGAGGCTATGTGTTTGAAACAAAAACTATAGGCTTCCAGTCTCACAAAAGCACGAGCATCATGCATGCTAAGGTTCCAAAGATTAACGCTAAACTACAGAACCTCGGTCTTGACTTCAGCAAACTTCATAAGTATAAAGCAGAGGTCTCAGGGCCTTTAATTCTACTTCAATAAGTTTGCATGTTATCCTGATTTACCAAGTAATCTTGGGGGATAAGAGCTTACTGCATGCTCAGAATGCCTTAGGAAGACCTCCCTCGAGCAGTGCAAACTATTACTTAGCAAAGCAAAAAATAAAGTACAAAGTAAAGATGAAAGAACAACACATTTCCATTCAAAATATTACTCTCATTAAATATGCAAGGATAAGAAATTATATCAACGACCCACGGACAATCAGGAATTCAAAATAATGAATTATATAAAATCCCAATCAAGGTTTGGTATATTGGGCTTCCACAAGGGTTTTACTGGTGGGACAGAGGAAGAGGCATCTTTCTTAAGATTATTCCCCCAACATGGTCACCCTCATCATTTGAACTCTCTACACCATATTCAAGGGCCTCAACAAATAGGTTAGTGGCTTCCACTTCAAGAATAACCTTTGGACCTTCGCTTTGCAAGCATGAAATCTAGACCTATAATTCTAAAAGAGGTACCTCTGAAATGTCTCAGACCTGGTATAGGCATCCACATTTATTTTTAATAGCAGAATGAATCTCCCCTTGAAGAGTGGAATGAAGTAAGGAGACCCTATCATGCTCTTTCTAAAGTTCCTGACCCTTGGAGGTCTGGTCCTCATTCACAGTAGTAAGCTCACTAAGAGACTGCTTTAGTAGTCCCACCTCATCGTTGACATGAAGGAGTTTATCCTCCAAGCCTTGTATGTTAACTTTCTAACCTTGAAGAGTCTTTGCCAGGGTGTGAAGTTTCACTAACTTTTTTTGGGATTCCCTCACAACAGCCATTGAAAAGGCACTATCCCTCATATTCTTGGTATCCAGAAGTTTATCTTTCTCAAGAACAATGACTCAAGACCTCAACGCCTCTTTATCCTTCCTAAGGACATTTTTCTCCACACTCAGCTCATCGATCGTTCAATCCAGTTGCATCTGAATAAGGGTCCATCAATCTCGCCATCCTAATAGCCTTGTTCTATAATCTACTACCAACAAGGGTGTTAGCCAGAACAACCTATGTCAAGTGCTAAAACTACAAAAGGACAAGTAAAGGTAAGATTAAAGAACAAAATCCAAAAAGTGATCATGAGAAAATTAGAATAACTGTAAAGGTACATTGACCAATAAGTGAACCAGCTCTTCCGCATTAACCGAGGTCTCCCGTGTACTCAGTTTGTCCACAACATCAAAACATTTCGTCTTGGGCATTGAATGGAGGGCATTTACCAAATAAGCATACGAGTTAAGCTCCTCACTAGATGGAGGTCGAAAATAATTTTCAATCGCGACCATCCCTTCAGAATGGCTAAGGGTTTTAACACCCCTCTTCAAGTCCTCCCCCTTTACGAAAATAGATGCAATTGAGGCATCCTGGTCAATAATTCGATAGTGAAGTGGTACCCCACAGTGAAGTTAGGGTCATTCATCCACAAGTACGCCCTCTCAGGGTTCCAGTGCCATCCTCTTTGATCGAATTAAGGGAAATATTAAGGCCTAAAGAAAAAAGAGGCCTTGTGTCAGGTATTTCCTCTGGCACCACCTATGAATACTTTGTCCAACACTCCAACTTCCTCTGGCACCTTCAGACCTTAGCACTATCAAAGCCATAACGTGATAGTTCACTCGTTCTCTTTCCAAGAGTTTCCTTATAAATAGGAATCTGGTGGATGTTGAGAGGGGATTGATCTCAAACATTCAAAAATATTAAGGCATCCAAACAATCAAACTCATATGAGTTCTCGCATTTTATAAGTGTTTCACACTTTGCTCCATATTCATAACCCATTTTTATGAGCATATATTTGTAAATTGGGCCTATTACATTACTTATACACTTTGTACACCTTGTAGAGCCCTAAAACAACACCTTGGTACCCTTAGAGAAGTCATTTAGTTATTTCCTAATGTCATCTCCGCTATTAAAAAAGTCCACCAAGCCTTAGACTCTATTGATCCAAGATTATGGTCTCTTAGACTGTATTGCTTCATTTACTTTCTAATATACAAGTGGAACACCTTTAAGAGTCGGCGTAGGACCCCCGACTGAGTTTTGAACCACTTTAAACTTGTGTCTCTTACTTTGACACATCTCTCCTCTTACTCTTCAAAGGTCCAAAGGTGAACCCTATCAATCTAAATTCACTTATGGTTTTAACATTCACAAGTGTGCAATATTAAGAGATCTCTTTATGGACTTATGCATGAGTTAAGATATTAGAACATCCTATTTGATTAAACAATCAAATATTCTGGTTATGATCAATGTCCGGATGAGACTTATATGCGTAAGAAGAATGGTAGAATAGGCATTTCTCAAATTAGAAAAGTGAAATTTTAATGGGTTTATTTACATAATCCCTTTTTTTTTCTTTCTTTAGCTTCTTATAAAGGGGATGTTTATTAATCCCCTTATTTATTGCTTTCAAGCTAGAGCATTGGGCTCAGCCTCTAGTTTTCATTTTGTTTGAGCTATTGCCTTTTAAGGCTTGTTTTAATAATATTTGTGGGGGTAGTGTCCCTCTTCCCCCCAAAAAAATGTAATTTATGGGAATGAAAATAGTTAGAGAAGGTGATAGCAACTTATAAAGTGACGTGTTGGGGTCAGCGACGCCGTGAAATTTTAGGGCGAGAATAACTTCAACTATAACTGATAATAAAAATGTAACATTTCCAAAAGGAGTGAAACCAAAGCAGACTTGAACAAAGTTCAGATCAGTACTAGTCAATTCACTCCCTAAAGTCTATTTTATACCACAAAATGAGCATATACATGTCAATTTCGAAAACTAGAGTTCAATTAGGAAGCAGACACTTCCCACATATTTCCTTTGCGAGTCTTACGGTGTATGTGCCTCTTTTAAGGATACTCGAATAATGTTTCGATTTTTCGCCTCCAAAAGTCTATTTTAATATGCAAAAGAACATTTACAAATCAATTTCTAAAACCAGGTATCAAATGACAAAACCGTCTCTTCCACAGGATACGTTAATACCTTTGAAGGTGTTCGTGTCTGTTATTAAGCCTCCACATTCTTATTTTGAGTTTTGACCCCTAAATCTCATTTTCAACCCTATAAAAAGTGTATACTAGTTAACTTCAGCAACAAGAAACTAGTGAGGACACGATCCTTCCCTCAAGTAAGTTTGATACCTTTGGAGTTAAACGTGACTATTTCCATGCCACTTGATTTATGTTTGTCCCCACCCAAAACAAACGTTTACTAGTAAATTTAAAAATCGAGTCCAATGAGAAAAAGGACATTTCCCACCTAAGAAGCACAAAAACTTCTCTGAAGGTGACGTACCCGTGTCAGACACCCCGCTACTCGTACGACACTCCACGTGGCTTGTCAGACTTGTTTGGCATTTAAAAAAAAAAGCTGGACACTTGACGAACATGGCCCCGTCATTTCGTGGACACAATGGGGTGACAAAATTAAAGAACACTAAGAAATTATAATGTCATCTTGTAAAATTAAATTGTTTAAGGGTGTATTAATGATAATAATAAGAAATTTAAAAGAATGAAGTTATCATCTCGCTTAATTTAAATGCATATCTTTGACTTACGATTTTACTATCATTATGAAATACTGAACCATGTTGATTTTAATAAATTAGTTTCACAACTATTTTTTGTTTTTGAAATGTTGAGTAGATGAAAGTATATATATATACACACGCACACAAGTATAAAAATATATTTATGTCGATGTGTCGTGTCCTATTTTTTTAAAGGCTTGTTGTGTCGGTGTGTCCGTGTTATATCGGACACGACACCTGTATCCATGTCCGTGTTTCATATTCCTATGAAATACTTGGATAACATTGACAATTTTTCCAATGGTTATGCGTATTTGAAGTAATTAGGTCCATCACATATATCACAAAATAAATTCATATCACATAGTAAATCAAATTAATGGCATAAACTACTTCCAAAGGACATGAATTAATTAACACAAACAAACATATCAATAATTCTAACTAAAATTCATACAAACAAGTATATAAATATTATCATATATTAATGTTAAAACTAGACTACAACAACCAATTGACAATCCGGGTTTTCAATTGGCTCACCCTCAACCTCCTATCACCTCTACAAATCAATCCAATAAAAAACCAATAATATTAACCAATAACCAAGAATTAATTTACCTTTTCGCGGTATCGAGGATACTATAACTTGAATTCCTGGGATTAGATCAAATATTTAAATGTCAATAAACATATGTAACACAATCAGTAATTCCTCTGTCAAATACCCATCAATGAAAAACATACAATTACCATTGAAAAATCATAATTATGATATAATGCAGAAAAAATTAGTATTCTATTATTATAAGCAATTTCTACTATAACAAAACCTCCAACTATACCAATAACCAACTAATTACATCAACAAGACATCAAATTACTTTTCCATTACTTTTACTTTCATTTTAATAACAACCAAACAAGAAAATTGACAATAAATATATAAGAAAACTAATTTGATGTCTTCAACCATAAAATCTCAACACTTAACCCCAATTGTTAAAACCCTAACTAGATAGCAACCTACACCACCATAATCTCACCCCAACTAACAGAAGAAGGAACACAAATTACCAGCGGTGAGGGTAGGGCAGAGATAAGGCCGAGCGTCAATGGCAGTGAAGAAGTCTAGGGAGAGTGACGACGGTGAGGGAGAGCGAGGTGGGTGAAATTTTTTCTGGGTAGAGAAACGATATGCATCTTTTGATTTACTTTTTCATTTCCTTTTTATTTTCTATGTAGAAGGTTCCATTTCTATGCGCCAAGGCGGTAGTTAAAATCGTGAAGGTGGGAAAGTGAATTATTTCAGCCGTCTCATAAGGTGGAGTATTTGAGACGGCTCTTAATATGCTGTCTCATTAGCTTCACTTTATAAGACGGGTACCGTATTCCGTCTTAAATAATATTGGTTTTTGAGACGGTTGTTTTTACCCATCTCAAAATGTATGCTTTAGGGACTAAAATTTAAGCCGTATCATAAGCCTTCGTAGTAAAAAGCAATTTTTTTTGTAGTGACCGTTGACGCGATACTTCTCATATGCCTTAACCCTATGATTTGACCCTTGAACTAATCGCCACAACAGTGCCTTCGATTCCGTCTCTCTTGAATTGACCAACTGTGCAAAAGACCAAAACATAATTATAACACTAAATTCCAAAATTATGCTCACTAGTAAACGACATGTCTAAGCACTCTTATTATGTATTACAAACCTTTTCGTATAGCCATGGTATGAAAGAAGTTTGCTTTTGTACTTTTGTCATTTTGATCCCCTTTCCTTTACCACAAAGAATTGGACTTCAATAATTCTTTATACTCACTCTAAACTATTCATGTTAGTTTCAAGTTTCAAGTTTTAATATAACAATATTTAATAAACATGTAACGAAACTCAAACCTGTAGTATTCATGGAGTCCATCGACATTAAGACGAAATAGTACCCACCAACGTATTTGTTGAAATTGTGTTGGTTCCAACATCACGAACTTATCGTCAACAAAAGGCCCTTCATCAAAGAACTCTTCATCTTCCTCTAAGATAATTCCAAACATCCTCTTGAAATGAGCCCAGGATATAAGGCAATATCACCTCTACAAAATATATATATCATGTTTTAAAATGAGGGAGTTGTAGAAAAAAAAACTTGACGACCATCTCACACCAGACTGGCAAAGTGTAAGTGCAAGTGGGCGAATATTTTAAATACTACGCTCACATCTCAAGTTTTGAATATAAGATTCAACACTATCGCTACACCTTATCCCAATATTGAATAATCCTGATTAAACTTTGTACATGGAATTGTCCAGCAATTTACTAAATCTGTGGGAGGTTTAGTCACTAAAATCCACTAAACAATTCTTTCGTCGACTAAGCATGAATAAAATAGAAACATAATGGCTACTTCATTGAGAAACTGAAAACCAATTGTTTTCCAAATAACCACTTGTTTTGTTTCCCAACCATCATGCTTCATACGCAAAAGTTGATAAATAATATCAAAGCTCCATTCAGTTACTTAAGTCCTAAATTAGTTGAGATTTCAAAAGAAAGAAAGAGAAAAAATATCACAACACACACAATTTGAGTCATCAGATAATACGAACAATTTGAGTCATCAGATAATACGAGATAGGGGATATACAATACGAGACACGAGCAAGTGTTACCTCACTTTGCGATCAGATTTAGGAGATAGACGTAGGAAGGGAACGGTGGGTTGTAGCACCATGTCCATGAGCATCCAAAGGTTGCACTTTACGGCGTAACTAACAACCGCTCCATGGTGGACTGGATAAATCCAAAGGTTGTAATAAACACGGGCTTTCAATGTTTAGCGTACGTGGATACAAGAATATCAATTTTCATCCTACGTGGATACCCCATATGAGTTGGACTAGTTGATTAGTTGATGTCCAATTTTATTTCGAGGATAAATCAAAGGTTACTTTAATAAATGAATCAAAACGTTTGCTTTTTCCCCTCAAAAAAATTGTGCCCTATATATAACACAAGACAAGAGCTCAATATAATAAAAAGAAAGAGGATTGCCTCCTTGCCATGGGTAACAACAATTTTTCATATTTCTTGGTTCTGTTCCTTTTCCTCACTCAAAACACGTAAGTACATGTCAATTTCATGTACTGCATCTTCATTGTTCATCACATATTTGAATTTAAATTTTTTATTTTGTTTGCTTTTGGTGTTAGAGTAAAATTTAATATATGGGCTTATATATAAAATAAATATGAATTCTAGGCTATCAAATAAAAGTAGGCTAATTAAAGTAATTAATTTAAGTTTTGGGGCCTTACTAATGTATTATTAAAGTGTGGGTTTTATTGTGTAGAGGCAATCATAATTTCTATTTTTATGATGGGTTAAAATAAAAATATACGAAATATGAAAAGACACGATTGTGTTATAAATAGAGGTCATGGTCTCCAGATCACACAACACCAATCTTCTGATTCCCACTGTGAGAGAGAAATTTAGAGAGGAAATAAAAGTGTTGATCTGGAAGAGCATAAGACCTCAGACTCAGATATTTTAACTTTCTATCATGGATTCCGGTACGCTCCCGCAAAATCAATATTTATATTTCTTGATAATTCAATATGAATGTTCCTGTTTGTATGATAGTTTTCACAAAATAGAAATTAATCCATCATGTGGTATCAGAGTTATTTCATGTTGAATTGTTGAGAATATATTAGGAAGGTATTGATATTAATTTTCGGCTGCAAATATTTTTTCAAAAAGGTTTAATATTTCAGAAAATTTTTGGATTAAAAAATATTCTCGTTTCATTACGATTCCAACGATATAAAATTCATAAATTTTGGACTAGCAGTTGATTTGATATGAAAGGTTGATTTGATGGTAGTGGAAGGTTAAAGATTCGACTCTTGGTGTTTCATATTAGAATGTTTCATTCTTGTTCTTCGTTGTGATTTATATGTATGAATGAACCACGTTAACTTCTTATTAGGTCTATCAAAATATAGGAATTATAGATTAGTTATTAATCAATTAAAGGATCAAATACCAAAAAATCATTCAAACATTTTTTAATACACACTTCGTCCAAGCCTTTTATTTTGTATCAAAAAGTCCCTTATTCTCTTATCTTTATAGGTCCGCGCTCGCAGCATGGTAAAACTTTTTTCGCATGGTGAAAGACTTTTTGGTGCAAAATAAAAAGGCTTGGACTAAACGTGTATTAAAAAAAGTTCAAGGGACTATTTTGTATATACCCCATTATTAAACTACATCCTATGATATTATTTTTTCTTCTTGCTGTAATTTTAAGGTATTTTAGTTTGCTCTTATAAGCTTACAAATTATTCTACTTTGTTTTTTTCTCGTCAAGTTTTAAGTTATATGAAAATTTCATGCCTCAAAATTTGAAAATAACTATATTTTTGTTTGGTCTTATAAGTTTACAAATTTTACTGTTTAAATTTTGAGGTCGAAAATTCTCGTATACCCATTTTTAGTTGCAACCTGGAGTTACCAAATCATACAATATTAAGACCGACACAATAAGTATTTAACTTTGGAACTTGAACTTTTCTATGTTCTAATTTTAGTATTTTAAGTTTTTAAATTATTTGCACCTAAATTTCAAAGAAAATATATCACAATCAAACCTAGAGTTTTAATTGAAAGTTCATAAATCGAAAATTACATAATTTTGTATTAATTTACGATAGGAAGATCCATAATGATTATTATGGTCAAATGTTCACAAATTATTAGTTGTAAATGGGATATAGTTTCTTATATGTACAATTGAAAATGCCCGAATCTCTCATGTTATTTAACTATATTTGGACTAGAATATCCAACAAAATACACCCAAAATTAAAATTAATTTTTTTCATTTATGCAATAGGGTTTGGATATCAAAGAGGCCCAAAATAATTATTTATAATTTGAACTTGACAATCCAAATGTACTTTTGTGGGAATTAGTTTCATAATAAACTGGATATTAAAAATTGGCTTTTAACATCTACTATTTTAAATTTATTTATTTATGAAATCTCTTTTTAAATATTTCTTTAAATTAATGGTCATTTTAACTATCATATTGATAGTTTCACCATTGAAACTTTGTATCTTGACGAGTATTAAATTGTCTTTTATATGATGTTTAATTTGAACACTTTTCTCATTCCAATTATTTACTATATATTGGTGTTGTAATAATGTGCGGAGAGTGAAAAATTAAACCCCTCATTTTCATTGAAAAATATCACAACCCACACAATTCGAGTCATCAGATAGTACGAGACAGGGGATATACGATACGAGACACGGGAGAGTGTTACCTCTCTTTGCGATCAGATTTAGGAGATGGGCGTAGGAAGGGAACAACGTTCTGAGATGGAGAACAGTGGGTTGTAGCACCATGGCCATGAGCATCCAAAAGTTGTACTTTACGGCCACTCAAAACCCACATCAATCTCAAAAGGCCAAATTTCACCAAATCAACAAAAAATATTCGGAATCATGAGGACTGTACGAATTCCATTAATTTGTGGGAGACTAGCTGTCGAGGTAAAGGAATCGATTGGAGACCAAGGGGAAACAACTGGGTGTAATAAACATGGGCTTTCAATGTTCAGCGTACGTGGATACAAGAATATCAATTTTCATCCTACGTGGATACCCTATATGAGTTGGACTAGTTCATTATTTGATGTCCAATTTTATTTCGAGGATAAATCAAAGGTTACTTTAATAAATGAATCAAAACGTTTTCTTTTTCCCCTAAAAACAAATTGCGCCCTATATATAACACAAGACAAGAGATCAATATAATAAAAAGAAAGAGGATTGCCTCCATGCCACGGGTAGCAACAATTTTTCGTATTTCTTGGTTCTGTTTCTTTTCCTCACTCAAAACACGTAAGTACATGTCAATTTCATGTACTACATCTTCATTATTCATCACATATTTGAATTTAAAATTTTTATTTTGTTTGCTTTTAGTCCATTACTACATATTAGAATGTTTCATGCTTGTTCTTCATTGTAATTTATATGTATGAATGAACCACCTTAAATTCTTATTAGGTCTATCAAAATATAGGAATTATAGATTAATTATCAATTAATTAAAGGATCAAATACCAAAAAATCATTCATACATTTTTTAATACACATTTCCTCCAAGCCTTTTATTTTGTACCAAAAAGTCCCTTATTCTCTTATCTTTAAAGGTCCGTGCTACCAGCATGGTAAAACTTTTTTCGCATGGTGAAAGACTTTTTGGTGCAAAATAAAAAGGCTTGGACTAAACGTGTATTAGAAAAAGTTCAAGGGACTATTTGGTATATGTCCCATTATTAAACTACATCCTATGATATTATTTTTTCTTCTTGCTGTAATTTTAAGGTATTTTAGTTTGGTCTTATAAGCTTACAAATTATTCTAGTTTGTCTTTTTTTTCTCGTCAAGTTTTAAGTTATATGAAAATTTCATGCCTCAAAATTTGAAAATAACTATATTTTTGTTTGGTCTTATAAGCTTACAAATTTTACTATTTAAATTTTGAGGTCGAAAATTCTCGTATACCCATTTTTAGTTGCAACCTGGAGTTACCAAATCATATAATATTAAGACCGACACAATAAGTATTCAACTTTGGAACTTGTACTTTTCTATGTTCAAGTTTTAGTATTTTAAGTTTTTAAATTATTTGCACCTAAATTTCAAAGAAAATATATCACAATCAAACCTAGAGTTTTAATTGAAAGTGCATAAATCGAAAATTACATAATTTTGTATTAATTTACAATATGAAGATCCATAATGATTATTGTGATCAAATGTTCACAAATTATTAGTTGTAAATGGGATATAATTTCTTACAAGTACTATTGAAAATGCATGAATCTCTCATGTTATTTAACTATATTTGGACTAGAATATCCAACAAAATAGACCCAAAATAATTATTTTTTTTATTTATGCAATAGGGTTTGGATATCAAAGAGGCCCAAAATAATTATTTATAATTTAAACTTGACAATCCAAATGTACTTTTGCGGGAATTAGTTTCATAATAAACTGGATATTAAAAAATGACTTTTAACATCTAGTATTTTAAATTTATTTATTAAATGCAATATCTTTTTAAATATTCCTCTAAATTAATGGTCATTTTAACTGTCATATTGATAGTTTCACCATTAAAACTTTGTATCTTGACGAGTATTAAATTATCTTTTATATGATGTTTAATTTGAACACTTTTCTCATTCCAATCATTTACTATATATATTATATTGGTGTTGTAATAATGTGCGGAGAGTGAAAAAATTAAACCCCTCATTTTCATTGAAAAAAAGTTAGTACTATCAGTAAGAGTATATATATATATATATATATATATATATATATATATATATGCGTGTGTGTGCGCGCTCGCACCCACGCGTGTGTATTTGATATTAGATTTAATGTTCTCTAATATTTTAATCCCTTATTAAACTTTAAGTTTTGACATGTGTGTAACAAATATGATGGGAATATTTTTTAATATGACAAAAATTATAATACGACAATCCCTTGTAATATAACGCTGCTTTAATATGACATTATTGACTTCACATTATTCTACAATAAATTTTAAGACCTCAACTACAAATTTGTGGGGATGATTATACATGTTCAATTTTCGGAGTTTATTACTATATGCCCTTAATTAAATTAATGTTTGTAAATATGCCTTATACATAAACTTCTCACGTTGGTTACACGTGCAATGCGCGTGTGCATCAACTAGTGCGTGAATAGCCGTTATTTATCTAACCTTTGTAATTTCTCCCTAGATATCTACCATCCAAGATGTAATTCCCGTCTTAGTTGTCATTTTCTAAACGTTAAATACAATTAAATGTGCCACAATGTTTTGTAACTCCAAAGCTTATGAACGAACCTTATCCAAACTTATATGTTGTTTCATCCCCTCTTTTCTTCATCCAATTCCTTTTTTTTTTCAAGAATGGATTGATATACCCGTTTATACCCTCAGCCTGGATGAAGATTACCTCCAATACGGACGACCCTTCACCAGGCCCCAGCTGGCCACCACTGGGCCCAGACGACCCTACGAGGGGACGACCCTTCACCAGGCCCCAGCTGGACACCACCGGGCCCAGATGACCCTACGAGGGGCCGACCCTTCCACCAGGCTCCGGACGACCCTACGAGGGGACGACCCTTCCCCAGACTCCGGAAGACCCTACGAGGGGCCGACCATTCCTCAGGCTCCGGACGACCCTACGAGGGTACGACAGTACGAGGCCAGAATCAAACCAGACTCCCTATCGGAAGGAATTTTGCCCTCGGCCTCGGCTCATAGGCCGAGGGTGACATCATGACAGCGCGTGGTCCGGGACGCGCGTGGAACAGTGCGCGTCAGGCTCATATGACACGTGGCAGACCGTTATAACGAAATCACCCCCTCACGTGAGGGAATATTATGTCATCATTTGGCATCTACAGGTGTCAACAGGGAATTGGCTAGATCATTATTCACATGAACCATGCTTACTTGGGGGGTACACTACACCCCCCAAGACCTATATATACTTGTCACCTACAACCCTACAAGGGATCGATCCATGAACAATAGCCCTAGCTAAAACTCTGCTTGTACACACACAGTAGAGAGAGAGAGAGGGTTATGAGCATTGTATCCAAGGCCATTAGTGCCCATACTTAGTGGATCACACACTCACAGTGGATGTAGGCCAAATTGGCTGAACCACTATACATCATTGTCTTATTTCCTCTTATACTCATCCCCTTCTACACACTTACATACTTATATACTTGCATCTCTATGGCTGCCAAGGCTGCTACTGCTTGAGCTCACTATCACTTATCCGGTGGTGCTAAATCTCAGCATCATCAGTTTGGCGCCGTCTGTGGGAACTGAGAAGACATCTCTCCCTTTGTACAGCTTGACCTCACTGGGCACTCTGGTGGTGAACCAACACTCCCCCTGAGAGGAGGTGTTTCACCATTGAAAGAGACCCACTAAGGTTCCCAAGCTCACCAGTATTTTCTTCAGTTCAACTTTTCATAGCTCAAGCACATGGCACCCGAGATGCCACCGCCACCGCTTCCCCCGCCGGATGAGGGGGGAAGACCCAGTTCCAGTCAGCCGCCGCCTCAGTCTGAGATGGCTGATGTGGCAGCAGCCCTAAAGTCTCTGACAGCAAGCCAGCGGATGATGCAGGAGCAGTTCACAGCTCTAAGCCAAAACATACTGAGACCACCAGGGTCTCACCTGAGATGATTACTCCGGCAGCAGCCCCAGGACAGCATGAGGCCAGGGGACCACCCCAGGCACCGTGCAAAGACCTGCCACTCCCTCAGCGGCGTAGGGATGTTGCTGACCCCAGGCGTTTGCGCCTGGGGAGGCAAGGAAACCCTTGCCCTGAAGACAGGTATGACGATCTGGAGGGGGAGGAAGCCCCAATAGAATGCTGGGAACCATACGAGGTCTCCAACAATACTGTGCGACCCCTCCAGGACAGTAGAGGAAAGTGCGGGAGACCAAACCCTGATGATCGTCCGAGAGGCTCTGCTTTTGACCGCCTGAGCAGGGGGTCGGCCTTCGAGAGGCTGGGCCCGGTAAATGACTTGCGGGATAAGCTGTCCAGGTCGAGAAGTGCTGCGAGGTCTAGGAGGGAGGCAGCAGAGGGCCGACCCCAAAGACCGGATGACGGCCAAAGGGAAGTAAACAGCCGACACAGGCCTGCTGCAATGGAACCCCCCATCCACCTCCAAGAGGCTGCGGGGGATAACATCGGCCACGCAGACCCTGTGAGGCCCTGGAATGACTCAATCCAGCGGTTAGAGGATAAGATTGGCGACATACTGAAGAACCGAGACCCTCTTCAGAGGGGATACACCATAGGCTCACCCTTTGTGGCAAAGATAGTCAACTTCCCCACGCCATCAAAATTCAAGCCTCCTGTGGTCACCCCAAGATACGATGGGAGCACCAACCCTGTCCACCACGTGGAGATGTATCAATCGGCGGCAGACATATACTCTATCTCAGATGAGATGAGGTGTCTTGCCTTCTCTGGTACCCTGACAGGGGCTGCACATGTCTGGTACACGTCTCTTCCAAAAAATTCCATTGAAAACTTCAAGCAGTTGGCAGACCGGTTCATCCACAACTTTTGCTTCGGGGTGAGACCACGGAAGAAGACCACACACCTGCTCTATGTTAAGCAGAGAAAGAATGAGACTCTGAGAGACTACATAGCAAGATTCAATAAAGAGAAGCTGGAGGTGGAAGACTATGAGGAAAGCATAGCTATGACAGCCCTGATTGGAGGGTTCCAAAAGGGGAAGCTATTATGGAAGCTCGTCGAAGACCCTCCGAGGACGATGGCCGAGCTGTTGTCAACAGCAGGGAAGGTGATTAACGCCGAGGAGGCGATGGCCGCAAAACATGAGGACGAAAAAGGAGGTGCTAGTGGGAGTAAATACCCTAAGAAGAACAAAGAGGGGAAGAAGAGGTCCTCGGATGACAAGTTCGCGGGGTACACCCCTCTGACGGTCAGCTGTGAATAGATTCTCAATGAGATTAAGAGTGACCGATCCCTGAAGTGGCCCGAGAAGCTAAGGGCAGCACCTGGCAAGAGGAACAAGAACCTGTGGTGCGAGTTTCACCAAGACCACGGCCACGTAACGGACAAATGCTTCGCTCTGAAAGATGAGATTGAGAAGATGCTAAAGGAAGGGAAGCTCAGAAAATACGTGGACCGAGAGGCCTTCAAGAGGGGCCGAGGGGACGACCCCAGAAAAAAGCGAGTTGATGCATGTAAAGAAGGTCCTAAAAAAAGAGGGGACGACCCCTCTGATGATGAGGACGACCCTGACCTCCCGCCAAGAGACGACCACGGTCCTGTCAAGAGGCTCAATATGATCTCGCTTGGTGTAGGAATGATCTCCGGGGGATTAGCAGGAGGAGGGTCTGAGGTCGCTGACAGGAAGGCCCATGTTGCTGAGGCTAAGGCGGTGACGAAGGTGGTGCACTCAACCTCCCTAGAGGTCAAGTCAGAAAAAAGGAAGAAGGTTGACATGGACACTTTGATAGTGGGATTTTCAAGGATGGACTTCAAAGGCCTCTTGGCCCCGCATGATGACCCTCTCGTCATCACTACCAGGGTGCACGGGTGCGAAGTGCCGAGGATCCTGGTAGATGGGGGCTCATCCGCAGATGTGATGTTTTGGACATGCTTCAAGGCCTTGGGCCTCAGTCGTGCCAGACTTGTCCCATACCATCATCCATTGATCGGGTTCAGTGGGGAGAAGGTTCACCCCCTGGGAATATATGAGGCTGATGTCAGGATGGGGGACGAATGGCCGAGATGGCTCACCAAGAGGGTCAGTTTCTTTGTGCTGGATGAGCATGTGTTTTCGGCATACAACATCATACTGGGACGTGTGGCCCTCAAGGGGTTTGAAGTTGTGCCGTCCACAGTCCACCAGATGGTTAAGTTCCCTACCCCTTACGGGGTGGGGGAAGTTCAGGGAGACCAGACGACAGCGAGAGAGTGCTACTACAACTCCGCTGAAGAAAGGGAGGCACACAAGAGGGCTACAGCCACTTACAACATTGATACCCTGGACCCCAGGGACGAGACGAAGCTCAAAAAAGGAGAGGCCGCTGAGGAGGTAGAACCCATCATCCTCGATGAGGATGACCCGGGAAAAACCGTCCAAATTGGCAAGTCTCTGGAGCCCAGTATCAAGGAAGACCTCATCAAACTGTTGAGGAGAAGGCGAAGCGTCTTCGCGTGGAGTCATGTTGATATGCCAGGGATCGACCCTGAAATCATGTGCCACAAACTCAATGTGGTAGAGGGAGTGAAGCCGGTAAAGCAGAAGAGGAGGATTTATTCTAGAGAGAAGTACGAGGTCATCAGGGATGAGGTTAAAAAATTAGAAGACGCTGAATTTATCAGAGAGGTCATCTACCCTGAATGGCTGTCCAATGCAGTCATTGTCCCAAAGGCCAACGGGAAGTGGCGGATGTGTGTGGACTTCACAGACCTCAACAAGCACTGCCCCAAAGACAGCTTCCCTCTCCCTCGCATTGACCAGATGGTAGACGCTACCGCAGGCCATGAGCTCATGAGTTTTATGGATGCCTACTCAGGGTATAACCAGATCTTCATGAACCCTGATGATTCGGAGAGGACTGCCTTCATCACTGATAAGGGGACATACTGCTATAGGGTCATGCCCTTTGGCCTAAAAAATGCAAGGGTAACGTACCAGCGCCTCGTAAACAGAATGTTTGAAGATCAAATTGGGAAGTCTATGGAGGTCTACGTAGACGACATGCTGACTAAGAGTCTGAAGGCAGAGGATCATGTGGCAGACCTGGAGAGGACCTTCGATACGATGGACAAATATCAGATGAAGCTCAATCCGGCCAAGTGTGTCTTCGGTGTCGGAGCGGGGAAGTTCTTGGGGTTCATTGTCAATCAAAGAGGCATCGAGGCCAATCCAGAAAAGATAAAGGCCCTTATTGAGATGAAGACCCCCAAGTCCATTAAAGACGTTCAGAGGCTCACAGGGAGAGTGGCTGCCTTGAACAGATTTGTGTCAAGGGCTACAGACAGGTGTCTACCATTCTTCAAGATCCTCAGGAAGGCCTTCGAGTGGAGTAAAGAGTGTGATGAGGCTTTCAGGGAGCTAAAATCATACTTAGGGTCTCCCTTGCTGCTGTCACGACCCGTGCAGGGTGAACGACTTTGTGTGTACCTTGCTGTCTCAGGGTCCGCTATCAGTGCAACAATCATAAGAGACGAAGATGGGATACAGAAGCTCGTATATTTCAACAGCAAGGCACTCCAAGGGGCAGAGCAAAGATACCCGAGGATGGAGAAGTTGGCCTACGCCTTGATCCATGCCTCAAGGAAGATGAAACCATACTTCCAGTCCCATACTATGGTCATCCTTACTGACTCTCCTCTTAGGCAGGTCCTACACAAGCCTGAAAAATCAGGAAGGCTAATGACCTGGGCTATAGAGCTAGGGGAGTTCGATATTATGTATCAGCCTAAGACATCCATTAAGGGGAAAGCGCTGGCAGACTTCATGGCTGAGTTTACTTGGGAGAGCGATGAAGCCGAGGGTGAGACCCCCGGGGAGACAGATATCCAACAAGACAGGATCATCGACACGCCTGCAGCCAGGGCTGAGGCAAGCACCGCTAAGGGAAAAGCAACCGAAAACGAAGAGGGAAGATACATCTTTAGACAGGGGTCCCTCTCCGAGGGAAGTTTCTCAGAAGAAAAGACCATGTGGAGACTCTTCGTCGACGGGTCCTCTTGCGAAAGCGGGAGCGGAGCTGGACTGATAGAATCAGCACCCGACGGCACAGACATCGAGTACGCCCTGAGGTTCAATTTCAAAGCCTCCAACAATGAGGCTGAGTATGAGGCCTTAATAGCTGGCCTTTCCTTGGCCAAATCTCTTAGTATCGGCCAAATTTTGGTTCACAGTGATTCGAGGCTGGTGGTGAATCAGATACTAGGAGCCTATGAGGCCAAAGACGAGAGGATGGCTAGGTACCTTGAGAAGGTGAGGTCATTACTGAAGGACTTTGAAGAAGTGAAATTCAAGAGGATACCTAGGCTCGACAATGGCCGTGCTGACGCCCTTGCAAGGTTGGCCTCAGCTACTAGGACAGACATAAGGAGGACAGTCCCGGTAGAAATCTTTCTTCGACCAACTATTGAAGACGTCGAGGGAACACTTGGCATTTGCATGAATTTTTCTCAAGAACCGTCATGGATGGATCCTCTGATCAGATACATTAAAGAGGGAGAGATGCCAGAAGCAAGCCAAGAAAGGAAGAAGCTGAGATACAGGGCTGCAAAGTTCACTGTCATCGGAGACACGCTGTACAAAAAGGGGTTCCTACTCCCCTTACTTAGGTGTGTGCATCCCTCAGAAGTCCCTTCTATTCTACAATATGTGCATGAAGGGTCGTGCTCAAGCCAAATTGGGGGAAGATCCTTAGCGAAGAGGGTGGTCACCCAGGGCTACTGGTGGCCGACCTTGGGGAAAGATGCCGCAGCATATGTAAAGAAGTGTGACAAATGCCAGAGATTTGCCACCATCCCTCACCAGCCCCATCAACCTCTCACCTCCATTACATCCCCATGGCCATTCGCAGTATGGGGGATTGACCTGGTAGGACCCTTACCGAGGGCAGTCAATAACTATCGGTTCCTCATCGTAGCAATTGACTACTTTTCAAAGTGGGTAGAGGCCGAACCGATGGTCACGATTACAGAGCAGAAGACCTTCCAGTTCATCTGGAAAAATGTGATATGCAGATATGGTCTACCCAACACCCTCATCTCGGATAACGGGACCCAGTTCAAGAATGCCTCTCTGCAGAAGTACTGTGAAAGGGTAAGCATCAAACAATTTTTCTCCACCCCAGGCCGACCTGAGGCCAATGGGCAAACCAAAGTTACGAATAGGACAATCCTAGATGGGATTAAGAAGAGGCTTGAGGAGGCAAAAGGAAGATGGGTCGAGGAGTTATATGCAGTGTTGTGGGCGTACAGGACGACAGTAAGGACCTCTACTGGGGAGACCCCATTCATGTTAGCTTATGGATCAGAAGCAGTCATCCCCACCGAAGTCGAGTTTCCCACTCATAGGGTCCAAGTGTATGACCCCCAGGGAAATACAGAAGAGAGGAGACTTGACCTGGACTTGATTGAGGAAAGAAGGGAGGATGCTGAGATGAGGCAGGCTTCCTACCAACAGAGGACCGCAAGGTTCTACAATCAGAGGGTGAAACATAGGCCCATCGCAGTGGGGGACTTGGTCCTCAAGAAGACTTGGCAAAAGCCCAACAAGCTCCACCCTAATTGGCATGGCCCATATAGGGTCATCGATGAAGTCATCCCTGGGACCTACAGGCTAGAAAACCTGGAGGGGGAACCTTTCTCAAACCCCTGGAATGCAGATCATTTGAAAAAATACTACCAGTAGTGTTGTAAGGTCTTGATAAGCCATAGTTGTAATAAGCATTGTTTCGACAGAACACATGGAAAATTAATGAAAAGTATCAGTGTTTCCCTCATCCAGTGGTTATCAGTTCTAGTATACATGCAAAGAAGTTGAACCCTCGGCTATAATGAGGGCCAGTGGAGGGGACGACCCCTCCACTGCACTCAAGAAAGACGAGGGTAGACTTTGTTAAAATCCATTAATTTGGTAAGTTAAACCCTCGGCTATAATGAGGATCAGTGGAGGGGACGACCCCTCCACTGTTCTCAAGAAAGACGAGGGTGGAATTTGATTAAAAACCATTGATTTGGTAAGTTGAACCCTCGGCTATAATGAGGTCCAGTGGAGGGGACGACCCCTCCACTGCACTCAAGAAAGACGAGGGTAGACTTTGTTAAAATCCATTAATTTGGTAAGTTAAACCCTCGGCTATAATGAGGATCAGTGGAGGGGACGACCCCTCCACTGTTCTCAAGAAAGACGAGGGTGGACTTTGATTAAAAACCATTAATTTGGTAAGTTGAACCCTCGCCTATAATGAGGACCAGTGGAGGGGACGACCCCTCCACTGCACTCAAGAAAGACGAGGGTAGACTTCATAAATACCATTAAATTGGTTGGTTAAACCCTCGGCTATAATGAGGATCAGTGGAGGGGACGACCCCTCCACTGTTCTCAAGAAAGACGAGGGTAGACTTTGTTAAAAATCATTAATTTGATTATTTGAACCCTCGGCTATAATAAGGCCTGATGAGGGGACGACCCCACATTGGTCCTCAAATAGACGAGGGAAGGGTTAGTAGCATCATCATCAACGAAGAAGCAAATTAGCAAAGAACAAACCATAATAGAATTAAGTATGGAAGACCACAATTGTGGAAGAGACTGGTATTAATAAAACATCAAGTATCAAGTGTTTTTACAAGGCCTTTGAACAAAAATACAAAAACAAGGGTATGGGCTACAGGCAGCACCCTATGGGACGACATCAGAGGGCAGAGCCTCAACATCAATGGGAATGGTCTCCTCTGTTATAAGCACCGGATGATCTTCAGATGTACCGACCCCTTCGAGCTGGACTTGGGACTCCACCTGGTTGAGGGCCTCGGCAATTTGGGGATCGTCCAATTGAACACCCTCCAGTGATGGGCGAACAGAGGAAACCACATCGCCAAATTTGAGGACGACCCATCGGCAGGCCATCCTAATCCCCCTTTCAAGATATTCAAGGCCGAAGCCTTGAAATTCATCTGAAGTCTTGTATGCCTCCACAGCATCAGCCTCAGCTTTCTTGATGGCTGCTTCCAGATCAGTCTTATGCTGGGCCTCCAGATTGATCAGAGCCTCGTCCTTGTCCTTGATCAACAAGTCCTTGTCCTTGATCAACAAGTCCTTAGCCTGCAGATCGGCGTCATGTTGCTTCGTCAGCTCATCAAGGACTCTAGCGTGCTCAGTCCTTGTGCTCTCCAGCTCGGCCCTAGCAGTGTCCAACTCTGTCCGTAGGTCAGCCTCTTGTTGAATGGCCCTCTCAGCTTCATGAAATTTCTGTTGGTTCTCATCCATCCACTTGGTGGCTGAGGTGAGGGCACAGACGGACTGCAAGAAAAAATGAATAAATGTCAAGAGGGGCCGAGGGAACAGTTAATGAAAGAAGGAAATTAAAAGTCAAGACCAATACCTGAGCAAGGGAGTGCAGACCGAAGTCGTACACTTTAGCTGGAGGCATCTTTGCCAAGAACTCGAAGTCAGAGGCCAATGGTGCAGAGAACATTGAGGCCTTGGCCGCCCTCAAGTTGGCAATAAGGGATGAGGGGTCGGCCCTCAGATGGGACAGATTCTGAGACCAGAAGGCCCCCATGCTCGACGAAGAGGTCGTACCCTCAGAGGCTTCGACCCTTGACCTCGTCCTTGGATCAGGCCGATGCTCAACAGGAGTCTCAGGCTCCTTCCTCTTGTGGCTATCAGAGGTCGGCTCAACAACCGTCGGCCCTGAGGCCCTTGTCTTCTTTGGAGCTTGCTGAGGCTCCTTCCCCTTTTTCTTCGACAAACCAGCGAGTAGGCTTGGAGCAGTCATTTCCCAGAGGTAGTCTGGTGTACCTGCAGGACGATCTGATAAGACGACGACATGTCAGAAAAGTTCAGAGATAAAGAGAGAACACTTCAAAAATAAGTAAAGAAGGGAAAATGTTCAGTATAACTCACATAGTTCTGTCAGAGGGCCGACCCTCAGACCAGCTTCTTTAAGGAAGCGAGGCGTCATCAGATCTTTAAACTTTGGGATCTCACCCTCTCTCCCTCGTCCCCTCAGATAATCAACAATATCCCTTTCCTCTAGGCTAAGTACGGGGTCTGACCTAGCTTTCATTGAGGGATTAGACCATTTGTTAGGGACCCTCGGACCATCGATAGAAGGGGACGCCTCGGCGGAGCGCTCCCACGCCCCAGATATGAAGAAGAATCTCTTCTTCCAATCATGATTGGAAGTTTGGGACACGTGAAGAAGTTTCTTCTCAGACCTTCTCGCCCCAAGATGATAATATCCGGGCTGTTTAGATGAAGAGGTGATATTATAGCAAGCCAAGAATACGTCGGACGAGGGCTCATCAGTAAAAGAGTTTTTCCACAAGGAAATGTAACCCAGAATCGTCCTCCAAGAGTTGGGTGGAAGTTGAGAGGGGGAGACGCCCAGAGCCGACAGAATATCGACAATGGCAGGGTGGAAGGGAAGTCTGACACCTACCTTGAACATTTGCTCGTAGACTGCAACCTCTCCCTCTTCACCCTCAAAAACCCTCTCAGTCTCAGAGGGAACCCTCATAGTTACCCCAGAGGGCACTCCGTAAGTATGCCTCCATATCAGAAGGTCCATATCCCTAACGGAGGAGATAAAAGACGAGGCGTGGGAAGTGTCAACCTCATCATCTGTATCATCGTCCTCGTACTCATCCCCCTCCATCTCATCACCTGCAGGAGGACCCTGAGGGAAAGCCACTTGGAAGGCATTGGGGGACAGGGTTGTCACAGGGACAGCCTCAGAGGGGATCGTACCCTTGGCCTCTCGGGGAGGGCTAAGGTCAGGCGTGTCCCTTCTACCAGACGTTCCAGCACCAGTTGGGGAGGAGGTTCTCTCGTCCATTTCACTTGGTTTGGGAGTGTCGGCAGGACGAGACGACGACCCACAAGACTCAGAGGGTTCAGATGGTCTTATGGTGGCGAGAGGAATGGGAAAGATGGGTCGTACCCAATTAGGGTCGGCCCCTCGTCTCCTCTCTTCCTCCTCCTCTATTCATCTGATCTCGGTAAAGAGTTTCTCTCTCAGAGATGGGAATTCAGACACTAAGTTGTAAAGCCTCCTAAGCATTAAGGGGAAGACCCTACACTTGGAGAAATTATACTAGACTTGGCTAATTCAACTACAAACACTTGGGGGATTGACCAGGTTTGACTTTTGGATCAAACCAAAGAACTCAAACGTTTTTCGTCAAGAATGTTTAAGAACTACCAACCGGAGAAGACACCGGAAAAAGGCAATAGGGGAACTCTAAGAAACTGCCGACCTACGACCCTAAAAAATATACAGAAATGAAGACAAAAGAAGGCACGGGGAGAAAAAGGTTACCTGATGACGAGAGAACAAGAGCGCAGTGAGGCCTGAAAGATTGAAGGCTGCAAATGGCGACTGGTTCTAGAGAGAGAAAGTGGTTAGGCGCGAAGAAGAAGAAGTTGGAAATAGAGTTTAAAAATTGCTTATATACATTGGCAATAAATGGGCACATTTGCCAAGAAGGGAATAGTCAGGGCACAAATCCCCAGGCAAGTGTGCAGCCGCCCTGCCTTGGGAACTTAAATAGCAATGAGTACCTGCCCATGTGTCACTCACCTAAGTCATCACACGTGTCTTGAATTCAGCAAATATCCCTCAGCCATCTCAATGACACCTATGACTAAGGGCTGGGGGGTGATTGATATACCCGTTTATACCCTCAGCCTGGATGAGGATTACCTCCAATACGGACGACCCTTCACCAGGCCCCAGCTGGCCACCACCGGGCCCAGACGACCCTACGAGGGGACGACCCTTCACCAGGCCCCAGCTTGACACCACCGGGCCCAGACGACCCTACGAGGGGCCGACCCTTCCACCAGGCTCCGGACGACCCTACGAGGGTACGACCCTTCCCCAGACTCCGGACGACCCTACGAGGGGCCGACCCTTCCTCAGGCTCCGGACGACCCTACGAGGGTACGACAGTACGAGGCCAGAATCAAACCAGACTCCCTACCGGAAGGAATTTTGCCCTCGGCCTCGGCTCATAGGCCGAGGGTGACATCATGGCAGCGCGTGGTCCGGGACGCGCGTGGAACAGTGCGCGTCAGGCTCATATGACACGTGGCAGACCGTTATAACGAAATCACCCCCTCACGTGAGGGAATATTATGTCATCATTTGGCATCTACAGGTGTTAATAGGGAATTGGCTAGATCATTATTCACATGCACCATGCTTACTTGGGGGGGTACACTACACCCCCCAAGACCTATATATACTTGTCACCTACAACCCTACAAGGGATCGATCCATGAACAATAGCCCTAGCTAAAACTCTGCTTGTACACACACAGTAGAGAGAGAGAGAGGGTTATGAGCATTGTATCCAAGGCCATTAGTGCCCATACTTAGTGGATCACACACTCACAGTGGATGTAGGCCAAATTGGCTGAACCACTATACATCATTGTCTTATTTCCTCTTATACTCATCCCCTTCTACACACTTACATACTTATATACTTGCATCTCTATGGCTGCCATGGCTGCTACTGCTTGAGCTCACTATCACTTATCTGGTGGTGCTAAATCTCAGCATCATTATGGATTATGACCAACTTACCTTTTCAGGGATGGAGAAGCAGTATGACTTTGATTGGCTATATTTAGAATAAAAGTCCCAAGCGTAATCTCATACTTACTAAAGTTCTTTAGTTTTTTCTCTATGCTGTACAAACTAACCTTATATGTTGTGAACATTTTTTGTTTTGTACAGAAAATTGGAGGAGTACTCAACTGTCACTAATAACTTAGATTATAGTCCTTTCGGTGATCCTTTCAACTGTGATCAATACCTATTTCCACAACAAAATAATCAAATACCCTTTGATTATGATCAACATCAATTTTCACAACTAAATCATCAAATTCCTGTTGATTATGATCAATACAAATTTTTGCAACAAAACAATCAAAATCCGTACCAATTTTCACAACAAGACAATTTCATTCCCCAATTAGAATTCACTGATTTTGCGAATATCGGCACGGGTGATTTGTGTAGCTTGTGGGATGTCAATTTTTCATCTATTAGCCAAGACCTTATTTTTTATACCAAGAAAGAACTGTTGATGGATACTGAAAATTTGGGCTATTTCACTGATGGAGGAACTTATATGATTGATCCTAAAAATTTTATGATTTCAAACACAAACGGAAATCAAATTCGACAAAACAAAAAATCGAGAACATCTCCATTATAACTGCATGAGATCCAAAAGTATTTTAATTTTCCAATAACTAAAGCAGCCAAAGAATTGAAGGTGGGATTGACCGAGTTAAAGAAAAGATGTAGAAAATTGAATATCATGAGGTGGCCTCAGAGGAAGCTCAAGAGTATGACGTCTCTCATTGATAATGTTAAGGTATTATCCTGCCTGCATGTTAGGATTCTTTCGAAATGTCATTAGATACTTTATTATTTTTCATTCATTTCATTTATCTCTAATAAAAGTTTACCAAATATATGTTTTTGGAAGTCATCTTAATTTATTGTGTCTTTTTTTACTTTACCCCCCTGAGAAATGCAGCAATCAGACATAACCATCCTCTTTTTAAAAAAATAGACCTAAACCTCGTATGCATAAGGAATAAGAAAGTCAATATACATGTGGGTGGTCAAGTCTAATTTATGTAAAATAGAGGGGTAATATCTAATTATAGCATTATTGTACGACCTGTTTTATTAGTATAATTATTTTGTTTTAAATTGAAATTTTAGGAGATGGGATTAACCAACGAGGTAGAGATGATGGAAGAGACCAAAAAGATGATGGAGAAGCTACCCGATTTAGAAATGACAGAGAAAATAAAAAAACTGAGGCAAACTTGCTTCAAGGCCAACTACAAAAAGAAAATGCTCCTTGCTGACTGTTGATACTGCTTCTTCTCTAATGGCTTGGTAATTTGGGTCTATATTTGGTTTTGAACTTTGTAATGATATCTTTAGTTTTATTTTGGAACTTGAATAAAATTTTGGTGTCTTGTTTTCTCAGATATTGTAGTGCCTAAAGCATTACAACAAAAAATAAGTTTAAATAAAGTACGGTTTTAATTTTATTTTTACGGGCCTTAAAGTGAATTTTTCTCCTTGTCTTGGAAGTTAATAATTAACCTTGAATCGAGCTTCATTCTTACTGCAAAATCAATCATTATGTAATGAGAAACATCGATGCATATGATATTCTTATATATATATATTTGACATGATAAGAAAATAATATAAAACATAAATTTTGAATAATCTATATAAAGTAACATATATGTTAAATCATTACTTTAGCAAAACAGTGTAAATTATAAATAAATTATTCAATATGTATTATATGTAAAATACGGTAAGCTGGGTCATCTAAGATTATAGCTTCTCAGGCTTATATAACAGAATCATTACATTAGTAAAATATCGGTAAGTTATAAATAAACCATTCAATATGTATTATATCTATAGGTGACTGTAAAATACGTCTAGATGGATCATCAAAGATTAAAGCTTCTCTGGCTTATATAGAAATTGACATTAATGTTAGCCAATTAAAGAACATGCTGACACCATGGGGAGAAAATGCTAAAAATAATAATAAGGAACATAACTGTTAAGGCCAAACAAAAACACACAAAAATGCACTCTTACCATTTTTATACGATTTCTTTTACAAATTGATGTAGTAAGTGATTAAAACCTTTTATTTTTAAAGTCTTAAGCACTTGGGCAAATTTTTTATTTTTATTTTTTATTTCCATAGATTTGATGAAATTACAACATTACTCTTTTTTTAATGCATGAATATGACTTGGAAGACAAGAAATGTATTTATGTGTTGTTATGTATGTTAATATATATGTTTGTAACTCATTACAACATAATTATAATTTAACTTTTTATATACATTTGTTCATTGTATATATAAATATATATACACTCATGTTAGCATTAAAGACCATTGTAAAATGTATCCATCTATTCATCTCTCCTTAAATTACAGTCTAACAATCTTTTGTACGAAATCCTATTCATCTCCCCATAAATTTATACCCTTTATTTCCTTTTCTCTCTCTCATATTTGTACAATATTTATGATACAAATAGTTTCTCTTGGCTTTTATAGTGTTGGTAATATCGTATTTGTATATCTTCTTTTGTATTTGTTCACCAAAATTTGATGCAAAGTTTAGCAAAAACTAAATATATATTTGTAAATGACAATTTGTCAAATTTTATCACAAATAAGTGTATGAAATTTCAGCCTCTGTAAAATCATATAATAAAAACTTCAATGCATCTTCTTCTGTTATTCAAACAAAAACACAAAAATACATATTTTTAATTGAACAAAATATATAAATTGTTTGTATAAATTAATGTGACAAGTGACACAAACATAAACCTTCTTCTTCCTTTTTTAGACCATACAAAAATAATTTTTTTTGGTTATAAAATATGTATATGGGTGGATGTTCACTTTTATCTAGCATATGAATGAAAAAGTATTTCAAGATAGCTGACTTCATACTATAAATAAAGAAAATAAAAATATGGATATACTAATTGAATGAAACGTTTGCACTCTCTAAAAAAATCCTCTATTTTTCACAACATGTTATAACACATGAGTTTAATATAGTAAAAAGAAACAGGATTGCCTCCTCGCCATGGGTAACAACAAGTGATGGTAATTTTTGGTTCTCTTCCTTTCTTCACTGAAGACAAGTAAGTACATGATTGTTACCTTTTCTACTATCAATTTCATGGACTACATATTCGTTGTCCCTCACATATTTGAATTTGAAATTTTAAAAGTCAGTGTAGTTGATGCTTATTTTGTTCCTCTCTATTTATAAAGCATCAATTGTTTACTTTTGGTCCTTTAATACATATTAGAAGCGTCGGTCCTGAGATTTTAACGCCAAGGCGAATTCTTGAATTGTAACCATATTAAACAAGGGGTTTTTAATTAGTTTATAACTTATGGGTTTTTTTATTCGAAAAGATGCCGACTTGATTTTCAGGAGTTTACAAGTTTAAATGTTTGTCCCTTCAGTTTTTAACAAATTATTTTTGTGACAATTGAAAAATGACGCTATAAATATATATACATAGATAAAATTTTGGGGTGCCTAAAATGCATTGAATATCGAGGCCCGAGGCGACCACATCCCTGGCCTCCCCTCAAAATCGGCTCTATATATTAGAAAGTTTTATGCTTCTTCTTCATTGTAGTTTATATATTAGAATGAATCAGCTTAGCTTCTGATCAAGTCTATAAAAATATGAGAATTATTTATTAGTAATCAATTATTAAACTACATCCTATAATATTACTTTTTCTTCTCGTCGTGTTTTAAGGTATTTTAGTTTAGTCTTATAAGCTTACAAATTATTTTAATTTTTTTCCTCCTTAAGTTTTAGGGTATATGGGAACTACTTGCCTCAAAATATAAAAATCGCTATATTTTAGTTTGATCTTATAAGCTTACAAATTATTACATTTAAATTTTGAGGCCTGTTCTCATATAACCATTTTTAGCTACGACCTGAAGTTACCAAATCATACGATATTAAGACCTACACCATAATAATTCAACTTTGGAACTTGTACTTTTCTATGTTCTAATTTTAGTATTTGAAGTGCCTAAATTATTTGAACCTAATGTTTCAAAGAAAATATATCACAATCAAACATGGAGTTTTGATTGAAAGTGTATAAACTGAAAGTCATATAATTTATATTAATTTGTGATATGAAGATCCATAATGATTATTGTGATCAAAAGTTCACAAATTATTACTTGTAAATAGGATACAGTTTCTTAGAAGTACTATTAAAAATTCCCGAATCTCTCTTATTATTTAACGATAGTTGGATTAGAATATCCAAAAGTAACAACCCCCATTTTCTCACGTGAAGATTAGCCAGACATGATATGTCGAAGATGGGGCTTGCTTGTCAATTTATATCATTCTTAGCATCGATCGAGAACAAACATTTATATTTTAAACCACATTTTAATTTAAAACTGAATTGAATTAATAAACAAGAGATAATAGTAAATCCAACATCCACGTTCAACAAAATAAAATCTAAAACTATTATAATATCTCGACTAATAAAACTAAATGACTTCGGGCTTATGCCCATAAAATAATCCAAAATAAATAAAGATAAGAAGAAGTAGCAACCTAAACTAGAATCAATAAATCGATCTTCGACAAAAATACCTGACAACAAGTCTAATATTCCTTTAGTCCCGCTATCCTTGTCAACACAAACCTTGTAATTTGGGTTGGCGCCCCTAGAGTGTGTAAGAATTAATTTACTGAAATTGAAATACAGGATTACAGTAAATTTAAGTTGGTGTCTCCCATCAGCACTCACATAGGATAATCTCCTCACCTCTCACCTAGGTGCAATATTAATCGTATCCTATCCCCAAAAACCAAATGCAATATAGATAACAAGATGATTGGGAAACATGTGATGCGTCTCGCATAAATCGTGTATTGGACATATCATTGTCTACACCCTTATCCTTTTTTCGAGTTCTCTAGTCATATTACTTACAATAGTGACCCACCATTCCCTATGTATCCTACGTAGTATTTAATTTATAATCAATTGGCCACATCCTTAGACTTAGATAACTAATTTCATTACATTCGCAGGGTCATATATGTATAAGTTTGTACACACACACACACACACACACACACAGACACACACACGTATATATATATATATATATATATCGATAAGTCCAGAGGAATCCCTTATCCAAATCGAACATCACAAAATGCTAAAGTGGGGCGGTCCCTATGCTATATACCGTTGCACCTCCCATACCCAGAGGTAACAAAGGATTCCAGCATCTACGCCTATCTCTCTTAAGCGGTGCTCCTACGTAATACCTAAATTATGACCTTAAAAACGCCCAACTCACTTGTGCCGACGTGTGCTATAGTTCCGAACACGTGTAACCCCAACCAATAGGACCATCCATAAACGTAGGTATCTCCACACAAATACCTAATTACATATTTCTTTATCACATTATATGCATTGATTTGCGTCCCAATAATTCCCGAGTCAATTAACCATCTCGTTAATTATTAGTTACTCTATTTAAATCATAATCCATGTAGTGCTTACCAACTTTCTCGTTAATTATTAATTCCTCTACTTTCAATAATCATTCAGCATTACTGAATATCTACAAATTATTTACGTAGTCACCAGCCTTCCCGATTCATGTCGTAACTGTCGTGTTCCCATATCTTGAATTATATTCCCGGCTAACCCAATGGATATATAATTCTATAATTTTTTCCAAAATTTTTGACGAAACTAAATGGATACATTACGACTAACCTAAAATACAAACTAACCAACCTGGGGTGAATTGGGTATCTGAACCTGTTCAGCCCCAATGTCGAACTGGTTCGTCCCTGGGTTTGGGTGAATTCGAGGTTGCTACTATTTGGGAAGATTTCTCACAACTTACTTCATAAATTACCCCGTGTTCCTCTCTCATAAGTTACCCTAACACTTTACATGATCATTGATTGGTTTTATATTATCTACTAACAATTTTTTTTACATGAGAATGACATCAAATCCAAAATCAATTCATAAGAATACAAATTCCTCCAAAATTATAAAGGGGGTATTTTTTTAATTTTCAATATCCATTTTTTTCATGAATTTGTGCCAAGAAACACTCTTTTTTCACGGGGTGTACATCAGATATACACTATCACCCTATAATATCACGAGATCTATCTCTAAATCCACATTATTATTATTTTTCGAATTTTCTAATCAATTTCTCGATTTGATAATTTTCTAATTATCAAATGTGACAACCCGCTCCAAATAATAATGGGTGGCCAGCCCTATACTACATAAATCAGGTATCTCAGATGGTACAGCCTCAACATCAACAACTAAACACTATAATATAAGGCTAACTACCCGAAATCATAACGTACGAATTGCCAAAAATTTAAAACTTTTATTTTACAACAACAACAAAACCAATAATGCACACAACCAACAATATACATCTAACTATGATGTGAAATGTGCATGCTCCAATAATATGAAAGAGAACAATACATTGTACAACAAAATCTCAACAATGAAATACCCGAATATGCTGTCGGGCAACAGACAGTACAATAATCAGATGAATAAAATATAAAAGTGTTAATCTACAACACTTGAATACTAACTCAAAACAACTGAATCCTAATCTAGGTGTACAAGAGATAGGAATCGACTAAAGTAAAGTGCCGCAACAGTCCGCTACTGCCACAGCTCCACAAATCCTTAATGGAGGAATATCAAGGCGTCCTTGCGGAGGAACACCTGAAGAAATACAATATATACACATGGAGGAGGAAAATATAAACGGGTCAGAACCCGAGTTTGAAAAATAGTTTATAGCAAGTGTATTAAAATGCATAATAATTATAAATGCATTATTACATGATTTAGCTGGAATCGAACACTTCATAAAAATTCAACTCACCTCTCATCTAAAGCGCGCACTAAGCGTATGCACGTGTCTACAAAAGGACGTTCGATTCTAATTTAGGTAAGAGGATTCTAACTTAAACCCAAATAAAGTATTTAAGTGAAACCATCTAACCTATCTCCCAATTCTACATTATCACAATATTCTTAGTTATATACATTATCTTTAATGCAATTGTTATAGTTATCTTTATAATGTTCATGTGTTGAACATATAAAGTTACATGATCCAATCATGTCCACATCATCACAATACATCAACAATCTCACTCACTAGAATTTATATTCTAGTGATGCCCATATAAGGCATGAAACCATTTATATAATTATTATAGATGAGTTATTAGCATCAAGTGTTGAGGACTAAACTCCTACCGATTTTCAACACGGTACTGCGTTTCATGCGTGGGACGTCTCGCCGAAGCGAAATCCAAACAAGGAACCCCCCCCCCCCCCCCCCCCCGTTACACTACTCCTGACCGTATCGATCCTCGGGGCTCATTATGCCCTCAATGCAGGATGCATGTAACCCAAATGATTATTGTCCAATTTTAATGAATTAATATTCCCAATTCTCAACAGTACACGGCGTTTCATGCGTGGGACGTCTCGCCGAAGCGAAATCCAAACAAGGAACCCCCCCCCCCGCCCCCCCCGTTACACTACTCCTAGCACTGTCGATTGTCGGGATAGGTGATTTATATATATATATATAATTAATTTGAGCATTAAGGACTAAACTTATCCCCAAGTTCCAACATTACAATGCGGTTCGTGCGTGGGACGTCTCGCCGAAGCGAAATCCAAACAAGGAACCCCCCGATACACTAATCCTGGCAATGTAGGTCGTTGAGGTCCATTATGCCCTTGACACCCAAAGTACAAGAACAAGTAATAATAACCATCCAACCGAGCTATAACTCGAAGGACGCAGGCTCACATGCTATCATCTTCCAGTAGCCCATATACGTAGCAAACTGGGGCCACCTGGTGGGGTTCAACGACACCCACCTCGTGATCTACTCACGCACACGACGTCCCGGGAAGCGGTCATGGTTTCTAACCGGCAAGTGAGAGCGACACATACCCCCGCCCTCTCACCCCCAAAATAAATAAATATATATATAAATGTCATTTGTTGACCACAAAGGACGACCATGACCTGGGGAATATCCACATCCTGCTTTTCTAGTCATAATGCTCACCCTCTACGCACGAAACTTCCCAATGATAGCAAGGAGGGGGTACGCTTAACATGTATATACACCATCATATAAGGTATACATACATCCCATATAATAAAGATATACCATTATATAAGGTATACCTAAAACATCATATTCATGTTTATAATACGCCCTTAGGCGAAATTTGATTAACATCATTTATTTAGTATATTTCTCTCAAGATATACTAACGCTCCTCCTCACACATTAATCCCTCTTAGTATATGCTATACTAATTCTCGCTTGAAGCTCTCATGTCGCTTCTAATATGAATTGTCTTTCAATTCAATTTAAGTTAAGGATATTCTATATCCTAATGAACCTCAATTATCATTTCTCATTATATGAGATATCTCCCAAATCAATCATTAATAAGGATATTTCTATATCCATGTGCACATCAAATAGCATCCATAATTCTCCATCCATTATAGGGTTCAATTTATTTTATGAACCATTAAAGTTATCCCAAATGGGATTGGATCCTAAGATCCGGCAACTATAAGTCAACCTCATCTACAAGTCGTGAAGTTGTTATCCTCACCAGACAAACCTCAAATAAAAGTGGGTTTCCCCAACTTAGGAAAATACCAAAGTCTCTAATCGGTATTCCTCAAATTTAATCAATATGACTCCAAAATTTCTTTTAGGGGAAAATCACTAAAAGTCTCCAAAACATGCTCCAAATATCTCCTATAGAGATCCCCAATCGATAACCTCGAATAAAATGGGATGGAATTCTTCTCAGAAAAATAAACCCTCAAAAGCCCTGTTTCCGAATTGATACGGGCGTATTCCGAATCGATTCGGCCCAGCGAATCGATTCGGCCAGGAAGGTGAATCGATTCGAGTCATCAGACCTGGGACTCTGTCTCAGGCCGAATCAATTCGGCTGGAGTCCGAATCGATTCGGTCACTCAGACCTGGGCACCTGCATATTTCCGAATCGATTCGGCAAGGGGGCGAATCGATTCGGCCCTGCTGAAACTCGAAAATGGCTACTTTTTAGTAAACCTAAAATCCCAAAATTCATTTTAATGGTTTTCTCTCCATTTCTCTTCAACCCAAACACAAATATAACATCAATAATCATCCTAGAATACATATAAACTAGATCTAACCTTAAATCCATTTATACACTACAAATCTAAGGTTTTTCCCAAAAATTAGGTTTTTAACATTTTAAACCTAAAACCCAAAAATCAATCCACAAATCATGCAATAAATGGTACACAACAATTATTTAGCAAGTTTAATCACTTGCCTCGGGTTCGTAGGGTCTGAATCCATGGGAAAATCCTCTCTCTCCCTCTTTCTCCTTCCTTTTCTTCTTCTTTTTCTTCTTCTCTATTTCTTTCTTTTCTTTTCCTCTTTCTCTCTTTTGGAGAAATATCTCCCGTAGGCTTTTTAAGCCTAAATCCCAAAATACACATCTGTAAATGATAATACACACTTTAAATGACTTGGTAACTTTAATTCAAGTCAAACGGTCCTAATTTATTTCGGAACCTAAATAGACCCCAAGTACAGTCATTTCGACTTTCTCGACCCTTCCGGACACTATGGTACCCTCAGAATTTCCATTCGAGACACTTTTTGACGACTCTAAATTTTGACCTTAATTGCCAATTTGATTATTCTCCAGTAAAATATATTTATTTCTCCCAAAATAAAATAATTACTGTTCCGAAAGTCTTGGGTTGTTACATCAAAGTGATATCCTCTACATGCATATAGTGAAACCTATTCCATAACATTAATTACAAATTTAATCCAAAAATCTATATGAGAGCCTACACACTTAAATTAAGAAATAACTTAGAAATCAATTTGAGCAAGAAAATTATTGCCTTAGGATGAAGATGGAAGTTCCTCTTCTTGAATCTCCAAGCTTCCTCCTTCTTTTGACCTTGGTATCTCCTCTATAGGGGTGGAGCTGTTGGGGTTTTCTTATATTGGTGAAAATGAGTTTATTAATCTTTTTAATTATCTTATAAACTACTTAATTCCGAGTTAGGTTTTGACCCACACTTTTGGGCCTCCAAATGAGCCCGAATCCTTAACAAGAATGGCCCACTAGCCTCCCAACTTATATACCTATACCCCGGGACCATTTTAAAAGGTCTAAAACACCTAAAAGAGTTTCCAAAAATCCTGAAATGCACCTGAATTCGTTTTACTTGACATACCCATTTTTATTATGTTTAGACAACACGAAATCATAAGTAACTTACTGTATGATTTATTTTCTACGAGTGAACTCCTTATACCCGATTGAGTCCAATAATTATGTAATCACGAATAAATATTCATTCTCAATCTAAATTTTACCCATTTAATTTAAATCCCACCGATTTAATTTATTCTCAAATTTATTCCAAATTATTAAATTAATTTCTATCACAATATTTTATTCTGAAAACACAGGGAATTACAATTTTTCCCCCTAACAACGAAATTTCATCCTTGGGATTCACGGAAACTTAACCTCGCATTTTGATATGTACAATTATCATAAGTTTTATACTCCATCAGTCCATTTTAATCCGCACAATTGTCATATGTTTCGACAATGATGCTAAGAATGAACCCATTAATGATTCTTGTTTAATTAATAATGGGCTGATCACCCAGGATTAGAATAGGCCGGGTGTCACAAATGGTATCAGAGCACCAGGTTCTAGTGTCCTTAGGATCTGTACGGACTTGTCACGTTTTCAGCGTAGCATTCTGTGATATAGAGCTTTACTATTAGGATTGTTTCATTCATGATTACGCATTTACGTCTTCAGCTATTTTGAGATATATTGAACTGTGGGCTAATCGAAATTCTATTTATTTTTAAATGCCACCCAGACGTGCACCACGAGCCACTAGAGAGGTACAAATCGAGTTGCAGCTAGCTCAGGCACAAGGGACTATGAACACTATTGAGTTCGCTACTATTGTTGAACATGGAATTAACGTGAACCACAATTTCTTAGAAGGCACCACAGGTGCCACCTCAGCCGTAGGTTATGACTCCAGACCATACACACTCGTTTCCTTATGCCTGGGATAAAGTCAGAGATGCTTTTTAGAAGTCTCATCCTCCCGAGTTTCAAGGAAGCTCAGATGTCGTTGCTGCTTGCCAATAGAAGAAGGACATCCAGCGACATTTATGGATGTACGAGTGCACTGATACGCAAAGACAAATACTAGCTACTTTTAAGCTAGTGGGGGAAGCCTCACAGTGGTGGGAGTCTATTACCACCACACTGGAGATGGATAACTTACCTATTTAGGAATTCTAGGAGCGGTTCGACAGTAAGTACTTTCCATCTGCCATTTAGACAGATATGAGGCGTAAGTTCTTAGAGATCGCCCCAGAAAGAAGGATATTAACTGAATATGAGGAGGAATTTACTCGGCTGGAAAATTTCATACCAGAGGAGGTGAGCACAGAGGAGGCGAGGGTACAATTCTTTGTTAATGGTCTTAGCTGGAGCATCCAACAACATTTCATAGGTAATCCCACTCTGAAGACGTATACGGATGTTGTGAATGTCTTTTTACTGCATTGTCAGGATCACCACTTCTATGAGAAAGGAAGAAAGCGAGCAAGAGAGTCCGGCCAACAGGGCAGGACATGGGGGTGGCAGTGCCAGTGGGATACAGTTGACTTAGACTCATACGATATGGGGTGATCAAGGTTCTTGATAGGGGGATTATGTTAAGCATTTTCGATCAGGAGATTTCAGGCAGGGGCAGGGTGGATTCAGGCATGGCCATCAGGGTCAACAGGGCCAACAACATTTTTAGTAGGACTAGTAGGGCCTAGGGAGAGGTAGTATCGGCCAACAGTGCCAGAGAGGGAGAAATTTCACTAGCAGATGCTTCATATGTGGCAAGAATGGCCATAATTGTCAGGATTGCCCTGTTAGGGGAAGGGTTCCGCACTAGCAGGGCGCTCGTCAGGAGCCCCAGAGGCCTATTTTTCTCACCGCCCTTCCAGCACCAGCACCATCACCACCTGCCTTACCAATCATCTCAGTAATCCCACCACATCAGGGGTAGTTACAGTATGGACGTGTTCACAACATCCACCAGGCCGCAGTTCCACAGGCCCCACTCGCAATTGAGGGTACATTTCTTATACGTAGGACTTTGGGGCCTATCATATTTGACATTGGGGCTTCATATTCGTTTGTAGACAATAAATTTGGACGAGCCACGGGGTTATTAGACACGAAAGATAATACATTCACATGCGTAGACTCACCGTTGGGTAGCGAGACACTTATCTTCTTTATTTTTTGGGGTGTGAGTATAGACATTGGGAGACTTATTTTGCCCATTGATATTCTCGTGTTAGATATGTCAAAGTATGATGCCATTATTGGCATAAATTGGTCAGCAGCGTATAGAGCCATAATTGATTATTACAGTGGGAGCAAGGTATTTGCGATTTCGGTCCAGGAGATGTTCTCAGTGGTGATACCCCATCTCGAAGGAGGATCGTCAACTCACTTATACTATATAAAGGAGGAGACCTCTAAGGGGGTAGTGATCTCCCTAGATTCTATTCCGATTGTGTGTGAGTTCGTCGACGTATTTTAGGAGATATCGAGATTACTTCCTAGCTGAGAGATAGAGTTTATCATTGATTTAGCATCGGGCACTTGGACGATAGCTCATACGCCGTATCTTATGGTCTCTATGGAAATGGGGGAGCTACGGGATCAGATTGAGCATCTTTTGTGACAGGTTTTTATTCATAGGAATACTTCGCCTTGGGGTGCCCCCAGTGCTATTTGTGAAGAAGAGAAATGGATCTCTATGCCTATGTGTGGATTATCGAGAGTTAAATAAAGTCACGATATGGAATAAATATCCGTTACCCCGAATCGATGACCTATTTAACCAGTTAAGAGGAACCGCCTACTTATCTAAGATAAATTTGAGACCAGGGTACCACTAGTTGCGCATCCGGGAGAAAGACGTATCAAAGATAGCCTTTCTGACGAGATATGAGTCTTATAAGTTTTGGGTTATGCCATTGGGCTAACCAACGTACAAACAGTGTTTATGGACTTGATAAATAGGGTGTTTAGAGAGTTCTTGGATAAATTTGTCATTGTCTTTATTGATGACGTCCTGATTTATTTTCGGACTGAGGAGGAGCATGCAGATCATCTGCGTCGTGTTTTACAAGCCGAAGTATCCTAGATCAACTCTGGTTTGATAAGCTTATTGTCCCACACGTATAACCAATAAGCGGGCGAACAATAAGGTCTATCATACAATGCCTTAAATAATTCCATGTCAATCGTAAACTGATAGGAGTTATTATACGCAAACTCCACCAGTGGAAGATATCATTCCCAACCGCCACTAAAGTCAAGGATGCACATCCGTATCATATCTTCTAACATCTGATTCGTCCTTTCTATCCGCCCGTCTTTCTATGGGTGATAGGTCATACTCAATTGCAACTCTGTACCCATGGCCTCCTAAAAAATCTACCAAAAATGAGACACGAAGATCTTGTCCCTTTCGGACGTAATGTCGAGCGACACCCTATGTAGTCTCACAATCTCAGCGATGAAGATCTGGGCATACTACCCCATGGTATAATCTGTCTAGACTGGTAGAAAATCATCCACCTTAGTTAATCCTGGGTGATTAGTCCATTATTAAAATTAAACAGGAATCATTAATGGTTTCATTCTTAGCATCAATGTCGAAACATATAATTATAATACGAATACTTTAATGGCCCGGTGTCAAAACTTTAATCTTTTTAGTGACATGAAATAATTTATACTATTAAACCACATTCACCATGACAGTGAATACTGCAATAAATGATTAAACAACTCAATAAATAAATGTGTTTGGACTAAACACTCTAGACTGAAATTCACACACAATAGTCCCTAATTAAAACCAAATCCAACAACTGGAAATAAAAATAGAAATGCAGTATCTCTGAAATAACCACTAACTAAAGATGGGTGACATGCCTGACTGACATAACTCAATGATGGACATGAACTGATAATAGTGGAAGCGTCTACTACCTAGGTCCTACAACATCCACAACAGCTGCAGCACGTCAAATAAGAATGGACTCCTAATCTTGACATCCATGGGACTGGACACCTAAAAAGGGTTTTACAAAAATAGATTTGAAGCGGGTTAGATCCTAAGAACATTTGAAAAATATTTGCAAGTATTTAAAATGCAGTAAGAGCAGATATTATATACATGTTAACTTCACGTATCCTCACTTGAGATCCTCACCTCTCAACTACTTTGCACGCCTAAAGTATTCTCCTAAACCATCCTAGTTACACTACCTCGTATAACTAGTTGAACTAAGTCTCTCCTACATACTAACTCGTTGGGCCCACCCATATTGCCCATACAATACGTTATTGAATTCACAAACCCTTTAGCCAAAAAAAATTACCAAGTAAGTATTAAGTTTTTATATAGTTAGGTTACTTTAAATATCACTATTTATCTTATCTACTAATGCAAAAATAGTAAAATAAATCACACGTATATATATGTATCACCCTTTTCATATATACGAATAAGGCATCCCTAGGTAAAGACCTGCGATGCGTGTATACCCAGCTATCGAGTTCTAGTACATCACGTACTACGTAAATAACTTTCGGTTCGGAATTACTCTCGAACCATAAATTTATGATTCACACAATTCGGAGGCGAATATAGTTTTAGGCCTTTGAACTACGCACACACCTAACGCACCCAAATTACCGATCACACTATCATACACAAAAGTAGTGCTCAACCATAAGTTCTATGTTTTGAGGCACAAGTAGAAAGAATCCCTAATACGCTCATCAGGATAAGACTGTCCACGACGTGAAACCTCCCGTGATGGAAGGCAGCATAGGTATGTTCACACATATAAGGAGTCACACAATAAGTATTCACAAAACCTATATATACATCATCAGTATAGGTATACACACAACCTATAATATATATCCCGTATGCAGTATATAAACCTTGAATGTCCTACGAATTATTAATTTACAATTATACTTTTCGTTGTATATACCCAAGTAATCCTCACTTCTCGAAGGGCCCTAATTACCCCTTACATTATTCCAGTAGTTATATTATATGACTAACCTACTGGTATTATCCTTAGGTTAACATTTACTCCTCTCGTAACCCATTTTATAAATCTCCAATACGTGACTCATCTGATAAAGTCTCGTCGGTCTCAATCCAAACCTTTCCCTTATTATGATTTATCGGACCTCAATTATATTCCCACTGACCTCCTCTAAGTCCTTATATAGTTAATAAAAGGTTCCTTGAAAATTGGGGTAAATCAAACCTTAAAATAAATCAAGTTCCTCATTTCGGCATTAGTCGATTGATCGATAGATTGATCAATTTATCAATCCATCGATCGATCGACATTCGTGGGTCGATCGGTTGATTGATCTTGCGTTTGGCAGTTTTGACCCAGTTACATTTTTTACCATTTTTATCCCATAAAGCCTTTATAACACTCCCAAACTCACAGTCACGCATGTCAGACCCTATAACAACTTATATAAATGATTTCTAATGTAACCAAATCATTAAATCTTCGAGGGGAATCATTTAAATGGATTAAGTCTACACTTTAATCTCAAAACCCTAAATTACTCTTTCTTTGTTCAAGAACATCAACAAAACCAGATTTCTCCAAATTCTCATGTTACTAAATTATCAGATTCGTAATACATATATACATGGATGATATCTATCTTAATTTCTACCCAAGAACTTGAAACTAATCTCCAATATAAAGCCATAATCATTTATTCATGAAAATTATTTAATCATACACTAACATGGATATTATTGCACTCAAATTTTGCAAGATAAACACTTGCCTGGAGTTTGTAGGTCTGATTTGTGCAGAAAAGTGGTGGAGTTGTCTTCCTCTCCTTTCGATCTAAACTCGAATGGTGGTGGTGGTGCAAAAGTGGTGAAGGAACCATCCGTGACACCCCGCCTATTTTAATCCTAGGTGATCAGTCCATTATTAAATTAAACATGAATCATTAATGGTTTCATTCTTAGCATCATTGTCGAAACCTAATTATAATACTATTACCCTAATGGTCCGGTGTCAAAATTTTAATCCTTTTATTAACATGCAATAATTTAAACTACTAAACCACATTCACCATTCCAGTAAATAATGCAATAAATGATAAAACAACTGAATAAATAAATGAGTCTAGAATAAACACTCCAGATTGAAATCCACATACAATAGTCCATAATTAAAACCAAATCCAACAACTAGAAATAAAAATAGAAATGCAGTATCTCTGAAATAACCGTTAACTAAAGATGGGTGACATGCCCGACTAAGATAACTAAATGATGGACATGAATTGATAAAAGTGGGAGTGTCTACTACTGAGTTCCTCCAACGTCCATAACAATTATAGCACGTTAAATAAGAATGGATTCCTAAGATTGGCGTCCCTGTGGCTGGACACCTAAAAGTTTTTTGCAAAAATATATTTGAAACGGGTCAGAGCCCAAGAACATTTGAAAAATATTTGCAAGTATTTAAAATGCTGTAAGATGATATATTGTATACATATTAACTTCACATTCCCTCACTTGAGATCCTCACCTCTCAACTATTGTGCACGCCTAATGTATTCTATTAAATCATCCGAGTTATGCTACCCCGCCTAACTAGTTGAACTAGGTATCTCCCTTCATACTAACTCGTTGTGCCCACCCGTATTGCCTATATAATATGTTATTGAATTTCCAAACCCTTTAGCGAGTAAAAATTATCGAGTAAGTATTAAGTTTCCACATACTTTGTTTAATTTAGATATCATTAGATATCTTATCTACTAATGCACACACAATAGAATAAATCACATGTATATATATGTACCACCAACTTCATATATACGAATAAGGCATACCTAGGTGGAGACTTACGATTCGTTCATACTCTTCTATCGACCCTGGTACATCACGTACTACGGAACGGACTTCCGGTTCAGAATCACTCTCGAACCATAAATTTACGATTCACACAATTTGGAGGCGAACATAATTTTAAGCCTTTGGGCTGTGCACACTCCTAACGCACCCAAATGACTAGTTAGACTATCATACACACAAGTAGTACTTAACCCTAAGTTCTATGTTCTGAGGCACAAGTTGAAAATCCCCCCAATAGGCTCATTGGGATAAGACTGTCCACGACGCAAAACCTCCCATGATAGCCGGCATCATAGGTATGTTCACACATATAAGGAGTCACACAATAGGTATTCGCATAACCTATATATACATCATCAGATAGTTATACACACAACCTATAATATATATCCCGTATGCAGTATATAACTCTCGAACGTCCTACGTATCATCAATTTATAATTATACTTCTCATCATATATACCCAAGAATCCTCACTTCTCGAAAGGACCTAATAACCCCTTATATTATTCCACTAGTTATATTATATGCCTAACCTACTGGTATTATCCTTAGGTTAACGTTTACTCTTCCCGTAACTCACTTTATAAATCTCCGATACGTGACTCAGCCGATTAACTCTCGTCGGTCTCAATCCCAACCTTTCCCTTAATATGATTTATAGGACCTCAACTATATGCCCATTGACCTCCTCTAAGTCCTTATATAGTTAATAAAAGATTTCTTGCAAATCTGGGTAAAGCAAACCTTAAAAATAAATCAAGTTCCTCATTTTAGTAGCAGTCGATCGATCGACAGATTTGATCGATTGATCGATCCATCGATTAATCGACATTCATGGGCCGATCGATCGATCCTACATTTGGAAGTTTCATCCCACTTACATTTTTCACCATTTTTATCCCTTATAACCTTTGTGACACACTCCCAAACTCACAACCAAACATGTTGACGCTATAATAACATGTATAAATGATTTTGTAACATAACCAAGTCATTAAATCATCAAGGGGAATCATTTAAATCAGATTAATTCTACACTTTAATATCAAAACCCTAAATTACTCTTTCTTTGTTCAAGAACATCAACAAACCCAGATTTTTCCACATTCTCATGTTACTAAATTATCAGATTCGTACCATATACATACATGGATGATGTTTATCATAAGTTCTATACAAGAAGATGAAATTAATCTCCAATCTAAAGCCATAATCATTTATTCATAAAAAGTATTCAATCCTTCATTAACATGGATATTATATGCACTCAAATTTTGCAAAATAAACACTTACCTGGAGTTTGTAAGTCTGATTTGTGTAGAAAAATAGTGGAGTTGTCTTTCTCTCCTTTCGATCTAAACTCTGGTGGTGGTGGTGGTGGTGGTGGTGCAAGAGTGGTGTGGGGAGCCTTAGAATCCTTCACCTTCAAAGGTTGGTAAATAAGACGTTTGAAGACCAGATCGAGAAAATAATAGATGTTTATGTGGACAACATGCTAATCAAGAGTTTGAAGGCTAAGGATCATGTGGCCGATCTTGAGCACACTTTTGACAAAATGGATAAATACAAGGTGAAAATAAATCCTGTTAAGTGCATTTTCAGTGTCAGTTCGTGAATCATAGGGGTATATAGTCCAACCCCATGAAAATCAAAGCACTCATTAACATGCAGACACCAAAAACTATCAAAGACGTTCAGAGACTAACGGGACGGGTCGCAACCCTAAATCGTTTCGTCTCTTGGCCAATGAATAAGTGTCTACTATTTTTCAAGATACTTGAAAAAGCCTTCATCTAGGATGAAGAATGTGAGAAAGCCTTTTAAAAGTTGAAAACCTATATGGGGTCATCTATATAGTTATCTCGAACAATCCAGGGGAGAGGTTATTTCTGTATCAAGTAGTGTCAGAGTTAACAATCAGTGCGGCATTCATCCGAGATGATGCTAGAGCCCAAAAGCTAGTAAACTTTAATAGTAAGGCCTTGCAGGGGGCTACCTCAAATATTCGAGGATGGAAAAACTGACCTACACGCTAATACATGCTTAAAAGAAAATGAAGTCGTTCTTTCAATCCCATACGATGGTGGTGTTTATCGATACTCCTTTGAGGCAGGTCATTCATAAACTCAAGAGATCAGGTAGGTTAATGGTCTGGTCTATTGAGCTTGGTGAGTTTTACATCATCTGCCACCCTAGGAATGCACTAAAGGGTAGGCTTTAGTGGACTTTTTTACCAAGTTTACATGGGCTGCAGCCTATAATGATGTTAAAGAAATAGAAGAGCCAATGGTCGTACCGAAGGAGGCTATGATAAACACTACTCCGATCGATAGTATGAAATTCGGAATGATGTTATTGATAATGATGTTATCGAAAAGGATTTTCTTCTCAAAGATGGAATTTTATTCGAGGATCTTTTTTTAGAAGTAGCTCCGACCTAGTGTCTGTTTGTAGACGGTCATCTTGTGAAAATGGTTGCGGTGCAGGATTTATATTGATGTCCTCAGATGTAACGGGCATAAAGTATTCCTTGAGATTCATCTTCAAGGCATCAAATAATTAATCACAATACAAGGCCTTATTAACCAATTTTTCTATCGCCAAGGCATTGAATGTACGTCAGATGATCATTCATAGTTATTCATAGTTGGTCGTCAACTAGATATTATGCATTTTTTAGGTTGATGATGAGAAGATGGCAAGATATTTAACGCGAGTCATAAAGGTGATGGTTAACTTCAAAGAAATTAAAATCAGGATAATCCCAAGATTTAAAAATTGTCGAGCTAATGCCCTTGCCAGACTAGTGTCAACCACCAGGAGTGAGATTCGTTGATCAGTCCCTATAGAAATTCTACACATGCCAAGCATCAAAGAAAATGACAATGGACTTATGTTTTGTTTGAATCTAAATTTAGGGGAATCATGGAGATTCATTAGTCAAATACATTCTGGATGGTGAGCTCCCAAACTCTAAGGCCGAGAGGAAAAAACTCAGATATTCAACTGCAAAGTTCACCATCATTGGTGATGTATTATAAAAGAGAGTCAGATGTGTTCACCCTACGGAGGTAAATTATGTCATACGAGACATCTATGAAGGTTTATGCGCAAGTCATATTAGTGGAAGGTCTCTTGCTAAAAGGATCATTCCCTAGGGTTACTGGTGGCCGACATTCGCCTAAGATGAAATCGATTATGTAAAAAAGTGTGACAAGTGTTAGGTATTTTCTAGTATCCCTCACCATCCTCATCAACCTATCTCGTCTATCACCGCGCCTTGGCCCTTTTTAGTTTGGGGGATTAACCCGGTGGGTCCTCTTCCTAAGGCCACATGTAACTACCAATATCTCATAGTGGCTATCGACTATTTTTTTAAATGGGTAGAAGGCAAATCTATGATGTCTATATTATAAAGTAAAACATTCAAGTTCATTTGGAGGAATATCATTTTCCGATATGGCTTGTCCCATACTTTGATATCGGATAATGGTAAATAATTCAAGAACCAATCATTAGAAGTCTACTGCAAGAGGGTCGGCATCAAGAAATTTTACTCAACACCAGGATGACTACGAGATAATGGTCAGACTGAGGTCACAACCGAGATAATACTTGATAGAATCAAAAAGAAGTTGGAAGATGCTAAGGTTCTGTGGACAGAAGAGTTACATGGGGTCCTATGGGCTTACAGGATGACTGAAAGGATGTAAGGACAAGTTTTCCATTGTCCCGAGTTTACATTGTGTATTTCGTATACCATTATAATTGCCAAAGGAAGTCCACAATCATATGATCATGAAGGCGGATCCGATTATCAAGTATCTTTAACAATGGTCCTCTACGAGATTAATTTTGGTAAGGATTGTGTTTAAGATTCGTAGATATTTTACTTTAGTATCGGGATATTTTTCTAAAATATGTGTTATCATAATGAGGCATTTTTTTTAATTTAAAATGTTTTCTAAAAGACCTGTAGGTGGACTTTAAAAAAGATTATTTTTTCATTGTTGTCGTTCAAACAACATGATCAAATGACATCACGTGTCATTTCTTATGTCACGATATTGGACATTCCTTGCTTGCTTCAAACGACCCTACACTATTTGGGTTTTAAATATGTCATTCCTTGGATGATCTAACGACATCTAATGTCATTCAAACGACATCAAGAAGTCGTTCTAAGGACCTACATCACCTCAACTTTTTTATTAGCCTATGTGGTGACAATTATTGTGCAACACAAATAAATAAGAAGAAAGCATTCACCAAGCAAGAACAAGGAATATAAAATGACAATCACACAACAAAGGATGTACGTGGTTCAGCAAAGATGTGCCTATGTCCACGGTGGTGCAGTCGATATTATTTCTATATACTCCGGAGAGTAATTACAGAGAATACAACTTGTCCCTTTGCCCCGGACCTAGGGTTTAATATATACATGTACATGTAGGTAAGTGGAGGTGATGGGTTCCTCCACGTTTTCCATCTCCCCTATAACTTCCCTTAATGAGAACGTGGGGGGAGATCAGATCAATATAAGAGATGAGGGGCCTGGACTTTGGGCCTCCAGGACTGGGCTACTCATCCAGGCCCATGGTTCTAATTTCGGGTACCCACAATTGCCCCTAAATTTGTTGGGCCATGTTTATGGGCTCAATAAATTTAAATGATTAGCCATAATGGCTATTTTGCAATTCCTCGAAAGCTGTGAAGTTAATTTTGGCGGCACCCGCTTCGCTTATTGTGCACTATGATTAGCAAAATTTAAAGGTTTGTTGGAATAGCCACTTTTCTCCCGTCGCTTTAGTCTTTCCAGTATTCTTTTATCTTCTGAGAGCTCTAGAGCCTCGTACTTTCTTCTCTCAATCTCCATTCCCATTGCTTCTTAGTTGTTTGAGCTCGTGCTTCTTCATCACTTGATTCGATCTTATATTTTGTAAGTTTCCTGTGCTCTTTCTTTGTACTTTCTATTTAGTTTGTAGCTTTTCTAGGGTCTTCTAATGGCGAAGATTGGAAATAGGTCAATCTCTGAATTTAGGAAGTTTTACAACATCCCTGAGTGGGTAGATATTGAGTGTTGTGCCTCCCCTCCTAGGAACGTTAGGGATATAGATGATGCCCACTGGATCCACGTCTTGTTGCTTTCCCAAGGGGGACCCACTTTTCCTCCTAATGATTTATTTTTGCATTTTTTGGCTATTTTAATATTGTTCCCGCACAATGCTCGCCCAATGTGTGGAAAATAGTGAATGGCGTACATAGGATAAATCGATTGTACGGTACTAGGTTAGGGCTTGTCGAGGTCTGTTTTTGTTACTCCTTTTCTTGAACTAGCTCAGGTGTCCTTTACCTCAAAGCTAGGAGCCCTGACAGGGTATTGGTAGTAAATCTACCTGATTCCCATAAGGACTACTGGCAAGAAGGTTTCCTTGTTAGAAATTGGTAGTTCTCTCCCCAATTTGAAGGGTCGAGGTCTCAAAGGTTCTCTGTTCCTTTTTACGGGGAGGAATACATAGGTAGACGTTGTACTGTTGTTTCAATTTTTGCTGATTTGTGACCTTTCTAACTCCTCTTTGCTTTTTCTTCCACAGCGAGGTCAAAGAATTTGGAGCCTGCTCTCAGCGAGGTTCGTATCTCAAAATTGGTTAAGGCTTGGAATATGAGGGAGACTTTGGGTGACGGCGAGCATCCCAGGTCTGCTGCCTTTCTGCTCGAGTATAAGAACATTGGCTCCATCTTCATAACAAGGCCTGTGGATAGTATACCAGATTTTGACTCCTCCGAAGATACTACTGCAGAGCCTATCCAGTTGGACGAGGAGGAGATCAGCTCTGAAAGTGACCTTGAGGAGCTATGAGTAATTTGGGTGGAGGGAGCTTTGATAGTAGCAGTTCCTCTGACCGTGAGGAGGTTTCTGAAGCTCGAGGATCGTTGAGCACTTCTAGCAGTTCAAGTGAAGAGATGGTTCCTCCAAGGAAGAACTTGATTAGGGATGATGATGATGAGGACCACGTGCTTCTTGCACAGAGGTCAAAGAAGAAAAAATCTACTTCTGGGGCTGTGGTTACTGGTTCCCGATCCTCTGCTTAGGAGCAAGAGAGGAAGAGGAAGGAAGAGAGAGAGAGAGAGAGAGAGAAAAAGAATAAGAGAGGAAGAAGATGGAAGAGAAGAGGAAGGCAGAGGAGAGGAAGAAGAAAGAGAGCGAGAAAGAGGAGGAGAGAAGGAGGGTTGAAGCGAGGACAAATGCCGGGCAGGCCTTAGTCCCGGTGTCTGCTTTGCCCGAGGGGGCCTCCGTGGCAATTTCCCCTTAGCTGGCCCCTGCTTTGCTCAAGAGAGCTGTCCTCTTGGCTGATCGCCAAAGGAAGTAGGGTCAGAGCATTTGGACCTCTAGGCTAGTCAGAGGCTTGCTCTGGTATGGTTTCTTTTTCTTTTTCTCTTATGTTTTTTCTGACTTCCCTCATTTTCCTCTTCTAATGCCTTCTCTTTTTTACAGTTCGTTACTGACTTCACCATGCTGTATCGTTCACGCGATGAGCTGGTGAAGAAGAACAATGAGCTGGAGCAAGAGAATTCTTCCCTGAAGCTGAAGGGTAAGGAGCTCGAGGCCAATTTTAAGGCTATTGACGCTGCTTGGATTTCATCCAACTTGGATCTTGCTACCGCGAATAAGCAGAAGGATGCAGAAATTAAGGATCTGAAGGAGCTGAGGTAGGCCTACGACCTAGTTTGCTCGAGCAAACTTACTGTCGTGGAGGAGAACATGCTTCTCTCTGAAGAGCTAAAGAAGAAGGAGTCCGAGGCTGTCACTCCTAAGGAAGACTCTTACAATTCCGGCTGGGCTGCAGCATACGAATATGCTGAAGTTTAGAAAGGCTATATTAGCCGTCTGAACATCAAGAAAGGATGGAACAAGGCTCTCATAGCTGCTGGAGTAGATGTTGCATCCCCACTCTTTGACGAGCATAACCCAGGGTCGAGGTCAGTCATAGACGAGGACCCTGCCCCAGCTGTTGAAGGCTCCGATCCTATCCCTCAGGTGACTCCTGCTGACGTTTCTCTTGTTGAGGGGACAAAGAACACCCCTGCTGAAGGCAGTGCTCCTGCTGATGCTGATAAGGAGAAACGGCCATCCACCTCTGGGCCACCTGAGGTTGCTAATTGATAGGGTTGCTTTGTATTTTTTCTTTTTCTAGTCTGTAAACTTTCTTTCTTCAGTTTGATGTAACTTCAATCTTCATTGATGAAAAAGGCTTCATTTCTGCTTACGCTGATTTGTATCTTTCTCTCCTTTATCTTTCTTTCTCTTGTAGTTAGTTGATGTGGATGATTACATTCCTGCTACTTCTCAATTGGGTAGGACCCTTGGTCCTAATGCGAGTCCTGAAGTCCGCCAGGCCTTTGTTAAGCTTTGCAAGTCCCTTAGATCTAGAAATCAGAAGTATAAGGAGCAATCTGAGCTAGTGGCTAAGCTGAAGGACAGGCTCCAAGAGATGGAAGACATTGGTGCTTCAATGCAAGAGGAGGTCAATGTGCTGAGAGCAAGACTACTAGAGGCCTCCGAGATCAACCAAGTTGGGGAGGTTCTTCAGCAGGAGAATGAAGACCTGAGGAGAGAGGTCTTACGACTTAGGGAGCATGCGCTGAGCATCATCCCAGCAGTTCTTCAAGGCTCCTCATCAACGCGAAGTTCCACTCACCCTTCCCTTTCGCGAGCTAGTAGGAGCACCAGGAGCAGGAATAGGGAAGCAGAAGAACTTCGAGATAGGGAAATGGAAGAACTTCACGGTGATGTTCAACGAGCATATGTAATTGCTGCTGGGCTTCAAAGGGACGTTACCCGATTGCGGCACTTGTTCAAGAAAGGTCCTCGGCAAGCGTGGGCTGACGGTTATGATCAGGGCTGGTCAGATGCTCCAACAAGGCTGTCCGAGTTCAAGTAGCTTTCTTTTATCAGGGGGTGGCTAAGTTCCCTGAAGGAGCTGCAAGTCCCGAGGAACTCAGTGTTATGGTATCGTCATGAGATGTCTTCCTCCACACTGATTCCCAACCCATTTCGGAAGGATGATCGATGGATCCCCTTCGATGCTATTCCTTGGAAATTATTAGAGTCGGATGCATATGAGGTCGTGGAAGAGTTAGCTCCTGCTCCTGATGATGGACGAAGAGCTCGAGTGGCTGATTATCTCGCTCAGAGGCCTCTACCCCATTGAGATTTTGCCAGTTGTTATTTTTTGTATTTTTGATAATGTAAATGCTTTGGGAGAGCTCGCCGACTAAACATGTATTATCATTGTTGTAAGTATGGTGGATTAATGAAAAGTTCGTGTTTTGGGCAATTTTGCCGACTAAACGTGTGCATCATACTCTTCATATTCTTGTTTCTTTATAATCTTTTTTGTTTTGTCATGTAAGTTTCCCCCCAGTCCAGTATAATACAAACATACCATTGTGCCCCACTTTACCTTTTAGGTTGTGTCATCACACTCCCTTAGGCCTAAGTGGGGCAATTGGCGAGGACACACCTGGTGTTGGATGTCTTCATCCGATCAGAATTTTACTCAACCGAAGTAGGTTTGATGACCCGTATGAAATTTGGTCGTATTGCCTAAGGATCCCGTGTAGGGCTTCATATATTGCCAGGGGCAATGCTAAGAGGTCTCTCTTGCTTTATAATGATGACCTGAGGAGGGGTATTCCCCTGCTATAGTGATCAATATGCCAGTTATTTGGAAACGATGTGCGATAAATGCAGCTATCACCAATCAGAGTGTAACCAATTAAGTAACTTTCATTAGTAATAAGGGAAATGAACTTCTATTTTCACAATAGAAGAATACAAGAAAAAGATTTAAAAATAGAATTTCTTGAGATTAGATGCGTTCCATGCTCGTGGTATTTCTCTTCCCTCCATCGTTTCCAAGTGGTAGGCACCTCGTAAGTCGTCTCTAGTTATCTTTAAGGGTCCTTCACAGTTTGGGCCTAGCTTGTCGTCTGACGGCTTCACTGTGCTGCCCAGGACTTTCCTTAGAACGTAGTCCCCAACCTGGAAGTTTCTCGGGTTAACCCTTTTATTGTAATGCTTCACGAGCTGTTGCTGATAGCTTGCTAATTTCACTAGGGCTAGTTCTTTGCGCTCATCGGCTAGGTCGAGTTCGGCGAGCAATGCTTCATCGTTCTGGCCCTGGTCGACAAGGTTGGATCTCATTATTGGCAAACCTGCTTCTAGTGGGATGACTGCTTCCATGCCATATGTCAGCGAAAATGGGGTTTCTCTTATTGCTCTCCGGGGAGTGGTTCGGTATGCCCATAGGATATGGGGTAACTCTGTTATCCATGCGCCTTTGGCTCTCTCTAATCGCTTATTTAATCCATCGATCATAGTTTTGTTGGAAGCTTCAGCTTGGCCATTGCTCTGAGGGTAGGCCACCGAACTGAAGTGGTGTCTGATATTATGTTCTCTACAAAAGTTCTGAAAGGGGCCGCTTTCGAAATGTGTTCCATTATCGGTGATGATGGTTCTGGGGATTCCAAACCGAGTGATTATATTCCTCCATATGAACCTTATCATATCAGCATCTCGGATGTTCGCCAGGGGTTCTGCCTCGATCCATTTGGTGAAGTAGTCAGTCGCAACCAGCAGATATTTACGATTGCCAGCAGTGGTAGGCAGTGGTCCCACAATGTCTATTCCCCATTGGGCGAAGGGCCATGGGCTAGACAGGGACTTAGGTCGCTGGTGGGGCATAGGAGCGTGGAATTAGCATTTCGGGCATTTACGAGCATATACTGCGGAGTCCTTTTGCATATATGGCCACCAATAACCCTCCTTCAATGCTCGAAAGGATAAAGACCTTCCTCTGATATGACTTCCACAGATTCCTTCGTGAAGCTCGTGTAACACTTGCTCGACATCACCTGGGTGGACGCATCTAAGGTAGGGATCAGAGAAGGATTTCTTGTACAAGTCGCCTCCTGTGGATAAGTGAAAGCGAGAAGCTTTGACTCTTATCTGGTGGGCAGTTGTCTTGTCATTTGGGAGCATGCCATCCTTTAAGTAGTCCTTTAAGGGGTCCATCCAGCTGGGGGTTGATCCCACCTGGAGTATCTGTTCCGTGTTTGGTAACTTGCTGTTGTGGTTAATGCTCGGACAAATGAGGAAATCGATGGGGATGACCCTTTTAAGGTTAGAGTCAACTGCCGAACTCAAGGCTGCTAAGGCATCAGCATGACTGTTTTGTCCCCTTGGGAACTGCTGGATGTTGATATCTTCAAAGTTTGACATGAATTTTCTCACTAAGGTGAGGTAGGCTGCCATTCTTTCATCCTTTGCATTGCAATCTTCACTTATCTGATTGGAGACTAGTTGAGAGTCACTGAACACCTATAAACGTTTTTCTCCTAGAGTTTGTGCCTTTTGGAGACCAGCTATTAGGGCTTCGTACTCTGCTTCGTTGTTGGAGGCTGCAAATCCAAGCCTGATTCCTTGTTCGAGGATCATGTTTTCTGGAGTGATGAGAACAATACCTACCCCTGCCCCCTTTGAGTTGGAGGCTCTATAAATGAAGAGTTTCTAGGTTTCCTTTATCAATTGGTTCTTCTCTTGCCTTATTGGTTGAGGTTGGTCAGAGAGTTCGTCACCCGTGAACTCGGCTATGAAATTAGCAAGGATCTGACCCTTAATAACTGTCCTTGGTTGAAAATGGATGTCAAACTGACCAAGCTCGACTGACCACTTATGCAGTCTGCCTGACAAGTCCGCTTTCCTTACGACCACCTTAAGGGGATGTGATGTAAGGACGATGATAGTATGGGCTTCGAAATAATGCTTCAGCTTCCTCGAGGCTATTACTAGCGCGAAGGCGAGCTTCTCCAATGGCAGGTATCTTTGCTCAGCGTCCAATAAGGTCTTACTCGCGTAGTAAACGGGGTATTGGATTCCTACAACCTCGCATATTAACGCAGAGCTGACATTGTGATTGGATACGAAGAGGTACAGGTACAAAGAATCCATTTGCTATGGTATGATAAGCAGCAGTGGAGAGCTTAGGTAAGACTTGAGCTCGTTCAAAGATCGCGAGCAGTATGGGATCTACTCTATCGATTTACTCCCCATTAGAAGTTGGAAAAAAGGCTTGCACTTCTCGGAGGATTTAGAAATGAAGCGATTTAAGGCAGCAAGCATTCTAGTGAGCTTCTGCACGTCCCAGATTGTTCGAGGGGGTTGTACCCTGTTGATTGCATCAATCTGGTCTTGATTAGCTTCTATGCCTCTCTTACTAACCAAGTACCCAAGAAATTTTCCTGACTGGACACCGAAGGAACACTTGCTCACATTAAGTTTCATTTTGTACTTCCTGAGGATTTCAAAGGTCTTTGACAGGTTCGAGAGGTGATTTTCCTTCTTCTTTATCTTAACGAGCATGTCATCGATGTAGACCTCCATTGTGTCTCCCATTTGATCCTTGAAATTTTAGTGACCAGCCGCTGATAGGTTGCCCCTGCATTCTTGAACCCAAAGGGCATGACCTTGTAGGAATATAACCCAACTGTCGTGATGAACGCCATTTTGTCCTGGTCTGGGGTATACAAGGGGATCTGGTCATATCCTGAGTATGTGTCAGGGAAACTCATTCTTTCGTGAGCTGCAGTGGCGTCTACTAGTTGGTCTATCTTTGGGAGGGGGAAACTATCCTTAGGGCATGCTTTGTTGAGGTTAGTGAAGTCGATGCAAACTCTCCACTTCCCATTATTCTTTGGAACTACTACTGGGTTGGACAACCACTCGGGGAATTGTACTTCCCGTATGGATCCTACATTCAGCAGTTTTTTGACTTCCTTTTCGACTGCTCCAGCCTTCTCGGGTGCAGTTCGTCGTGCCTTTTGCGTGATTGGCTTGAATGTGGGGTCGACGTGCAGATGATGACAGACCATACTAGGATCGATTCCATGCAGCTCGTATGGTTCCCACGCGAAAACATCTACGTTGTGCCTTAGCAAGGTTGTCAACTCCTTCCGTTCTTGGTTGGTGAGAGATGCTCTAACTAAGAAGACTCTACTACTGTCACCATCTTCAGCCATAACTTCCACCAGGTCCTCGACGACACGCTCGAAGGGGAGGATCCTGGTCTCCTCTACTCTAGGTCTTCTGTACTTAATTGCTATTTCGAAGGTATCACACCTTCTTCAACTTTCTCGCTGGGTTGACCGGCTTTCTTCTTTGGCTTTGGTCAGATGGCCGCTATGAAGCACCTCCTCGCCATCGCTTGGTCACCGTGGATATCCATTACTCCTTGCTCGGTTACATACTTGAGCTTCTAATGGTAGGTCGAGGAGACCGCCTTCATTGCATGAAGCCATCCTCTATCGAGGATGGCCTGGTACGGTGAGTCGATGTTAACTACCAAAAACTCAATCATCTTAGAGACGTTCCCAGCATGCACTGGCAGTACTATCTTGCCCAGGGGCATGGTCATTTTTCCAGTGAAGCCGACCAAAGGAACAGTAGCTTCCTTTAGGTCGACGACGCTCAACTTCAGTTTCCTAAATAGGTCGAGGTACATTACTTCAGATGAGCTTCCTTAATCGACGAGCAACTTGTCGATGTCAAAGTTGGTTATCCTGAGTGTGATGACCAGGGCATCATGATGTGGGGTCCTTACTCCCACCAGATCTTCATTCGTAAAGACAATATGCTTGTTATAGTTGACGTCCTCTGCTCATCGACGCTTTCCTGACTGTGACCTTGCTGGATCAATTTGGAAGGCATGCATTACCGCTGTAAGTTTTTTCACTTCCATTTGAGCTGAGTTCCCTTGTATCTGCTTGACATCAAATGCTCCATGGATTATTGCGAACTCATGTCCAGCATCATCCTCCAGCACGTTGTCGGGTCTCGCCTCTCTATTGGTAGCCACTTTCTCTGCCCACTTTTCCAAAAATTCGTTGAAATGCCTAGACTGGGCCAACTCCTCGAGGTGAGACTTAAGAGCTTTGCAGTGCTCGGTCTTATGTCCTCCCTCTTTGTGAAAAGAGCATCTTAACGCATTATTCCTCTTCGAGGGATCTCCTCCCATTTTCCTGGGCCACTTGATGAATGGCTCATCTTTGATCTTAGCGAGAATTTTGTAAATTGGTTCTTTAAAGACGGTGTTGACTGCCTGGAATGCTTTCGACGCGTCATGGTTTCCTTCGTTCTTGGAGCCATTTTTGCCCCCGTTCTTTGCTCCTTTCTTCTGGTTCTCAGTTTTCTCACTTCCCTTGGTAGTGAGTTTAACTCAACCATTTTCTCCTGTATTAGGGCGGGTGATATCTTCCACCTTTGCGTATTTCTCGATTCGGGCCATTAGGTCGTCAATAGTCATAACTTCCTTCTTCGTCAGGGACTGGTATAGGAGGGAAGAACTAGGGAGCCCAATTTTGAAGGAGGCCACTGTTACTTCCTCTGCACAGTCCTCGATCTCATTGAATAACTCCCAGTACCTCTTCGCGTAGTCTCGGAGGGTCTCTTGTGGCGTTTTCTTCATTGTTAGCAAAGCATCCATCCTTTTGGGGTGGGAGCTACTGGTAATGAATCGGGCCGTAAAAAGTTCAGCTAGGGATTTGAAATTCTTGATCGACCGGTGGGGGAGCCTTTCAAACCACTTTTGTGCTACATCATGCAGGCTCGAGGGAAAAATACAGCACATCAGGGCATCTCGATGATTCCAGAGGGTCATGGCCTGTCGGTATTACCTGACGTGATTGATGGGATCAGTCTTTTCGTCGTAAATCTTGAACCTTGGAATGGTAAATTTCTTGGGGGCTTCTTCCTCTTCGATTTCCCTCGTGAAGGGTGACTTCATCTGGGTTTTGAGAACTCGCCTTGCAAGTTCTCTGGTTGATCTTGTTCCGTGGTGAGCAGGATGTTGGTCCATCTCTCTGCGGACTAGATTTCGTAAGTTCTCATCGCTGCGAGCAGGGCTCCGGTAGTGGCGAGCTCTTCGCAGCTCTTCGCGGAGGTCATCGTATGACTCGCCTCCTTCGACCTTTTGAGATTCTTGCCTAGGGCTCCTTCCTTGGCTGCGAGACTTGCTCGCCTGAGGACTAGGAGTGTGGTATGGATATCTCCTGTTATCAGGACGAAGCTCCCTCTCCAGTATTTCCAGTCTTCTTCTCAAACGAGCATTCTCAGCCTTGTATCTGCGGGAAGACTCCCTCTGCTCGTGGAGCCTTGACTCGTATGCATCAATCAATCTAGATTTCTGTGTGGACCTCGCTGGTCCCTGACTTTCTTCTGAGGCTAGCCTTTCCAGGTGAGCTCTCTGATCTGAACGTCGAACTTCAGACCTAATCATGCAAGGATCAGGTGGATCTTGAATATTTCCTGCCTAAGGGGCATTGCTGCTGTGATCGGACATCTTAAACTCCTTTCTTGGTGTGGGCTCTTCTTAGGGAAAGATGAATGTTTCCCACAGACGGCGCCAATTATGGTGATAATTATTGTGCAACACAAATAAATAAGAAGAAAGTATTCACCAAGCAGGAATAAGGAATATAAAATGACAATCACACAACAAAGGATGTACGTGGTTCAGCAAAGATGTGCCTATGTCCACGGTGGTGCAGTCGATATTATTTCTATATACTCCGTAGAGTAATTACAGAGAATACAACTTGTCCCTTTGCCCTGGACCTAGGGTTTAATATATACATGTATATGTAGGTAAGTGGAGGTGATGGGTTCCTCCACGTTTTCCATCTCCCCTATAACTTCCCTTAATGAGAACGTGGGGGGAGATCGGATCAATATAAGAGATGAGGGGCCTGGACTTTGGGCCGCCAGGACTGGGCTACTCGTCCAGGCCCATTGTTCTAATTTCGGGTACCCACAGCCTATAAATACCTATTTCGTGGGACTTTTCATTCAAGACTTTTACTACAAGCAAACTACATATCTGTAGATTTTTAGTCTTCACTTTTTGCGAACAATTTATGTTTTAGATTCACACAAAACATCCCATATACTTTTGTGAATAGTTTTGGAACCCAAACACTTCTTTGTCGAAGTTTCTCTTGTAGAGAAGGATTCTCTACTACTGGATTGGTAATTCTTGCGGGAGCTATTGCTGACGACTACGTTCATTGGGAATACTCAAGGGTATTCACTGCTGAAGGAGGAGCTACGGTTTTGAGGTTCTCGAAAAAATCTTTGTTAGTTTGAAGGCTGCAGTCTTTGTGGATTTTCAGCAGGAAATTTATTACAGATTTCTTTATATAATTTTAAGTTTCCATTTACATTTAATAGTGAAATAAAGTTTTTGACCTTTGGAAATTTTTCCTGAATATGATTGTTCCTGATATTGGACTGATGATTGTTTGCTTTGCATGTTTGATTTATTCATATAGATGCATGTTTAGGGTTTAATACGATAGGATTGAATATTGATTCTAATTAAATAAGTTTTAATAAATTGGAAATTTGAAAATTCCATAAATAATTGATATCACGCATTCTCAAATTGGTATCAGAGCTTTAGCTCAAGATTTTTACCTCTTTACAAATTGGTATTACAGCAGGTTGCTCCAAGTTAATGAATAATCTTAATTTTTTTATTTTTTCGTTTGATACCTTTTGACTCCTCACGTTGTCAAATTGGTAATAGAGGAGGTTGCTCCAAGTTATCGAGTGATCCTATTTTTTTTTCCATATGATACCTTTTGAATCCTCACGTTGTCAAATTGGTATCAGAGCAGGTTTCACCAAATTATTATGAGTTCCTTTTTTCGCAAAATTTTTTGTGATATCAATCGGTTTTGAAAAATTTTATTTTTTGAAAAATCGCAATTTTTTCGATGGATAACTTATATAATCGAACTCCCATCTTCGGTGGCACAAATTATGCCTATTGGAAATCCCGCATGAGAACATGTTTAAAATCTATCGATGAAAGAGTTTGGCTCGTATGTGAAAGAGGATGGACTCCTCCCACTGTCACCATTGAAAATGTCACCAATCCCAAACATGTGTCTAAATGGATTGAGGATGATTATAAATTGAGTACCTATAACTCTCATGGCCTTGGTGTTATTTCTGAAGCCATCACCCCCGATGAGTTTCACCGTATTATGACATGAACCCTGTCAAAAGAGGCATGGGATATCCTTCAATTGACAGATGACGGTACCAACGTAGTTAAGGCATCGAAATTATAAATTTGAGCACCCAATTTGAGACTATCACCATGTTAGAGTCTGAGTGTTTTGATGAGTTTTATTCTAGGTTGTCAAACATAGTTAACACGAGTTTTAATTTGGGTGAGAAAATTATGGAGTGGAAAATTGTTCAAAAGATTTTGAGGTCACTCCCATTCCGTTTTATTCCTAAGGTCACTGCTTTAAATTCATTGGGGATATTAGATAGACTTAGGTTAGAAGAATGCATAGGAGACCTTCAAACTTATGAGATAGACATGTTTCCCAAAATTGTTAAGCCTAAGGATAAAGGGATAGCTTTAAAGACTCAAGTTAAGAAAAATAAAAAGGAGAGAGTTCGTGAGTCCGAGTTAGAGGGAGAACTTGATTTTGATGATGTGGCCTTCTTTGCTAAATTTTTTAAAAATTTTCTCCAATTTTCCAAAGAAAATTCTTCCAATAAAAATACTTTTTAGGAAATAAAACGAAAGAGGAGGCCAATGAGAGCAGTGAGAAATAGGAAGAGGCGAGGGCACAAAGATTTTGAATATCCCACTATGCTAAAGAGAAAGGGAAAAAAGATTGCTAACACTGTTGCTCTTAGTGATAGTGACATCGAGTTGGATGATTTCGAGAATGAATTACCACATGGAAAGTGAATTTCTTTTATGGCTAGTCACATGAGCACATCTAGTTCATCCCATGACGATGAGGACATTTGTAAACGTGAGAGCCTCGATGATGTTTCGAGTCATTCAGGGGATAGTGAGTGTGGGAGTGAGATTGGAAGTGAGTGTGAAAGAGATCTTCAAAAGGAATTTAGATATTTGTACATTGATACATTGAAGAAGAAGAAGATGATGAATAAATATTTAGGTCTTAAGGTGTTAGATTTAGAGAGAGAGATAGAGGTTTTTGAGGGAGTATGAGGTGTCGGTTAGTCAACTTAAGAAGGTGAGAGTTTCGTTATGTGAGAAGTTGATCGTCTTAAGTTAGGAAAAGAGTGAACTTGAAGACCGTATGTTCTAACTAGAGAGAGATCTATAATGTGCTCTGGAGGTCAAGGTTATTATATAGGACACATCTAAGAAGGTTGGAAAGATGCTCCTCAGTCCCGCTTTGCATAATATTGAGAGACTAGGAATGGGTTATAACGGTGCACCTACTTCCCATGTTGCACCCGAGTCGGTTGCCAATTTTGTGATAGATTTATATGTCTCTCAACCTAACCCACCTAGGCATACGTTTTCACGTAGGAGGTCACGTCTTAGTCATTTTGAGATAGGTGTTCCTAGCCCCAATTATGTTTCTTCCCATTGCAAGAAAAGAGGACACCTTAAGAAATTTTTCTTTAAGTTAGGTAGTGTGTCTTATAGGTTTTTACCTCGTTATGCTACTACATGTGTTCCCATACGCACATCCACACATGATACTTTGCATGCTCTTGTATATCACACGAGAGATTTTGAGCACTTTACAGAGCAAGTTGAGTATTTAGTCAAGACTTAATATGATTTGATGGATTTTTTCATAGTATGTCACCGCCTTTGGAAAACTCCTACACACCTAATGATTGAGGTTTATACTTATTTGCTAGCATAGGATGATTTTCATAATGATATTTTATGCATATTGCTAGTGTGTACTACCATTGTATTTATTTTTTCCATTTTGATATATTTTTTGAAAAATCTAAAAAGATTTTTGTTTTTGAAAATTTTTGGAAAAATACAAAAAGATTTTTTATTTATTTATAAAAAAATTAAAAACGTCAAAAAGATTTTATTTTTGAGAGTGCATGAGGAGTATCGTGTCCTCCTTACCCTACCAACAACACCGAGAGGGGAAATCAGTGTGATAGCATCGTTTAGGTGGTGAAAAACACAAGTTAAAAATCATTTTTATATGGTTATTTCAACATCAAACTATGGTGAATTAAAGTTCATAAATCTCTCAGCGATATGAGAGTGTATGAGGAGTCTCATCTTCCCTATACCCTCCCAACAATGCCGAGAGGGAGACTCAGTGTGATAACATCACTTAGGTGTTGAAAAACACATGTTAAGAATCATTTTTATGGTTGCTTCAACACTAGTTTATTACGATGAATGTAATGTATTAAGGTCAGAGTGTAACCATAAGCATCATATTTAGAACACCATTCAATGGTGATAAGATAAGAAGATGAAGACACTACAATAGATTAGAAAAAATAACATGTTGATTGTATTATCAAAAGATCATCAATATTACAATTTTTTTTTAATATTACAGACATTGTTAAAAAATGAGGAGAAGGTTACATCAGATAAAGGTGTTAGGACACAGGTCACCACCCAATGAAAGATAAAAAGTCAAGCTTTTTTTTGTTGATCGGCATCTTCTCGAACGACATTATTAACAACATATTTAGCTTGAGCTTCTTCCTCTATAGTGCCACCGTTAGTCACCTTCGTTCCATCCAAAACTATAATCTTAGCCACAATATTCTCGATAGTGAGAGACATAGCCTCCACTCCGACTAGTGTTGTTGTAGCTATCGGGTCAGCAAAGTCGAAAGCTTTCAAGTCCTCGACTAGCTTAGGCTCAGCCTTGTCGAGATCAGGATATTTAAGAAGTTTCCAATGACAAGTCATATTTGTAGCCTTTATAGGTATTGGAAACCATAACCTCCAATCTCCTTAGATGATTTAATGGCTTCGATATCTTTCCTGACAGCCTCATTAACTTCGGATTTATGCTTGAGTTACATATATTTAATTTGGGCATCATGGCCCTTCTTCTCGACAGGCAACTCGTTCGTTAATTTCTACTCAATATTTCAATCGCTTGCTTATGGATTCGCTTGGTATATTTCAAATCTTTCTTCAAAGTCTTATTGGCCTAGATGGCCTCAGTTGCCTGCTGAACTATAGGGAGATTCTCCTAGATCCACTGATGCATCTGGTTAAGGGTGATCAGAGAGTGGAAAATAAAGGAAGACGAAGTTGTCATAAGACGAGACGATACTTGGTCAATTTAAAACATTTATAATCATGAACATTTATACTAGAGTGGCCTCATGGATAGAAAATTCCCCTAGCCGAGGAGAATCTATAACGTAGAGAAATCACCTGTCAGCCTCGACCCGTATAGACCTGATAGCTCCCTTAGCCCTATTATTCTCATTGATCAGGGATTCAGTAGAAATGCTTAACTACTCCAACCTAGCAGTGAGGACGGTATCACTGGATATGGGGATGTCTTAGTCGATGGTGGCCTGGAACGAGCCATCCTTTTATGCTTCTTCGAAGGAGGGGGACTAGTACAGACACCTTCAACCTACTCCTCCCTTTTCTAGCCCCTAGTCTTAGATGGGCCCACCAGTTATTATAAGTTTGGTCAGGGTGTGGGAGTGGGATTCTTGATGGACAGCTTGTTCATGTTGTCTAAGCTCGGGGCAAACATCTTCCAAATTTCCTTTATAATATCGATTAGACGACCTATAAACAAAAGATGATGGTTTGTATCAGTATATAAATAAGATATTACATTGGAGTTATAAAATTTTGGAACTTACACATCTCGGATAGGGGATCAACCCCCATACCCATCTTTTCTAAAATAGCAGAAATCATCAACTACTTAAACACAACCATCCCTCTCTCCTTACCCTGACATCGAATATGATCAATTTTCTCTCGACCGTCAATACTTAGGTCGGTGTCAATTTTGGCTGACATTGATGCATTTACCCATTTAACCCTTATCTCACAGACACTTCACAGAGCGTCAATATCAAACTCCCAATCCCCCAACACAAAGAAGTATCGGGCCTTCCAGTGATGGTTGGAGATTTGGTTCACAATCAAGACCTTTTTAGTTGACTTCCTAGCTACGAGGTGATAATAATCTATTTGAGCTTTCGTTATGGACACAACATAACATGACTGAAAGAAGTTGATAAGAAGGTCAATCTCGTGGCACAATCTCTTTAAATGGATAAAGTCGATGATGATCCTCTAGGCATTTGGAGAAAGCCGAGTTGTGGAAAGGCCCAAACTATAAAGGATAGTTTTGATGTTTAGGTGGACTGGAAGCCTATAGTCGACATTAAATATTTATTCGTACACAACCACCTCACCCTCTCGATCATTGTAAGCTCTTTCCTCGTAGTTCGGGACACTCACAATAATGGAATACTTGATCCCATAGATATACCTCCACATCAGAAGTTTTGTATCTCTGATAGTGCTACAAAAGTTTGTAGAATAAGATGTGTTAAGTGGTTCCTCATCTGAATCCTCCTCCTCATCTGAATCCTCCTCCTCCTCCTAACCACCACCATGAGTTTTCCAATATGATCTTTACAGTCTCAGAGTTATGTCTTTAGAAGCCCATCTTTATAATCTCAACTCAATCTAGACCAACAAAGTCAACTTCAGTATTTTATGAGGGATACACGACTTGTGCATCATCGGGCCACGTGGACATACCGTTGTAACAGTTCTCCAAACCATGCGAGGGAATATTGCATCATCATAATATGCTTCTATTTACGAAAACCACATTAATTCCTTCTCCTTTTTTCTTATTAAAATTACAATAAGACTCTAGTGTCATCTCTTAATTACTTTATCAAGACGGTGCAATCGATTAAAGACCGGACAATTAAGGTCTATATTGAGATCAAGATTAAGCTCCAAGTCTTATAGGATTACGAGATGGACGTTTCATTTCCCTCAGTTAATAATCTTTTCCCTTTTTTGGAACCTTCGTTGTCATAAATCAAAGGCCCTAAATGCTTTAATCGTATATCAAGATTGGAAATCTGCCAAGGACTTTGGTATGATGTCCTTCCAACATGGATTTATGTAGAACATCATGCCACTATAAGAACATGGTATATAAGATAAATATGAGGCCCAAACTGAGAACTGTGATATAGATCCATACCTAGGTACAAAATAAGACTCTTTAGTGAGGTCTATATCAGTAATAGAAAGACCTGCAACAAAAAACATTCTAATGGAGCGTGCTATGAAAGCGGGGAGGAACTTATTGTTTAAGCAAGGATAACTACTAGTAAGACATCTCCTAAGTAGATAAGACTAAATCAAATAGTCGTAAAGAAGCCCTTCATTTTCTTGCCTCTTTAAAGTTCAAAATGCCTAGTGCTTATTATTTATTGTTAGAAGCTACCGATCATGTCTAGTCAAAGTCTATCTTGTCTTTACCACGAGTCATTTTCCTTGCCTAAAAAGCATTTGAGTTTTTCACATATCAGTGGCTCACAAGAGTCGAAGCTCTTTCACAATGGAGTAGGCTCTGATTGAACCACTTACATTTATGTATTATCTATCTTTCTAATCTCTTTCTTTGCATACTTACATTCCTGCGATTATATCTCCATGGATAACTTAGCTAGAGCTTGATCTGCTAACATATTTGAGTAGAGATTATCTACATCATCAGGTGACATTTCCAAGAAGCTTGTTTAAGTCCATATATTAATTTCTATAACAAACAGATAATGTTTTCCTTCCCTTCTTTTATGACGCCTTTTGTTTGTGCCATATAGACTTATTCTTCCAAAATCCCATTTATAAAATTTATGTTTACGTCCCTTTGGTGCAACTCAAAATCATAATGAGACAATAATGCTAAGATGATTCATAGAGAATCCTTCTTCGAAATAGGAGAAAAGGTTTCAACATAATCAATGCCTTCTCATAGATTAAAACCTTTGGCAATTAGTCTGAAATTATGTTGCTCGATATTGCATTTTAAGTCGCGTTTGGTCTTATAGGCCCATCTACACCCAACTTGTTTATGTCCTTCCCGCAATTCAACCAACTCCGAGATTTAATTAAAATCCATAGATTTTATATCCTCATTCATGGCATTAATCCATTTGCAAGAATCATTTATGTTAACATCTTATTCATAAGTAACCGTATCATCAATATCCCCTATGTTAAATTCCATTTCTTATAAATACATCATCTAATCAATTGAAATAATTTATCACCTATTTATTTCAAACATGCTTAATGCTAATTCTTATTGTGCCTATATAATAGGTTCATTAGATATGGTCTCATTATGTGGTTGTTTGGTTTGTTGATCAATCATATGTTGTTCTTCATCGTTGATCGATTTAACACTCGAATTAGCAAGTACATTAGGAATAACGGGAACATTATGAACTCGGGGTAGAGGGAATTGTACCCTTACTTCTTAAATGATCAAATCTTTACATTCATCACTCCCACCGACTTCCCTTTTTTTAAATAAATTTAGCATTTTAAGTTTCACTAATTCTTGTAGTGTAATTAGGATAGTAGAACCCATATCACTTTGATTTTCTAGACAGCCAATAAAATGACATGTCAATGTTATAGGATCTAATTTCGTTTCTTATTGATTGTAAATTAATGCTTCCGCTAGGCACCCTCAAACACATAAATGTCTTAAAAAGGTTTTCCATCCTTTCCACAATTCAAAAGGTGTCGGGAATTACCTTATTAGGAACCCAGTTTTATTCACAATCGTCATAAGAGCATGAATCTATAAGAATATAGGCAAATTAGTTCAACTTAACACATTCCTAATCATTTTTGTAATGGTATAGTTGTTCCTTTCAGCTGCACCATTCTGCCAGGGTGATATTGGAATTTTATATTGTGTACAAATACTTAACCGTTCGAGGATTTTAGAAAATAGATCAACGCCCCTAATTATCATATATTCTATAAAATTCACCACCTTTATATTCAATCTAAGAATTTTCACCTTCTTCCAACTTGGATTGTGGCTCTTTTCTCTACGTGCTTGGTATGTTTGCCTTTAATACAATCCACACACACGTCATTATCATCATAATCCAAGTTAGGGTGAATTCCCTATTTAATTATCCTTTCAATTCTATTTCTGGATATGTGACCTAACTTTGTATGCCATAAGTAAGAAGATTTGTCATTTGATGAGAGACTTTTTGTTCCAATATTAGGATGCAGAGATATAAGAGACTCAAAAAAATCTTTTCAAGGTTAATTTAATATATACCATTCACTAAAAACCGAGAACCAATAGGAGAAGCATCTTTAAATAAACTAAATCCATTAAGTTTGAAATCAATTAGGATCAAGTTTTGACAATGAAATTAAATCTTTAGAAACTGTAAGAACATAAATGAGTTCTTTTAAATCTAATTAAAAATCAGAATCTAAAACAAATCTAAAAACTCCAATATCTTCGACTATAGTTCTCTCTCGATTTCCCATGTAAAGAAAGGCTTCATTTTGTTTTTTTCCCAAGTTGAAAGGCATCCTGCTTCAAATTTAAAACATGACAACTAGAACCAGATTCAATCCACCAAGTGTTACAAGGAACCTTAATTAAATTTGATTTCAAATGTATTAAATACAAAGGCTTACCTTTCTTTTTTAACTAAGCCATGACCCACCATACCCATTCACCTTTTACTTGAGCTCCATCTTCAAACCAAACTTAACCCATCTTCCATAAACCCAACATATCCACATTCACCCATTTCAATTCTTACCCGATTTTTCAGGTGCCAAAGTCCCCACATTATAAAACCAAAGACGATAAAATCCAAACACACACAAAAAAACTTGTGTTTTAATCTCCCTTTTACCCTTTTATCCAAAATACCCCTTAACATTATTCCCACATTTCTTCTAACCCTATTTCCATTACCCCCAATGCCCCACTTCCTACATGCACTTATGTGCTTTCCTAAATTACCCCCACTTAATTTCCAAAAACTCTCCCAATTTAACCCCACACCATTATTCTTCAAACTCTGTCCCTTATCCCCTTGCTCCATTGTGCCTACTCTTTAAGAAGATCAAGACTCATTTGAAGAAAACAAGCATTGCAAAGAGAAAAATCCTAAAGAGAAGAATAGGGAGAGAAACATCTTTGTAAATATTTTTTTATTTCTTTTATTTTTCTTTAGAGATTTTGTGAGGATTAAAATGTGAGAGTTTGGATTGTATTGAAGAGTTTTGAGTTCAACTTTCAATTCAAGAAGACTTGATTATAAGATTTGTTCTCTTATCTTTACTTTTGTTTTAATTTCATGCTTAGTTTGTTGATAATATTACATTTGTTGTGTTGTATAACCATGTTAGGCTAGAACCCCCTTTCAAGGGGTGGGGTGATCCCATTATTTGATGTTAATACCATTTTAATTAGTTTATTTAAATTAAATGTCCCTTTGATGATTAACTTTGCACTCTCATGTTTTAATTTACGCCTCGAGAGAGGGTAAATAATTTTCAAGAGAAAATCGAGACTCTAGTCTTAGTTTCCATTTTAGAATCGAACTAGAGATAGGTTTTTCTAAAATGTGGAATTATATCTTTGAATTTAAACTCTAAGCTTAATTCTATTATTTAAACTAATTTAGTAAATTTATCCTAGCGGGTGGTTTGTCAAATGATATTTGGATGTATTTTTCAAGAGTTGGAAGGAGTGTTAAATTTAATTTTCTAAACGGTTATTACTAAAATTACATTTTCAACGAGAGTTGATTTGTAATTTTGATACTAACTTGGGAGTTTTAGTTTGAATGAATTAACTAATAAGATTAACTAGAATATATGGTGTAATCCCATCCATTGTTAGCTCTCACTTTGATTTCCTCATTCATCTCATATTTATATTTTTATTTAGTTAGATTTCAATTATTTTTCATCACACTTTTTAGTTAATCTTTAGATCTTTCATTCATTTTAGTCTTATTTCACCCTCATCACATAATTGTTTTAATATTTAAAAAGCTAAAAAAAATAGAAAAAGTAAAAAGTCTAAAAAGAAATTAAATAAGAATGAATTACATCGCTCCTCTTATATGTTCATCCTTAGATTAGGATTTATTCTCTTACTTACCTCTACACTCTAGTTGATTATATTTTTTGTAGGTATTTGAAGGTTTTGATTAGAAAAGCTTGTAACAACGACATAAACACCGAAAAGTTTTTCTATCAATATGCATAAGATTAAATCCTATCATTTAATCACCAATTTCATACTAAAACCCGAAAATTTTATGGGGTTTACTACTATGAATCAAGAAATACATTGGACATTTAAATTAAGAAAGAAAAGTATTTCCTGGATATAGTGATTAATGATTTCCTCTTGAACCCCTTGCCTCTTTTCCTCTTTGGACTTTGTTCCTTTCTCTCTTGAGGAATGGCTGTTAGGTTTAGGTTTGATTATGTGTGGGGAGTTATTAATCTTTCCCTTAAACTTATATTAACCCCTATTCTCGAGTTAAGCTTAATTCCCCATTTTGGACCCCCAAATGGGGTCGAAGCTATAATTAAACTAGTCCAATAAACTCCTAACTTATATACCTATACCCCGGGACCATTTCTAAAGGTCTAAGACAGCTAAATGAGTCCATAAAACCCCTCGAAACGAGACCATTTCTAGGGTTTTAAATCTGAGTTGTGGAAGCGTCTAACTCTTAAACGTAGGGTTAATATCCCTAATCCTAAAATAAGACTAACAGGCCAAGCCTAAATGACTCGAATACCTCCGTGTGGGCCCGGTTATGTCTAAAAAGGCCTCGAATCCCAATTACTAACCATAGGTACACTATTTTGACTATCTCAACCCTTTCGAAAGCAACCGTGACCTTGAAATCGCCATTCGAATCACCCTACAATAATTTTCTATCTCAACCTCATACAGTCTAGTCGCGACTCCCGGTTGAGATATAACGTTGTCATGTCACTATTGCTTGTTATGACGTAAAATAATTCTTTACTACTCACTTAGTAATTATGTTGCACAAAAATATTTAATACTAAAAAATACGGGGCGTTACAGCTATATGATCATATTTAGTATCTCTTATTGTGTACATTGAAATTCCATATCTTATTTTGATAATTTCAAATTAGTATTATTCTACATTGCTTGTTCACATTGGCATCTTTTTGCATTGATATTGATTGTTTGATCATAGTTTGGATTATTTGTGCTTGATTTTCCATGTTGTGTTTTTATCATACTTTACACCATTGCATGATTTTATGCCCTCCTCCTTATCTTGAAATTATTATCTCATGTTCACACATTTAGGGGGTGATTTGATTTTGGGGGGAGTATGTTTTATGCTTTCTTTCTTTGTCTATTCTTGAATAAAAAGGGGGGAAAATGGTATATTTTCTTTCATGATTAACATATCTTTATCTTCGGGGAAGATGTCTTACCTAAGTTGACATTGTTTTAGACATTTTTAGAAGTTTATTCTTATGCGAATTTTGTACTTGTTATATTCTCTTTGCCTTTGAAGGTGTGATAAGCGTATAGGTTTACAACATGCGACAAAGTTTCCAAGCGTTCAAAGCTACTCAAGTTTATGAGTCGGTCAAGTTGTACTTTTTTTACTTTTGGGGTTGTGGATTGATTCTATTTAGAGATGACCCATAGGATTTTTTTGTTATGTCCCGAAATAGCTAAAAAGGTAGATTTGTAAGGACAAATTTCTAATCAAGTGAATTTATATGTAATTGGCTCAATTCCGGACAAAACATTTGAGTCATAGGTTAGTCTTTCTATTGTCGATCTAGTAAGCCTATGACATATTTGATGAAGATGTAGTGGCCAAACTTTAAAGTTGTATATACATCATGTCATATTTTTTGTGCCATGTTTGTCTTCACGTTTACCAAGGATCTCACACGGATGGAAGCATTTTCAATATGGTCCTTGAATATTTTTTAACAAAATCGTTTGGAATTGTTTTAGAATTTTGTTTTGAAGTAAAATATTTTTATTCTGATCTCATTATTTCTGTTTAATAGTGAAAAACTCGTTGGAAGTTCGTTAGAACAAAAAAAGGTTCTTATTCGAACGAACCCTATTCTCATTAGAATAAAAACTCCTTCTCATTCGGACGAACTGTGTAATCTCGTTCAAGCGAGTTCGCCGCCTCAAAATTCATATTTTCAATATTTAAGGCATGTTGGACTCAGTTTTTTCAAAAACTTTTGGCAAAAATCGATTCCATATTTGTTGTCCAAATTTTCAAAACCCTAGTTTCACCCTTTGGGTTTAAATATCCAAGTTCTCATATTCATATGCTTTGAGATCTTTATGGTGGGCACTAAAGTTTGTTCTCATCATCTTAAGAGTGCGTGTTTCGTGTGATGGACTCCTTACTTGTTGTTTACATGCGATGAATTTCATGTTTGTGGTGTTGCGATGAAAAAGTGACGGATTCCATGTTCCTATCTTTAAACGGTTGTTGAGCCTGATCGATGGATACCAAAATGTGTTTGGACTCATGCGTTGTGGGAGCTTGCATGGGTGGACTCCTACGTTACACTATGAGGAACGGTTGAAGATTGAAGATGCGATAACACTTGTGAGGATCAAGTCATTGTGTAAGTCATCTGTCAACCTATGTAATTCTGTATCATAGTGATTTGCATGGCTAGTCCATTCGAGATTTTTTTATTGTGAGTTTTTCTCGTACACCTGTGTGTTGTGAAATTGGTTTATCTATTTTATCTACTTATCACCTAGATTCATGTTTTAGGTTAAAAAGATAAAAATGGGTAAATCGGTATATCACAATAAGGTTAAAATTTGGTGCATAAATTTATTGGGTTTAACACGTTTAAAGGTCTATTCTTTAAAATTGAAAATTTTAAAAATGGACTTTTTATTTGTAATACCATTCCTGTCTAAGAGCGTACCGTATAGGTTTTGCGTTTGCAATCTACGTGACATAGCCCCTTGGAGCTTGAGAAAAAACCCGCTGCCACCCTGTTCACCAAGATAGAAAACTTAATAGACGAAATGCAACTACTCATCCACCGACACCACCATTTAGCAAAATCCATCCTCCTCAACATATGTAATAAAAATCCCCAATTAACATGATCTAGTCCTTCTCGATATTAAGATTAAAAATAATAATTGACTCTCCACACTTCATTCGAGAATCAATATACTTGTTTGCCACAAACAACATATCCAGAATTCGGCTCCCTCCCACAAACGCGTTTTAGGTCTTAGATATAAGAGGGTCCATCATTCGTCTAAATATGATTAATAGAACCTTAGATAGAATCTTATACACACTTCAAATTAAACTAATCAGTCAAAAGTCCCCATATCAACCGATCTGCACTTCGTAGGAATCAACATTATAAACTTCTCATGCATGCTCCTAAGAAAGTATCCCCTATCGTGGAACTTGAAGAATAAAGCCAATAACTCCCCTCTCACAATAAACCAATAATGGTTAAAGAAGGTCACCATGAACCCGTCTGTTTTGGGTACCTTATAGTCTTCCATCGTCCTTAAAACCTGTACGACCTCCTATTTCATGAATAAGCCCTCTAACCTGTCAGATTCATCCCCCCAAATGCCCCCAACATGTAACACATCTAGTGTGGGTCTTTGTGGTTCCTCCTCTGGGTACAACCTCTCATAAAACTGAAAGATTCCCCCTTACCTCTGTCTCTTTGGTAAACTCCTCTTCACCCACTATAATTTTCCCGTTATGGTTAAAGCGACGATGGGAATTAGCCACTTTATGGAAAAATTTAGTGTTCTTATCTCCTTCCTTCATTCATAACGTCCTCGATTTTTATCTCCAACTAATCTTTTCCTGAATTAACCTCCACCCTACCTCCGCTTTTCTCTCCTCCCTCAACACCTTCCCATCCTATGAACGATTGCCCATACTTTCCTTCTCATCGAGCTCCCAAATTTCCTCCATAAATCTCTCGATGGTATCTCTCATATTACTAAGCACCTCTTTGTTTCACCACTTGATATCTCTCTTCAAAAGAGAAAGATTATATGACAAAATAAAATTAGAATTGCCCACCACTACATACCCTTACCACCACTCCTTAACCCTATCTTTAAAATTTTATTCCTTCAGCAACCTATTTTCGAATCTAAATAGGTGTTAAGGGTATTTAGTGGTGGGGTATGATCTAAATAACTCCTCCCTCCTTTCCACCCCACACTCTAACAACATTCGGGGTATGATCCAATGTCACCCCAGGCAAATAAGAACGAATCACCCATGAAAAATGCTCCTCCCACCCCTGCAAAAATAAGAACCGATCTAATTGAGACAAATAAGGGACATCCTTGTTATTGGACCAAGTGAACAATCTGCCTTCTAAAATCATATCCAAGAACTCCATCTCATCTATAAATTTCAAAAAATCCTGCATATAAGAGCTCTCTCTCCCTATAACACTCCTTTCCAAAGGAAATTGAACAATGTTGAAGTCTCCTCCCATACACTAAGGCACCACCAAATGATCCTCACACCCGCTAACTCTTCCCATAACTCCCATCTAATCAAGTCCTCCATCGGGCTATAAACCCCAAAAAGGATCCACGAGAACACATCGCTTCCATCCAAAAAGGGCTTAGGTAATTAGATTTCTCTGGTAATGAAATGGGCATACTATTCTCATCCTTACCCTCAGTAAGGATACGGGTACAATAGCCTCCTTATTTCTAACCTCCTTTCCCTCTCCTCCAACTTCCCTTTACTGTTCGCATTAAACCACCTATTTGTTTTCTTAAAAAGGTGCCCTCTATTATTATTATTATTATTATTATTATTATTATTATTTTCTAAACGAACCTTTTTGCTATACGTTCCCCGAGTTTAAAATGGTACCAAGTTATTTCAGACTAGCCAATATTGTTTTAATCATGGGACATCCTTTTTTAGATTGGACCAGCTCTTCCATGTGCTCCTCACTAGTATTATGGGAGACACGATCTTTTCACTATTAACCAATATGTCACCCCAATCCCAAACTTTCTGCTACCCGTACAAAGATCTATAAGAGCATCCCTTGTGGGTAGGGTAAACTTCTATATATGCGGTTTATATGTATGCTATGCATAGGGTAAAATGGCATATATACACCTTGCTAGGTTAAAAATTAACAAATATAGAATTGAACTAGTTTTATTTTTCATGGGACCCAGGTTAAACGGAACATATTGTTCCGCGTAAGAAAAGGAATTTTTTTTTGCCTTAAACGGAACATCATGTTCCGCCCAAGACTTCAACCCAAATATCCTTATTGCTGTTTTTATCCCCCAAAGATTGAAAGGGCTATATTTGTTATTGAAAACATTTTTTTTATATTCCGCCCAACATTTTTATATTCCACCCAACATTTTTTTTATATTCCGACCAACATTTTTTTTATTGAAAACATTGAGGTATTAAATGTTGATAACATAAGACTTTTGGGGAGGGAAAATGAGTTTTGGAGAACCCTTAAACGGAACATGATGTTCCGCCCAAGGGTTTTCACTTTTCTACACTATTTATTCTTTTAACTGCTTTTCGGTGTCGTTTTAAGTTGTTATATTGTATATATGGTTTAGAGCATAGCTTCGGTTTTTGTAGGGTGTTTTTAGACTAGTTTAGTGTATTTTGCTATGCCCATGAGGGTTGCTCTAATAGTAGTACCTTTTTAAAATTTACTTCCCGTCACTTCTTGCTCCCCACTTGAGCATACTATCTGGGATTCACCCTTTTCTTGGTCGCTGAACCCTTTACCCGCCCACGAGTCTATTGATTGACAACCCACTTCTATGAGAGAATTAATATTTAAGGTGCTACCTTTTTCATTAGGACCCAACCCTGATTCCTTCACATTCATTCCTCTCTTAAAAAAAACCAACTGAATGTACGCCCACTCCAATAAGTTGTCAACAATGTGCATCTGGTTTCTGTTCAAAAACAAGCTCGTGCAATTGCACTCTTTTAACACGATATATTGTGTTCGTGTCATTTTTTGTGAATTATGAGTCATGTCGTGTCGTGTTATTGTGTTTTTTAGGCGTGAAATTTAAAAAATTCAGGTATTCGTGTCGTGTCGTGTCGTATTGTTTTTTATTCGGGTCGTGTTCATGTCGACTAAAAAAACATGAATTCGTATCGTGTCGTGTTCGTTTCTGAAAAAACCTTGTCGTGTTGGGTTGGGCCGAAACACGACCCGTTGACTTGAATTTTCACCCCTACTTTTAAGACATCTGCATGATCTCATGCCTTATTCCCCGACATGCTCTTCTGTACCTCGTTGCCCTGATAAGGCACAGTGCTCCATGTTTCCTCTAAGGCTGTCCCTATGCGAAGCTCCCATCACCGATGTCGTACCCTATAATAACACCTCCGGTTAGTTGTCCTCATATTCAATTATTGTACCATCCCTATCCACAATCTTTAACCTACCTCCAATCCCAAAGATCACATGCTAACCCATTTGTTTTCCCACCTTAACCTTTTCCACCTCCGGTGTCTTTTTTGTCCCCTTCATCGTCGAGTGCTACTGCCGGGGGCGGCCTTGATCATGTGCTAAGTTTGATGTCTTGGAGATGTGATCGGTCTGACGCGAACCCACATTATTTATGAAAATGAATCCACACTAGCGACATTGACCAATCACATTTCCAAGACGTCAAACTTTTGATGTCTCGGAGAATTCAAACTTTTTTCCCAAATAGACACATTCAAGATAATATTTTACTTTCTCATTAATTATTATTACTCACGATGCGAAAATCTATTGCGATAAATGATGCCACAGCCTTAAAAATTGACTTATCCAAAGCTTATGACCAGCTTCAATGGCCATTTATTAAATATATTATGTACTTTTAGGACATAAAATAATATTGATTATGGATATAGGACAACAAACATTTTGTTTCCATTTTTAGTTCCTATTTTTAAATTAAAGGGACACGTGGCATGCTATGATTGGCTGATATTTTATGAATATGGGTCCATGCCAGAGGCTTAATTCAAAAATAGGGACTAAAACTATAAATAAAATGTTTGTTGTCCTATTTCGAAAATAAATATTACAATAGGTTGCTAAATTTACAAAGATCCTTTATTAAATTTGTTCTTAAACAACATGGTTTTTCTAACATTTGGATAACATGCATTATGGAATGTATTAGAACCACCTCTTTTAAAACGCTAATAAATGGCCAAATTGACCTTTTTTTATCCTTCATGTGACCTTAGATAGGGGACCCACTTTTGCTTTATTTATTTATTATGCTACTTAATGTTTTCATTTTTCAAATGAAATCATACAACATCTCAAAAAAATAACTTATCTTCATACATCTAACTTTGGACCTTGTATACCAGCTTGCTTTTGGTTACAATTGTATTTTTTTTTTCGTTCAACCAAATTCAAAACTTTAACATGTTTTAAAACTAGGTTGAAATATTTTTGTTTAGTGTCTAGACAAACTATTAATCATGATAAGAGCACCACCTATTTTAGTCCTCGTACTCCAGGATATGCTAAAATTGATACTTTTCACACTTAGATTAAGTATTTTTCAGGATCCGATATATACATGGGTCTTCCTCTTATTACGAGACGTGTCACTAAATAACTATTTGCAAATCTCACGGATAAATTAAAAAAAAACATCTCCATACTTGGTATAACATTTTTTTATCTTATGCTTATTGCACCATGCTTATTAAAACTAACAATACAACTATTCCTTCCTACATTATGTCCACATTCCTAATTCTAAAATAAATTCAAAATAAACTTCAAAAGAGAACAAAAATTTCTTTTGGAACAGAACCAATCATACACATAAATGTCCACCTATCCCCTGGAATATAACTACTTTATCAAAACACGTAGGGCCTTTAGGCATTCAAAAACTTCCTATTTTAAACGAGGCCTATATGCACAAACTTATTTGGAAACTTTTCACCCAACAAAATAATCATTGGCTCTAATCTATTAAACAAAAATATTTCCCTAAAAATCAATTGATGTATGCTACTTCCCTTGCCACAACCTCATTATTCTAGAAAAAAAATTCAAGCACTTATTCCTAAATTTTTCAATGTTGTAAAACGAATTATAGGCAATGACGATATTACCTTAGGATGTCACTCTTGGATTCAGGATGTTCCATTATCTCAATTATATGTTAACATTCCAATTTCAACTCTCTGCGAGTCAATAAATGATTTCAAAAGTCCTCCTAATGGTTAGAACATTTCTTTTCTTTCCACGTTCCTTCCTATGAACATTGTGCATGAGTTTCGTGGAGTTTTTTAGCCAATGTTACCTAAACTAGATAGTTCTTATTGTCTTCCTCATCCTTCGGACTAGTATACATGTTTGGAAAAACAACTCAGGTCTAACTTTTAAAATGCGAAAAAATTTCGGCCCTAAATATCTTTGATTAATCATGCATTGAAAAGAAAAGAAGAACTAGGTTTCTTGGTTAAACCTGGGGTTGAAGAATATAATACCATAGAGAATCACGTTGTGATTCGTATGATGAGACAAAGGCTGGAGATAATGAAATTCTTGTTTCCCTCCAAGGTCTCCAAAAACCTTGCTTAATCTTCTGTAATGCTCGGATCTTCGTGTATATAACCTCCCCAAAGCTAGGTAGGTGTGTGAGAACCTTTTGAAATGAAAAACCTTCCTTATGAGTGATATATTATTGTCTCTCTCTAGGCCTCTTCACAAAAACATGAATAGTATTTTTTTTTCTCATCCCTCTCAAACCTTAATGATGAATTGTTTTCCTTAAAACCCCTTCCCACACCTTTATATACAAGTAAAAAAGGTGGGTTTGGGGAAAGCTAGGTTATTTGAGAGTTTGAGCCTAATTACTTGGGTATATAGACTATATCAGGGGCTCAAGAAAAATAATTAAATTAACTCCAAATAAATACCCAGAAATTACATTTACAATTATCGTAATCTATTTTCTTTATTTATTTAATTATAATTAGTTTCAGTAAATAGTTATGATTGCACTCTAATTTAATTATTTTATATATAAATCACTTAGATACATAATACGATCCCTCACGTTAAGTGTCTAATACTCGCTTTGTCAATTCAATGAACTGTCAATTGACTTTAATCAACATCTAATGAATTCCTTGGTTCTCAAACTATTTGCCACTCCACTACAATTATAAATAATTCACCGTCCAGGTTTTACTTGGTGGAAAAATAATATATATGTCTGGAAAGAGGGTATCATAATCCGTGATATCCCCCGGATACAGATTCTTATGAATTATGGTCTCATAACTATTTACGTAAGTGTCATCTACTATGCGGGGATCATTTAACCCGATATGAAATAAGATCGTACCCATATCAATATAAGTGAAATTTGTGCAAACATTTCAATCCTAATAATTCTTTGGATTAAGAATCTATGCATCCTTTGCAAATAGTGTTAGATTCCCCGAGTGTAATCAATACATCCCTTAGACTCAAATCTCACGAGTGGCCCTGTTCAACACATTCCTCAGATATGCCGATCACATCCTCTGTCGAACTATTGAATAAGTTCTTAACCCATTATATTGGTTCTCTTAGTTTGAGATAAACAGTTTTGATTGTATCGTAACAGTTCTGATAGAATGTCGAATCTTTATCTAGGGTGTGAAAATTTTGATAGTGTTTGAGAATAAAAATCTCAATCTTTTAGTTATCAACCTGAAGCCGACTCACCGAAATTCTTACAGACCTCTATTGACTGACATGTTAACAATATATTTATGCCAAATATAAGGCATTCGAGCAATCATGTTTCTTATTTGAAAATGAACTGACCGATCTTTAGTAAAAAGTAAACATCATATATGGTTTTAAGAATATTGATAATTGGCTTATGCATTCATCCATCACACCATATATCCCTAAATTACCTTAGAACAATATATGGAAACTTCACTATATTCCTAAAGTTAAATTTTTTATGTGGTTATTCGCTCACAATGCCCTTCTAATAGAAGACATCCTTTACTATTACCATTGAATCCAATCACCCCTGTGCTCAATGTTCTCTCTCCCAGATAATAATGATCATATCTTTACTGAATGCTAGGTTTTTTATAATTTAAGATCAAATCACACCGTTTCGAATATTAACCCATATTTTCTTCTCCTTTATCTAAAAAATCTTACTCAACCTTCCCAACAATCTACATACTCGGATTCCATTCTCTATACAATATGGAATTTTTGAAAATTTTAAAACAATGCTCTGTTCTCTAACCAACCCATATGTACTACCCAATTCAAGTCCACAATTTTTACCCAACTTAAACAAATCTGAACTGCTATAAATATAGTGCAAGTGTCCATCCTCCCACTAAACATGTTATTCATATTAAATGGGAAAGACCTTCACCTTTTTTTATTAAACTTAATATAGATGGGGCACACCCCCACCTTACTCACCAAACTGCAACTGGAGGAATTTTTAATAATAATTATTTGGGTCATTATAAAGAGACATCTAATAACATAATATAATTTTGGTGTCTGTTTAGAGAGAATTGACACATGTCTTACATTAAATGAGAATTGACACTTATCTTACATTAAATGTTGATTTCCCATACCCCTCCCCTCTCCATATCTCCTCAACGTCTCCTCATTTTACCAAGCCCTTCTCTTTCTCCTCACCCGCCTCACATCCCGACTCATTATTTCCATACTATGCATCCGTCTATCCATCAATTGTCTAGAGGCTCTCATCCCGTCTCCTCATCAGTTGAGCTCCCAAACTTCAGAATGGGTTAAATACCCTATACCCAGAAAAGATATTTCTCACCCATACCTATACTATTAGTTTCCATAGGTATTGTTCCTATCACTCTTCTGTTCTAATTCATTGCCTATGTTTAAGATTGTCATTCCAACACTTAGTTTATTAGGAAATCCGTTGATATTATATGTCTACTAATCGTTTGTGGTTGAGAAGGGTAAAATGTAATAAAAAACTGTCTTAACCTTTTTTCCAAATTGTTATTTTTACCCTCTTCAATTTTTTGAAAATCCAAATATTTTCTCTGATGTAATTATTTTTAAACAGTAAACTGATTTAGATTTCTCCCTCTTCTTAAGAATGAATTTTTTTTCCAACATTTTCCTTTTGAGTTTTTTTTATTCTATGCATCTCCCGAAAATGTATTTGTAGGTTAAACATTAAAGTGATTTAGATTTCTCCTCATTCTTAAGATTGATTTTTCACTTTATATTATGTGTTCATTGTTTTTTCATATGTGAATTGTTTCCTACATGTTTATTGAAATGTATTATGTTAATAATAGAAGAAAATTTAGATTACAATTGTTCACGTCATGTGTTAAGTATGTTTTCATATGTGAATTGTGTCCTACATGTGTATTGAAATGTAATATGTTAATAGAGCCATTTTTCGATTAATTTTGCTTCACCATATGGTAATTAATAATTATAGTCCAAATAATATAACTCTTATAATAGAAGAAAATTTAAATTACATTTGCTTCACGTAATTGTAATTATTTATTATATAATTAGATAAACTATGTATTAAGTATCCTACATAAAATTCGTTGATGTTATTGTAAATATGAAGAATACTAATTTCTTTCCATAAATTTAAAAAAAAATTATATTTTTTTAATGCAAAGATGTTATTGACATGGACATTCCAACCTCGCGTCATTCGATCCGTTATTGAAATTTCAGTTTTTAATCTTAACAAAATTTGTTGATTTTATTTTAAATTTCAAGAATTCTAACTTTTTGACCAGTATGTTTTATCCTACATGACATTCGTTGATGTTATTGTAAATATGAAGAATACTAATTTATGTCCCTAAATTTTTAAAAAAAATATTTTTTTATGCAAAGATGTTATTGACATGAACATTCCAACCTCCCGTCATTCGATCCGTTCTTGAAATTTTCGTTTTCAATCTTAACAAAATTTGCCTGATTTTATTTTAAATTTCAAGAATTCTAACTTTTTTACCTCAATTTATAAATTTCCAATTTTTCAATTTATATTAAATTTGATTCATGATATGTTAAATACCAACTCTATGATTATTTAAACTATGTATTTAGCATCTTAACGAAATTTCATAGACGTTATGGTAAATCTCAAGTATCCTAACTTTTTTCCCTCAACTTATAAAGAATTTATTATTTTTCGACGTCACCTTTTGATTTGTTTTTGTTTATTACTTTATACCATTTGTTGATAGGAGAAAAATGGTTGGAAGAGAGGTTGAATTGATAAAGAAGGCAAACAAAATCTATGAATGCAAAGACATTATTGACATCGACAATCCAAACCCCCGTGATTTACGTATGCAATCAAGGTTTTGTACCCACGAGTTAAATGAGTTCATCAAGATGTCTAAGAACAAACGTAAAAAAACCATCATATAGAAAATATTTTATGCCCTGAAATCCTTGCACCGCGTCCCCTTCATTGGTACTTATGATCAAGAAGATGGTTGAACCAAAGAGAATTAATGAGAGGAAGAAAAATATTTTTTCATCTTTGTTCCCCCTCCTTAAGCAAGCTATAGAAGTTAACGAACCACATCGATATGATGTTGACATTGCCTTTTACGATCTCGATACTTTATCTGAAGTTGATGAACCTGCAGAAAATGAAGACACTAATGAAACTACTTCGACTTATGATCCTTCAGAAAACGAAGACGATTATTACGATTGTTCTATTGATGATTGATTCCTCCGCATAAAAAACTTTCCTTCATATATGTTGTATTGAATAATCCCATGTTATCAATAGCGTGATGAATAAAAATGTTGCGTCTTTTTTTATGATACTATAAACAACATCACCAGTATGAGGTTTTGATAATTCAAGCTAGCAATAACAATGGCAGCACAAGAGGAAATATCTAGTAGAGGGGGGGGGGGGGTGAGGAGAAGAGGAGAAACACTAGTATATAAGTGGTTCAGTCAATCTGGCCTACGTCCACTGTGAGTGTGTGAGTAATTTCACTATAATGAGGGGACTAATGGCCTGTGATACAATCTCTCACTTTCTCTCTCTACTGTGTATACCAACAGAGTTTCAGTTAGGGTTACAATTATCGATCCCTCTCCAAGGTAGGAGAAGATATGTATTTATAGTGCTTGGGGGTGTAGTGTACCCACCAAGCATGCCATGAGCATGTGTGAGTTGGATACACTAATCATAGGTGGACACCTGGCTGTGCCACATGTAAGGAATGATGACCAAATATTCCCTCACGTGAGGGGAATAATTTGGTTATAACTGATTTGCTCACGTGTTTCAAGCCTTCCCATGTGCTTGCGTATTCTCAAAATTATGACATTATTAATCGTAACCTCAGCTTGGCCGAGTACGAGGTTGGGGAAGTCTGATAGTTGCTTTGTCCTATCAATAATCAGCATGTCCTCGCCTTGGGAGACTGGCCGAGGTTAGTCACGGGGTTGGATGTAACGTCGACTGAGGCAGGGTATGATGTTGACGATATCTTCATCTCATAAGATGCTGTTAGCTTTGGCTGCTGGCCAGTCGAGGTTGGTCAACGAGGATCCGACCTTCTCGATGGTTTTTGTAAGCTTCCTGTCAACTCGGTTGTGAGACAGGCCGAGGTTAGTGACCCTGAGTACGAGGGTACACTTTAGGCATATCAACTCAGTAAAATCATACAATAAAAATTTTAATGAATTTTCTTATGTTATTATGTGCATACGGTTGACCACTCAAACAAACAAAAACACATATTTTTAGTAATATATATCTATCTATATATATATATATATATATAAATTATTTGTTTAAATCGATGTGATGACAACAGCCATAAACCTTCTTCTGCCTTTTTTAAACCATGCAAAAATAGTTTTTTGTTATAAAATATGTATACTAGTTGTAAACCCGCGCGATTCGCCGGCAATAGGCCTGTCAACGGGTTGAAGGCAGATCAGGTTTAGGAAGATTCAGATCCGTGTAATCGGGTCTTCATCAGGTTCGGGTTTGGGTCTTCATCGGGACTACAATATTAGGTCCAGACCCGGATCCGTTCGGGTCTTCGGGTCTTGGTTCTTGCCAAATATATACATATATTTTATTTTATCCCCCTTCTTTATTTTTTAATCTTAAATTAAAATATTTTGTAAAGTATTATAGAATATTATTTGTATGAATAAAACATGTATTATTTATATTTATTATATACATAAATGTATATATATATTTTTATATATAATACTTACATGTTATATTGATAAGATATATTTATCAATATATATAAATTTATAGTGTGTATATATATATACTAGGGTATGCCCGTGCCTGAAGGCACGCTGATAATCTGATTTGTTTCAATTAAACTTGGTCATAATCTGATTTGTTTATATGACTAACCACCCTGCTTAACAAATAACAAATAGTCCAACAACATTCAGATTGTTTAAGTTCATCACTCGAATTAACAAAGTGTGAATTCTAAAAAAATAGGCATAGTCTCCTTTGTACTGGACTATCCACCCTTTTTAAGGGGTAACAACCAGTCGTACAATATTCGAAATGTCCAAATTCATGAAACAAATTCTTGAACGAAACAAACTTCTTTAAAAAAATCATGATATTATTTGGGGAAAACTAACATAATAAAAAAAAACGGTCTACCTAATTTAAGGTATAAAAAACACTTCAACAACAAAAATAGTCTTACCAGACTATACAAAAAAAGCCTAGACATACTATACAAAAAAACTTTAATAATCATCCAACAGCGTGTAGTAACTCTAAGCCTAAGCTTTACAAAAAGTCGAAAAGGTCGACATCCCAAAAAATTATCCTTGTGATAGTCAATCATAGATTCGCAGTAAACATTCTCGTATTAACTCTACGAAATGTTCGCGTATCTTGCTCGACGTACTTAATATGAAGATTGGCACAATTTACGACCACCTATAAGAAATTGGAAATATTTTAAAGATGAAGTACCTTGTTGTGAGAACCCCATGTAAGGAGCCTCCGAGTATTTATGCTCTCTTGATGCCTTACCATGGGCTCCCAATCCTAAGAATAATTAAAAAAAAAATATGAAAAGTTGATATAAAGGGGTCATATGTGTAGTTTATATGAAAAATAACACTACTTACTTTATAGGAGGACTTCTGGATACACAATGTTCGTTGTCGAAAGCAAACAATGATTCAAGACATGACATAAATATTGGAAGAAATTAGTACGTGAGTCGGTGGTATGTTTTCCTGTCCCTTTGACCATTGGTTGTTATGTTTATCGCTATTAGTTGGTCGACCCTATAAATATGAGAAAGGAAATATATATAAAAAAATGAGGATGTTGATAAGAACTTTACACGTAAATTTGATGAACGTGATTACCATAGATTGAATGGTATTTAGTTGATTTTCATCCTGGATAAGAACATTGATATTATTGTTGCTCAACCTTTCAATCTGTGATTGTAAACACAACCATGTAAGTTAAAAACTAAAGGTATTATTGTAATATATCCAATTAGAATATAGAGAATTGCTTGGTTATAAGAAAGGAATGTAACAAAAATCATAAATAAATTCAAAAGGTTATAAGGAACACCGAAGGACATAAGAATGAAAAATAACATACAATGTCGTATATAGTAATGTTCTCCATGTGAAGGAAGATCAACCAGAAACGAAAAACAAATCAGTATAAACCGGCCAAAAACAAATGAGAATGACCATAAAATCAAAAATAAACACAAACAAATGCACTAATAAATAATAAAACTGAATCTGTTTTGCAGCAACTAAAACTGAACCAAATGCGAAAATTAGAAATGAAAACTACTAAAACTGAACCGAAAGCTAATTTCTTACATCAAGTAAAGCCTAATTACTTGTTTAAAATATACTAATTAAATAGGTACCAATTATAAAATGTATAAAATGTAAAACCTAATTACTTGTTTAAAACATACTAATTTGTAAAATACCAATTCATGCTTGCCAAAAAAATGAAGATTTGAGTTTTGTATTATATATATCAGTCGCATCCGAACCAAGATGAAGATTTGAGTTTTATAATAGTATCAAGATTTAAAATGAATCGGATATCAGTTGTCCTAACTATTTATCTAAACTGTATCAACCGTTCGGATCATTTATGTTTGATAAAAAAATGAAGATTTGAGTTTTGTACCGTATATATTAGTCGCGTCCGAACCGAGATGAAGATGTAAAATGAATAGTATAACAGTATCAAGATAAAGACATGAGTTTTATAACAGTATCAAAATTGTAAAACTCACTTGTCCGTGTATATATCTCATAAGTGGCAAGGCAAAAAAAAAATGTTATGAACAAAGAACCCATGAGTTGAGTAATGAGTGTTGAAGGTTTGAGTTTTGTGAACACTGAGTTCAGATGTAAACAGTATGAGTTTTTCAATGTATGAGTTTTGTAAAAACTGAGTTCAGATGTAAACTATATTACATGAAAACTGTATGACAACATGGACACATCTTGGTAATGTTTACATTTGATAGTTCGTGTAAAAAACTGATATAATTACATCTTGATACCGTTACATCTAATGCTAAATCTTGATAATGTTTACATCCAATGTTACATCTTGATAATTTTATAAACCCGGTTTACATTTGATACTGTTACACGTGTAAACTATAAAAATGGGTTTATAACATTATCAAGATATGTTCGTGTTCTCATAGAATTTACATCAAATGAGTTTTACAATACTGTTACAATACTCAATACTATTACAATACTCATAAACAAAGTGCTAGACACGGACAGATCTTGATAATGTTTTCATCTGATAGTTCATGTAAAAAACTATACAGTTACATGATGTAAATTGTATGAGAACACGGATACATCTTGATAATGTTTACATCTGATAGTTCGTGTAAAAAACTGATATAGTTCGTGTAAAAAACTGTTACATCTAATGTTACATCTTGATAATGTTTACATCTAATGTGACATCTTGATAATGTTTACACTATAAAAACTGAGTCCATCTGATAATCCGTGTAAACTATTTTTTATTATTTTTTTTAAATGAACAGCTATAAGAGCTCAAAAATGTTCAAAACTTAAAACTGTATATTAGCGATTACATCTTGATAATGTTTACATTATAAAAACTAAGTCCATCTGATAGTTCGTGTAAACAATTTTTTATTAATATTTTTTTAAAAAAGGAACAGCTAGAACAGCTAAAAAAAAGTTCAAAACTTAAAACTGTATATTAGCGATAAAAACAGACAAATAAATAAAAATAGAAAGCGCTTGTACCCTATAGAACCAGAAAAGAAAAACGAACTACCCATATCCAAAAAACATCTTAAAAACCTCCAAAATGTTAAAAGCTTAAAGGATCGAGAAAATAAGTAGCAACTAAAACCTCTCAGGAAAAAGTTATAAATTAATCGAGGCCCTCAGTTCGTGTAAACTCTAAACACTGAGTTCAGCAGCCGTGTAAAAAACTGGGTTTATATGTAAAACTCACTTGTATAAAACTCACCTGTATCAAGATGTCCGTGTATAAAGATGTCCGTGTATCAACATGTCCGTGTATAAAGATGTTCGCGTTCAGATGTAAAACTCACTTGTATCAAGATGTTAGCATTCAGATGTAAAACTCACTTGTATAAAACTCACCTGTATCAAGATGTAACAGTAAAAAACTGTGCGTCATAAACCTAGAAGGCAGCTTCAGTAACAATATCAAGTAAAAAATCGTATCAAGATGTAATAGTATTGTATCAAGTAAAAAACTTGTATCAAGTAAAAAACTGGGAGTTTTGTCCGTGTAAAGTATTGTAAAACTCCTAAACCCAGATGGCAGGTTCAGCTTGCACTGTGAGTTTTGTCCATGTATCAAAGATGCAACAGTATCAAGATATTTATACCAGTTTGTCAATTATATCAACAACGCTATTATGAAGCCAATAAATAATTGAAAATGAAGAATCAACAAAATGGAAAAATATGTGGAGATGAAGGGGGCCTTTGACAGATAAACCCGCGTAAAGATGAAGAATCAGCAAAATGGAAAAATGGAAAAATATGTTTTACAGATAAACCCACGTGAAGATATGGAGCCAAAAAGTAAATCATGAAGCCAATATACATAATATCAACAACTGGTATGAATATCAAAGTAAACCCACTATCAAACTGCTATGAATATCAAAGTAAACGTACTAAACCAGTAACAAAAGAAACTCAATAAGCTGAATATTTTTTCCTCAAGACACTCAAGATACTCAAGTAACGGAAGAAACTCAAGCAACTGAAGTACATGGTTTCACGTGAACAAATGGAGAAAGTTGGTATCTTAGGTTGTCCTTCAACCACTCTACTCTATGATTGAGTGTCTCAATGTAAACTCTGGAAAGACAGCTTAGTTCGAGCCATTCATTTTTAAATGATTCTCAACCGTTAAATCCAAATCCTTCATATTTAATCTCAACCATCAATTGCAAACCCCATCGATGACATCATCAAGCAAACTTATGACATATATAAGTTTGCTACTTTATTATATATATATATATATATATATATATATATATATTGTACTGCTCTTGTGCGGAATGTTCCACATTTTAACAATGTTAACCGGACATATATCACGTGGTGGTGGACCCATAAATTATAGGCGGTCTCTCTCTCTTGTGCTCACCGACATGTGACACGTGTCCAATTACAACAAGGAATTAAGAGTTATTTTTTAATGTCTTATTAGGTTCATTAAAAAGTTCATTATTTTGGTTCACTTAAGGACCTATATATATATATATTTCCTAACTTCAATGATTACACAAATTGTTATATCAGAAGAAAACGATAACAACATGTAAACAGAATATTAAATACATAAAAGTAAAAACGAACCCAAAAGATTCAATTTCATTAAATGAAATTAAGCACACCGATCTAATATACTCCATCAATATGTAACTTATTATTTTGCCATTACACTACACCACAATGACCATTTACTAACATATAACTAGTGTTAGCAATCCATTTTATAACGGATATATCTATTAGGAATAATGTGTTGGGAATATGATTTCTAACGGACACAACCCGTTAGTAAATTTATTAAGTCTAACGGATTAAAACCGTTAGAAATTTGTTATTTCTAACGGAAAATAACTGTTATAAATAATAAAAACCGTTATATTTGTGAGGAATTAATTTCATATTTATGTTTTTCCTTTTATTTACTAACGGATCTAAACCGTTAGAAGTGGGTCTTTCTAACAGTTTTACTCTGTTAGAAAATGTCGTATATTCAATATGTATATATATTCCATGGAACCAACCAATCGATCTTTCCTCACCCTTTCAAAATCAATGCCAACATTGAATTGGAGCCACAATAATAATAATAATAATCAAAGACAATCACTAAAAAGAAATTCATAAAAACTCATGCCCTTTAAAATTTTTAAAGCTATACATAATCAATTGCCATCATATCATTGTCCATAACTGCATAAATATGCATAATCCATAACAAGCATAGAGCAACCATCCAAACATACTAGAAAAGGTCCACATGCATAAAAACATAAGCAAAAATAAATGTTATGATCCATCCATAAGTAGAATCAAATGTACTTCAACCAACAATCAAGCCATATGAGATATCCCCCACCCGCGAAGCCAGCTAAGGTATAGAAACCATCTTGAGGAGCTTCCCACAAATCAACATCAGGGTCGAACACTTCCTCCACACAAACTATCTTTTCTCCATTTTGTGGACGCTTAAAATGACACGTTTGTCATGATGGATCTGTCACAACATGACCTTTTGCCAAATTTTTACCAAACTTATTACACAATAGGACTTAAGGTTCATTCATGGGAACGTGGGGAGGATGATGAGTTTGAGATGAACCAACTGATGCAAAAACATTGTCCACGTTTTGTGTTAAAGGAGAAGGGCGATTAGTTGAGATGGATCGATCACTCGTGGGAGTGTTCAACGGTACCCCACTTTCTTTCATGTTTGATACAATATGACACATAACCTGGAACATAAATGTACAAAAAATAAAAGTTAAGAGCACGAATAACACAATGAAGTTGTAACATGGCATGACAAAATTTAAAAACATGAAAATCTATCTTGAGATTATCCTCGACCGTGTGTAGTCTTGAATTGAGTTCATAATTATTCCATGCATCATTTTCATTTTTTGTTTGCCCCCGTTCAAGTCCCTCGCTTGCAATCCTAGTATGAATAAATTGTGTCCTAAAGATATGGATTGAATATGCACGAACACTTCTCCTTTTGTCCTTCCCAAATATTTCAGCAATTACATCCATGTCGATGCCTCCCTCATCATGGCTACTTCCTTCACATTTTCGTCTATTCTCAGCAGCCATCAACTCATCCTATAGTATGAACAACAAAATGCTAAACTATAAATACATGTAAAAGAGCAAAGACTAAGGAGAAAAATTATAATATCACAGGTAAAAAATAAAATACTCACTATTTAGCCTTAGCACTTGCCATCACATTCTCAATTTCATCACGGTGTCCCGCAATCCACTTATTTATCCGCCTAAATTTTTTGGTAGGCTCTTCCTTTCCCTATAAGTTTGATGTCAATTGTAAGACTAAAAAGTGTTAAGACTGGAAATTATAAACATGAATGCCTACCTTTTTGAATGCTTTCTGGGCATAGCTACAATGCCCGAGATAATTGGGATTTGAAGTTTTTGTCGATTTTCACTATTTTTATTATTTTTTTGTTTCCTTTGGGATTATCTTCATTTTCTACAATTTTTTTCCAAATTTCAGGATCAACGCCTTGAGGCACTTCACGACCATTTTTCCTTAAATGGTCTCGCAAACTAGACTTGAAGGTCCTAAACCTTTGGGACCAAGGTTTCTCAAGCAAAGGGCGAGCAACTTCAGCCGAAACATTAAGTTCAAATTTTTCCTGTAGAAAAATGTAAATAAAAAATAGCATAAGGTTAGAAAACAACAAAATGAGTTTATACATTAGCTTTACGCACGAACATACTATGATTCAAAAAATAAATTGTTAAATCCACGTTATATCTATGTATGTTCCGTATTTTAAAAAGGAAAAAACATCATAGTATTCTCAAAGGAAATTTAATGTTACCATTAATGTGCGCCATACATCATCTTTGAAGTGTTGTGTCACCTTTTGCCAATCATCATAGCTAATGGAAATAAGACTTCGCACTAAATCCCCTACACGAGAATTCCACTTTTTACAATTATCACCCACAACAGAGCCATCAATTTCAAATGTGATTGGAATTTTATCCTTCTAATCTTTGTCACCCAATGGTCGAGATGATGTTCGAATAGAAGATGGTTGTTGCGTTGCATTTGCATCTAAAGACATAATTGATTTCTTGAAATTCAGAACACGACATTAAATGAGCGTCATATATCTATGCAAGGTATCGTGTACAATTTTGTCCAGCATCCATATTTCCAAAAGGTCACCATCAAAAGCAAAGCTAAATCTAGAGAGAAAAGATGATAAAAAGGAAAATGAGGGATGGGAATTAAAAGGGTGAAAAGACCTTAAAAAAAGAACGCAGTATCAATTGACCATAGTAAGGCGGCATGTTAAGTAATATTAATCTACCACTTGTGTCATGACAACATTTGAACATAATCTCAACATTTGAACATACTCAGGAAAAAAATTTCTCCTTGTTCTTCCCAGTTACCAAAGTAGCATAACTGTACAGCACACATGGTAGTGTCTTCTTTTATGCTTGTTACTCTGTCAGTGATACAACAAGACCCAGAGTGAGAGTGCAAATAAATATAAGAAAATTACTTTGAGGAGTAACTGTTAAATCTTGAATGAAACTCAGTACTAGATAATCTTGTGATCTTGATTACAAACCAATGAAAGAAAAACCAAGTCGTAAGTTCCATCAGTCCACAACATTCGGCAATTGAATTGATGGTGGGTGTTGCTGTTGCTCAACAAATCATAGCATAAATTAGGGTAGTTAGTTGGTGTTGATACGTCATGACATCATAATTCAGCACTTTCCCCTACTAACATAATGAAGGATAAAAGAGCATTGGTTGTTGTGCTAGCAATGGCTATAGTTCCAATGTGGAAATCCAAGGGTCGGGATGTTGGACAACGTCAAATTCGTAGATCGTTCTCTGTTTCTTAAGTGGAAATATTAGTTCAAGCCGTTGAGAATCTTAGTACTGGAAGATGGCAAGATGTTAAACTGCATGCTTTTGATAATGCAAAGAAACAGACTTATGTGGATTTAAAGGACAAGTGGAAAATACTAGTGCACACAGCAAGCATATCCCCTTAAAAAAGAAGAGGTAAGCCTATGCCTCAAGAGCTTTTGGACAGGGTCCTAACCACCCATGCTTACTGGTCTAAGCAGCAGCACCTCAAACAGTACCTTTAAGAACATTTCACAACTAAAAACATTCATAGTAAATACTTGATAGCGCATGCATGTCTAGGTAAAGTTAGACGGTTTTGACATTTTTTTTTAATTACAATAATGTAAGAAGGAAATTTAATTAATTAGTGTAACATTTTTAGCTCATAATAAAAAAATAAAAAAAAAAGGTGAAGTAAGTAAATCATAAGTGGGTCTTGGTCTAATTCAAATGAAAAAAAAGCCTTTAGGATAACAAGATTGTAATTAAACAGCAATTGGCATGATCAGAATGTAGACTAAAATTACCTGGGAATGCTCACAATCTGTAGTCATAATTAGTGTTGGAAGAGGGAGCTAAAAACCTAAGGTAGGAAATGAGATTAACACTTGTCATATTAAATTTTCTCTAGTTGTATGTTTACTAAAGTATACAAGCTCTTGAACTCGGGTTGAAAAGTTGATTATTGAATTGCCTAAAATGGTCAAATTTTTCCCACTAATTGCCTAGAGTGATAATTCGCAAGATTCAGCTTATTTAGACCGAACCACAATATTGTAAAAATATTCGCTCAAAATTCAATTGAGCTGTTGGCAATCAGAAACCATGAAAACATAATAGGACCTTGATGATTTACAAAGTCCTTGTGATGGGATGTACTTTGATAGCAACATTGACCTTGCAAATGGTCTTATTATGTTTTAATAGGAGTTGAAATCTTGCAAATGTACTTTGATAGCAGCATTTGAAATAGTGTGGGGACATGTTCGAATCAATATGTCTATCTGATACGTAGCCCGATCATGAATGGACCACCGCGGGAGAGGAACCATGTCTTCCCTCAATAAGAGAAAAACAAGGTAGACATATGATATTTGAATGTCTTAAAACATAGTTAGTATTATTTAGTATTATCTTATATTTAATATTTTTGTAATTATTTAGTGTTACATTGGGCCAAGAATTATGAATGCCAACAAGAAATGGAAAAGAATTGTTGAAGAAGATGTGGAAGTAATGGATTGTGAGTATAGATAAGGAATCGTACTTGCCATAAGAAATAGAAAAGATCATATTCATGGATTGTGAGTACAGATAAGGACATGTCATACAGGCAAGATCCAAAATGGACGCTAGGAAACGGCTTAAAAGAATAGGATATAAGTATATTGGATATATTAAACACTATATTATACACTACATTATTTTTATATAATAACACATCCACTATAAAGCCATAAAAGATTAGGAGGAAGATATTCTTCTTTTCTTGAAGTCACTAACACCTTTATTTAATTGTCGATGAAAATGTATTAAGATCCTCACACACACTCTCTCATTTATGAGGTACCTAATTCAGTTCTATGCGAGAGGTAGGCTCAGAGGTAATAGAGCAAGAAATGTCAACAATTATTCCGATCATTTACTTCACGAGGCAGAAGGTTTAGACCTGCTGGGTTTTGTACCTACTGCTCAGTTCATTCAAGGCAGCATCAGCAGAGTCTTATTATGGTTTTGTACCTACTGCTCAGTTCATTCAAGGCAACATAATAAGACCATTAAAACATAATAAGACCTTGATGTTTTAACTGGAAATGCTCACAATCAGAAAATGAGGGATGGTATCATTTGCAAGATATCAAGTCCATTAACGAAAATACTCCTCACCTATTAATAGGGTACTTCAATGTTGTGACTATTCAAAATACAAAACTAGGAGGCAATGAAGTTGACCATATAGCGGTTAGAGATTTCAATCGAGCTTTGGATATGAGTGGCTTAGTTGACGTGGGGTATCGATGTACTAAATTTACCTGGTGTAATAATAGAATGGAGGATAACCTCATTAGAGCCAAATTGGATAAATGTTTAATTAATAACCAGTGGAAGTGTGAACTGAAACATAACAAGAGCAACTAAATGTACAACATTTGAAGTAGACACAAAAGAATCAATATGAAGAAATTGCAGTTAGATCTGAACATTTCTATGCAATGCATGAATGAAATGGAATACCTTAAAAGTGAATTGGGGTGGTTGACACTGATTATGATAGTAGTCTTCTACGAGAATTTTTAAATGCAGTTAATTAAAAGAGACAAAGGAGAAGTGTGAAAAGGTCTTGGAATTACCTTAAGGATAATCAGAACACGAGAGACGCTTTGCATGATCAACTTCACCAAAAATACATGCTTTCCCTTCCGATCACTAGTTCCAGGATCACCAAATTCAATGGAAACCTTCCTCGGCAAATTCTCAATCTTGGGCCTCGGTGTTCTCTCGGTCACCACCGATGCACTAAGAAAAAGAAAGTCGTTCTCCAATATTACCATCACTAATAGCGAAGAATAAATTATGCACACATGCCTGTCCTCATTCTAATATTTGCTTCAAGAGGAGAAAAAAAACCAGTGAAAACTTACAGTCCAGTTCAGAAGGTATTTTAAAGGTAGAAATATTGAATGTTGTGGGAGAAGATCATGGGAGAATGTGGACATTAATAGAAAATATCTCAAGTAGTTTTGAGTTTGATGATACATATATACCACAAGTATATAACCAGAGACCTACAATGGAACCTCAAAATTTACCACCATGCCACACTATCAACCTTTAAAGATCTGTAATTTAACTAGCATAAATATAGGTAAACAAGGCATAAAGGATGGCAAGTAGAGGTGAACATAAATTCCAAGCTTTACCTAATGAAACAATATTCTAAGTATAAGAAACCTAAGTGATAGTCTCTTGAACTCTGATCCTCGTGTATACATCAATATTCTTACACACAGCACTTCTATGTTTACAATAGACCAGGTCATGTCCATCAACCTAGCGTCGTGAGTGCCTAAAATTTTTCACCGTTAGCACCTACAACTTTCACACTCATTACAGGATTTTATCAAGATTGCTTCCTGCAGCTAAGCAGCCGGCTCAGAAGGATTATATAACAAATTCATCTAGAGATCAAACTCAACCTCTAATTCATCACATAATATCATGAATTCATTACACTCATATGAGATATAAATTTGCATGATCCATCTACGACTATTTGACTTGTTTTTCACTTCGATTTTTGGTTCTCGGGATCTCAATCTCTAGGCATGGTATCATCACACGTCACACACACACACACTATTTTTTTAAGGACTTTAATCACATACCATTAGAGATACTTCCCTTATTTCTTTCTTGCCAAAGCTTTGATTAATGAATTTATAAGGTAATATACAGATCTCAAAAAATTTCATAGTAACATCACAATTAGCAATTAGCTATCTCACATTACCATGCTTACAATGTATTTTTTGTGACTTTCTACTATAACAATATCAGTTCTGTAGTCTCTCAATAACAGCTGTGCTGTCACGGTTCCATTATATTTGGTAGAATGCTGCATTGAACTACTTTCTTCGTTGGAATTAGCTAATGTAATAACTTGATACTACATAGTGGACTGAATATGATAGTTTGTCCATCCTCTCAAAGAGATTGGTCTTCTAGTTTCTACGAGTGAAAACATCATACATCGATATCGCAAATAGAGGAATAAAAACAATCTTAATTTGAATTAAATGGATTAGGAGTGATAACCTCTGTCCCTGATATGAAGAGGGGGTTATGTGGCATCGCAAAACCAGAAAAGTATATAGGACTATAGCTTAACAAAATAAAATCATATTTATTTGATAACATCGACGGATATTATTTGAATCCACGTTTTAATAACACCTGTTAGACCATCATCCCCCTAAACTTTACATTCAAACTCCTCCAACAATCAAACCATAAAAACCTTTACACTTGAACTATAATATTTATCCACTCATACTCACGCGAATGGAACCGCATATGAAAATAAACAAACTCAAAGAAAGAGAAACAGAGAAAAGCGACTAGACAACTACATACATAACATGATTTATAAATATAAATGTCTATAAATATATGAAGTAATTCAATGTCATTCTAACCATAAAAAGATAAGAAAAGAGGCATTAGTCGTTCCAAAGGGATTCACATATTTCCGAATGAGTTGGTGATTCAATATCTAGACGAAACCATGAAGTTTAAACATCTTTTGCAAATGAGGTTGGTCTTCAATAGTAGATTAATAGTCCGTTGGTATATCTAACTCGTCTACTCGATTGGTCAGTCTCTTCGATGAGTGTAAAACCACCCACCAATTGGGATTCTTAATGTCTCTCGAATATAATACTTGGTTAGCATCGAAAGCGAGAATTACAAGCTCATCCAAGTCATTGCTCAAACTCCTAAGCTTGTCAAAATTCATCATCACCAAATTAGAGTCTGGACAGTGTCGACAACCATTTGTCTTATCTTCCACTCTAACCCAATCACAATAAAACACTACCTCCTTAATTATTGTATAATCAAGATCAAGTATCTGTCTAATAACCCCATACCACATTGTCTAAGCAACCTTTAGATTTTTATCGCTTTTTCTTGCCCTGAATTTTGTCCACGCCTTTAGGCGAACACCGTTGTCTTGTGTTACAACACTATCGTCGTGGTACTTAGTTGAAAATACAAAACCCACTACAAAAAAATTGCTTTTTACTACGTTGCTCCAACCGTCTCAAAAAGTCCTATAGCCGTCTCAAAAGCCTTTTGTGACGCCATTTGAGACAGCAAAGGAGCGTAGTATTAGACGCTCGTTTAAAAGCTTTTTGAGACGGAAAATATGTCGTCTCAAAAGGTGATTACTTACAGGACTCTTTTGAGATGACAAAAAATCCAACTTTTAAAGTTTTTTTAGAGACGCCAACATACATCCCCAAAGAGTTTTTTAAGACGATAACTTATCCATCTCAAAAAGTCTCCATTTATGGAACCCTTTTGAGACGGCGAAGAAGCCGGCTTTAATAATTTTGGCACCAAAATTAAAATTTCATCCATTCCTTAATATACTCTATATAATTATAAACAAAACCTCTTAAAAACAATATGACATATTTTGCATCCCATTTCAACATATAACATATAATTTTCCATTCAATTATAATTAAAATTCATACAAAGAAAAAATACACAATTTAAACATTGTGTCCAACATACATCTCTCTATACAATTTCACTCATATCATTAGAAAAAATACATAAAAAACCATCTATCCCTAACATAAAATGATGTTACGCAAAGTAAACTCGCAATCTTCAAGCATGCGACCTCCAGCAAAATGACTCCAATATCTTGCCTTGTCAACAAAAGGTTTTCACCTGCAATAAATTTATTAAGTGTCAGTTACCTTAAACAAAGAAGTAATTTTTTTTAATAGTTCCTATACATGAAAATATCTAAAAACCTTATCAAGTTTGAATAACTTCGTAATATTTACTTTTAAAAATACTTAATATTTTTTTAAAAATTCGACAGAGTCTCCTTTATTTATTCATGAAAACCAACCTGTTTAAACATAAAAATTAACTCAAAAACAACAATAGAAATAGCCACAACTTTCTAAACATCTAATATAAATAAAAATACACATTACGATTCTTTTTACTGTTGGACAACATAATGAACAAAATTTAACTTGAATATGTCTCACCCCTGCTTGTGGTTGAGAGCAACGCTAAAGAGGACTTAAGCGACAAGGTCTTTGTTCAAGAGAATAGATGCAAAAGCTCCAACGATAAAAGACACAAGTATACGTATAACAAGTCCTCGTGGGATAGTAAACTTCCTGCAACAAATGGGATACAAAACGCAATTATCTATGGTTATGAAAAAGTCAAGAAACATTAACTTGATTTAGATACTTGGATAATACTTGTTTAAAACCTAATACAAAAACAAGCTCCAAAGTAGTCATGATTATATAAATATAAAATAAGAACAAACACTAAAAACCTAGCTGATTTAACTATTTAACATTTAACGGACTAATTACAAACTGAACTAATAACCTGACTTCAAAACTGAAATAATTAGTATATGATGAGAACTATTAGTATATGATGGTGAAACTGAATATTTACATTTTTCTCTACTTTTCAATATCATGAAATTTGCAAACATAAGTTATATTGAATAAATTATATTAAACCCATTTCATGGAATCAATGTTCAATACATATCACTAGTGTTTATGCAGCAAAGTCTACTCCATTTTAGTGTTAGCTCCATTTGAACTGTTTATGCAGTAAATAGGTAGTGTTAAAATGGCAGGTCCTAAATAAAATGGAAGATTCGAAAACAAATAGGATATCTGCATTAATTGACAGCCTCATTATTGAAACGGTGAAACCAAACAAAGTAAGAACCAACATATTCTTGCAAAATGCAAATCTACGCAACAAATTCAAAAGAAGGGTTGTGCCTAAATAAAATGGAAGGTGCTAGGACTGGTTTCACTTGATACTTTGGGAGGACTAATTGCAAAAAAATCATTATATGAGATAAAATCACATCAAACCTCATTAAATACTCAACCAAGTACAACTTGTACAAGTGAATCCTAATTGCAGAGCTCTTGTATTCACTTTCTTTGTCTAATACTCAATCAGGTACCTGTTGAAGCTGAGCAAGTGAACAGAGTTTACACTAACTGATTTATGCCAATCAAATACATAAAGAAATTAAATTAATTCTTTTTATCATTTCACCCCATTGAAAATTTAACAACTCATCCTATTAAATTTACACTAACTGATTTACACTAATCAGTCACAGCTACAACTGATTTACAACTACATAATGAAACTAGCGCACAGAAAACCTATCCTTTATAGCTTTGCATGTTGACAGTTGATTCTCCAAAATAAGGAGGGGGAAAAGTAGAATGATTACCATATGTATTCACGTATAAAGTGACAGTGATGTGTGAGTACCTCCATAAGAGTTGAGAAAAGGAACCTAGCGGAGTCACGCACGGGGTGTTTAGCATCACCTAATCGGTCAATGGTCTTAAGCTCAAAAAACTAAAAACTAAATTGAGAACATGGAATAAAAAAAGTTTCAAACACATATTTCAATCCACAAAAGATTTTGAAGATATTATCCTTATAAAAGAACACAATTCGAAATTGATCCTAATGAAAACTCAAGAAAAGACTTATTTGAAACTAGAGCAAAACTCAATATTTCCTATCAAAGGGAGGAAGTTATTGGCCACAAAAAAAGTCACTTAAAATGGGGAGAAAGACTACCCCCAAATCCTGGAAAGAAGTTTTCAATCATGACTATGTGATTAATATTACTCATTCTCAAAATAGTAATGAAACTAGATATGCCAACTGGATGGTTGCTGACTCTAATTTTATTAGTGAGAAAATTAATCCTATCCAACATGATATTAACATCATTAATTCAGTAAGGGACGAGAATAATGATATGGATTTCACTAAAGTCATGCTAAATTTGCAAAAAGAAGAATAAAAAGGCCAATATCAAAATTCAAATGAGAGAACCATGCTCCACCTGAATCAGTGGGTTAGCCACCCCATCATATAAAAAGGCCAATCCTATAAATAGATCTGTGTTGAACTAAATCTTCAGCAGGACAGACCCCATCGCATGTGGATTGGTTGTGGTTCACAAGGTTTCTGGAAACAAATTAGTTATGAAAAGATCCCATCTTATTGTGAATATTGCAAGAAACAAGGTCTTGAAGAAATTAAATGTATCTTTAAAGATCCCTCACAGCTGAAGTCAAGGCAAAATAAAGTTAGAAAGGAGATAATCACTAAGCCTATATACGTGGAGAAACAAAAGGGTGTAACACCCCGCCCGCCCGGGGAGAGCGAACGGAGTGCCACTACGATAAACTAAATCAAATCCACAATATAACAGGGTATAGAGCATCTAAATCCCACAATATAAATAAGAGAATCCACTAATCTCAAATCTCTTCAAATTAAATACAACAATTCTCTCGAAATAATTACAACAATCCAACTATCTCGAAAATAAAATAAATCTCCAAATGCTCTATACATCAAAATAAATACAAGTCTTCTCATCTCTTGTATTAAAAATCTTTCCAAAAATAATCCTCTCTAAAATCCATTCTCCAAATCAAATCCAAAGCGCCCAAATCCACGCTAACCTGCCAAATAAAAGAAAATATGGGGAAGTACACAATACGACAGGAAGATGCTCAACAAAAATGTTAGCGATGAATAAAACGTAACAATACGAATGCGAATATTCAAATCAAATGCGAATCTCAATAGCATTTATATCACTATAATTTCTCAATAACACATTAACCGGGTCACCAAGCCTCACCACCGTACCGCGCCTATGCATTTTTTTAGCATACCCGGAAAAAGGAATATTGGCGGGTGCCCAACTTCAGTGCCATATTAAAATCTCATGACAACATGCTCAACACCAAATATAATACCACATGAATCGAAATCAGATTCCAACAAATATTTTCAGATTTCCAAAAGAATTTAACAATTCAAATATGAGTCAATAATCACATGAAACCAAAGAGAGAAACACTCGCGAGATTAAGGAGCATATTGCGTAAAACCCCATACTTCAAAATCATCACATAATTGAGCCTCAAAATATAATCACACCATCACGTTCTTCTCGCGAAAATAATCAAATCTCGTTCTAGCCCAAACTCGAGAAAACACCAAATAAACCTTCTAATGTAAGGTTGAAATCTTGAATAAGTTTGGGGCTATGGTTTGTAGATGAAAGGGAGTAATTTTGGAGAGGTCTTTTGGTTGAAAAGTTTGAGAAAAAGTGATTTGAAAAGCCAAGCCACGAATTAGTTGATATATAAAGGATTAGGTGTTTGATTAAGAAAAGAGTTCTAATTAGATACAAACACTAAAAATTTTATTCCGGACGATCGGAATGTTGGAATCGCTTGAAATTTTAGTATGTTGTAGCGAACGGCGAGACAGGAATTCTGACAAAAATTCAGCTTGATCGGGCGGTCGGATTTCTAAAAATATTATTTTTACTAGAGAGTTTTATGTTCCGAGGACTCTTAGAGAGTTTTATGTTTTGAGGACTCTTATAAATAATAAAAATTCAATTAAAACCCCATTTTAATTCCAATTTCGAAATCGTTTGAAATTCTCGCCTTTAAAAATAATAACCAACATATTTGAGCAATACAAATAATTTTTTCTCAAAATTTATTTTTCCTCTTAATTTCGAAAATACCCCAAAAATTACGCGGGTTGTTACAAAGGGAAAGAAACAAATCGAGGTAGAAATTGTTGATCAAGAAACTGGCCCCATACAAGAAGTGACTCAAGAAGAGCCTGACATGGCCCTAACCACACATGTGGTTCAACCAATAGAAGTGTCTAATCAATTAAAATCAAGCATAATGATATCTCTGCAGAAAAAGTCTCAGATATTCGAAACTGTAATGTTTCCCCAAGAGGCACTCAATTTTCTGAAATGGAAAATTACAAAGATCCATATAAAGAATGCCATTCTGACTGACAGAAAAAAGAAGATTGTCTCGTTGGTAGAGGAATTAAAGTCCTTCTCAACTTGTTTTGATGTTAAATGGAAATCATACCACAAGGCAAAAACATTAAGGAACAAGAAGGAGCATGAAGCAATCAAATAAAACCCCTTAGTTGACTCTCCTAAAAAAGGTATCAAACCAAAAATAGACTCCCTGATTCCATTTGATCCCTTGCTCAAACGTGTTACAAGATCTAGTAGCAAGGTAAATTCTCAAAATTCTCCCACCTCCTCTAATAAATGATTAATTTCATCTGTTGGAACATAAGAGGTGTAGCAAGTAAAGCTACAAATAGAAGAGTTAAGAGACTTAAAAGAAACTACTTTCTGCCTTCTATTTCCCTTTTAGATCCCAAAGTGGACTCAAGTAAAATCACCAAATTCCAAAGAAAATGGGGATTCTCTAACAGTGTTCGTAACTGTTCAAACAAAATATGTTTTTTGTGGTCTGTTGATATTTTGGTCACTGTGATCAGAGATGAAGAGCAGATTTTAGTAATGAAAGTTCAAGGGTCTTCCGTTAATTATATCCAAATCATTGTTATAGTGTATGCTAAGTGCACCACAGTAGAAAGGAAAATTCTTTGGGATATGCTTGAAGATATTGCTATCCAGTTCAATTCTATTCCTCTATTTGTGATAGGGGATTTTGATGTGGTGGCTCATGAAGAAGAAAAAGTTGGGGGGAATGAAGTGGAATTTAATGCTACTCAAGATGGGATCAAACTCCCAAAGCTGTTTTAAAAAGGATCAAAGCTAAGCTAAACAATTTTTGGTGGGGTGGTTGCTCCTCTGAAAAGCACCACCATTGGTTAAGATGGGATACGGTATGTTTTCCCACAGAGGAAGGGGGTCTTAATATCATAAATATGGAAGATATTATTAAATCTTCAAGTCTCAAACTTTATTGGAAGTGGAAATTTGATAATGGGGGAACTTTATGAGAAACAAATTTGGGGATATTTTAGGTAGTTCGAAAGGCTCCCAAGCCTTTAAGAGGATAGCTGTTGTTAAAGAAGAAGCATATGAGGTTATTGATGAAGATAGACAAATATGGAAGCCTACATCTTCAGGAGAATTTAATATCAAGTCTGCTTACAACTGCATCAGAAAAGTTAGACCATCAGCTCAAAGCTGGAAATACATATGGAGTAAGCACTGTCCTAATAAAATCTGTATATTCAGTTGGAAAGTTATGCATAATGTCATTACAACTGATGAGAATATCCAATCCATGGGCATAAGACTGGCCTCTAGATGCAGGAATTTTGAAGATGATATTGAAACTATAGATCACCTGCTTTGTAAATGTGTTATAGCTCAAGAAGTGTGGAAGTTTTTTGGGACTAGACTTAGTATCTCCTTGAAATTTCAATCTTATAGAAATCTTCTGATGTCATGGTGGCGGCTCATGCCTAATAGAGATCACCAAAATTTCATTTTCTCTAATCTCCCTAAGATCTTTAAACCCTTATAAGATCTTTAAAATTTTCAAATTTACCAAAGTCCAGAGGTCTTATGTCCCTTTGTGGGACTTTAGGTTACAAATTTTTCAGTTCAAGGTCTTATACCCTTATAAGGACTTTAAAATTTCAAATTTATCAAAGTTCAGACATCTTATGACCCTTAGACGCTCATAAGGACTTTGAAATTTTAAACTTTCCAAGTTTAGTGGTCTTATGCCGCTTTGTGGGACTTCAGATTTAATTTTACCTAAGTTCACAGGTCTTAGGACCCTTTGTGGGACTTTAGGTTATAATTTTACTAGGTCTGAAGGTCTCAAGACACTTTTAAGGACTTTCAAATTCATTTTTTAAATCTAAGGTCTTAGGATCCTTTACAGACTTAATCTTAAGTCCTTAATCCAAAAATTTTATTGGGAGGCTATGTGTTTACAATAAAAACTATAGGCTTCCAGTCTCACAAAAGTACGAGCATCATGCATGCTAAGGTTCCAAAGCTTAATGCTAAACTACAGAACCTCAGTCTTGACTTCAGCAAACTTCATAAGTATAAAGCAGAGGTCTCGGGGTCTTTAATTCTACTTCAATAAGTTTGCATGTTATCTTGATTTACCAAGTAATCTTGGGGGATAAGATCTTACTACATGCTCGGAATGCCTTAGGAATACCTCCCTCGAGCAGTGCAAATTATTACTTAGCAAAGCAAAAAATAAAGTATAAAGTAAAGATGAAAGAACAACACATTTCCATTCAAAATATTACTCTCATTAAATATGCAAGGATGAGAAATTATATCAAGGACCCACGGCCAATCAGGAATTCAAAATAATGAATTATACAAAATCCCAATCAAGGTTTGGTATATTGGGCTTCCACAAGGGTTTTACTGGTGGGACAGAGGAAGAGGCATCTTTCTTAAGATTATTCCCCCAACATGGTCACCCTCATCATTCGAACTCTCTACACCATATTCAAGGGCCTCAACAAATAGGTTAGTGGCTTCCACTTCAAGGAATAACCTTTGGACCTTCGCTTTGCAAGCATGAAATCTAGACCTATAATTCTAAAAGAGGTACCTCTGAAATGTCTCAGACCTGGTATAGGCATCCACATTCTTTTTAATAGCAGAATGAATCTCCCCTTGAAGAGTGGAATGAAGTAAGGAGACCCTATCATGCTCTTTCTAAAGTTTCTGACCCCTGGAGGTCCTGTCCTCTTTCACAGTAGTGAGCTCACTGAGAGACTGCTTTAGTAGTCCCACCTCATCATTGACATGAAGGAGTTTATCCTCCAAGCCTTGTACATTAACTTTCTAACCTCGAAGAGTCTTTGCCAGGGTGTGAAGTTTCACTAACTTTTTCGGGGATTCCCTCACAACAGCCATTGAAAAGGCACTATCCCTCATATTCTTGGTATCCAGAAGTTTATCTTTCTCAAGAACAATGAGTCAAGACCTCAACGCCTCTTTATCCTTCCTAAGGACATTTTTCTTCACACTCAACTCATCGACCGTTCAATCCAGTTGCATCTGAATAAGGGTCCATCAATCTCGCCATCCCAATAGCCTTGTTCCATCATCTACTACCAACAATGGTGTTAGCCAGAACAACCTGTGTCAAGTGCTAAAGCTACAAAAGGACAAGTAGAGGTAAGGTCAAAGAACAAAAGCCAAAAAGTGATCATGAGAAAATTAGAATAACTGTAAAGGTACATTTCCCAATATGTGGACCAACTCTTCCACATTAACCGAGGTTCCCGTGTACTCAGTTTGTCCACAACATTAAAACATTTCGTCTTGGCCATTGAATGGAGAGCATTTACCAAATAAGCATACGAGTTAAGCTCCTCACTAGATGGAGGTCAAAAATAATTTTCAATCGCGACCATCCCTTCAGAATGGCTAAGGGTTTTAACACTCCTCTTCAAGTAATCCCCCTTTACGAAAATAGATGCAATTGAGGCATCCTGGTCAATAATTCGATAGTGAAGTGGGACGCCACAGTGAAGTTAGGGTCATTTATCCATAAGTACGCCCTCTTAGGGGTTCCAGTGCCATCCTCTTCAATCGAAGTAAGGGAAATATTAAGGCCTAAAGTAGAAAGAGGCCTTGTGTCAGATATTTCCTCTGGCACCACCTATGAATACTTTGTCCAACACTCCAACTTCATCGGGCACCTTCAGACCTTAGCACTGTCAAAGACATACCGTGATAGTTCACTCGTTCTCTTTTCAAGAGTTTCCTTATAAATAGGAATCTGGTGGACGTTGAGGGGGGATTGATCTCAAACATTCAAAAATATTAAGGCATCCAAACAATCAAACTCATATGAGTTCTCACATTTTACAAGAGCTTCACACTTCGCTCCATATTCATAACCCATTTTTATGAGCATATATTTGTAAATTGGGCCTAGTACATTACTTATACACTTTTTACACCTTGTAGAGCCCTAAAACAACACCTTGGTACCCTTAGAGAAGTCATTTAGTTATTTCCTAATGTCATCTCCGCTATTAAAAAAGTCCACCAAGCCTTAGACTCTATTGATCAAAGATTAAGGTCTCTTAGACTGTAACACTTCATTTACTTTCTAATATACGAGTGGAACACCTTTAACAGTGTACGTAGGACCCCCGACTGAGTTTTGAACCACTTTAAACTTGTGTCTCTTACTTTGACACATCTCTCCTCTTACTCGTCAAAGGTCCAAAGGGGAACCCTATCAATCTAAATTCACTTATGATTTTAACATTCACAAGTGTGCAAGATTAAAAGATCACTTTATGGACTTATGCATGAGTTAAGATATTAGAACATCCTATTTGATTAAACAATCAAATATTCTAGTTATGATCAATGTCCGGATGAGACTTATGTCCATAAGAAGAATGGTAGAATAGGCATTTCTCAAATTAGAAAAGTGAAATTGTAATGGGTTTATTTACATAATCCCAATTTTTTTTCTTTCTTTCGCTTCTTGTAAAGGGGATGTTTATTAATCCCCTTATTTATTGCTTTCAAGCTAAAGCATTGGGCTCAGCCTCTAGTTTTAATTTTGTTTGAGCTATTGCCTTTTAAGGCTTGTTTTAATAATATTTGTGGGGGTACTATCCCTCTTCCAAAAAAAAAAATGTAATTTGTGGGAATGAAAATAGTTAGAGAAAGTGATAGCAACTTATAAAGTGACGTTTTGGGATCAGGGATGCCATGGAATTTTAGGGCGAGAATAACTTCAACTATAACTGATAATAAAAAATATAACATTTCGAAAATGAGTGAAACCAAAGCAGACTTGAACAAAGTTCTGATCAGTACTAGTCAATTCACTCCCTAAAGTCTATTGTATACCACAAAACGAGCATATACATGTCAATTTTGGAAACTAGAGTTCAATTAGGAAGCAGACACTTCCCACATATTTCCTTTGTGAGTCTTGGGGTGTATGTGCCTCTTTTAAGGATACTCGATTAATGTTTTGAGTTCTCGCCTCCAAAAGTCCATTTTAATACGCAAAAGAACATTTGCTAATCTATTTCTAAAACCAGGTGTCCAATGACAAAACCGTCTCTTCCACAGGATACGTTAATACCTTTGAAGGTGTTCGTGTCTGTTATTAAGCCTCCACGTTCTTATTTTGATTTTTGACCCCTAAATCTCATTTTCAACCCTATAAAAAGTGTATACTAGTTAACTTCAGTAACCAGAAACCAGTGAGGACATGATCCTTCCCTCAGGTAACTTTGATACCTTTGGAGTTAAACGTGACTATTTCCATGCCCCTTCATTTATGTTTGTCCCCACCCAAAACGAACGTTTACTAGTAAATTTAAAAATCGAGTCCAACGAGAAAAAGGACATTTCCCACCTAAGAAGCATAAAAACTTCTCTGAAGGTGACGTACCCGTGTCGGACACCCCGCTACTCATACGACACTCCGCGTGGCTTGTCAGACTTATTTGGCATTTTAAAAAAAAGTTGGACACTTGACGAACATGGTCCGGTCATTTCGTGGACACAACGGGGTTACAAAATTAAAGAACACTAAGAAATTATAATGTCATCTTGTTAAATTAAATCGTTTAAGGGTGTATTAATAATAATAATAAGAAAAGTTAAAAGAACGAAGTTATCATCTCGCTTAATTTAAATGCATATCTTTGACTTACGATTTTACTGTCATTATGAAATACTGAACCATGATGATTTTAATAAATTAGTTTCACAACTATTTTTTGTTTTTGAAATGTTGAGTAGATGAAAGTATATATATATATACACACACGCACACAAGTATAAAAATATATTTATGTCGATGTGTCGTGCCCTATTTTTTTAAAGGCTTGTTGCGTCGGTGTGTCCGTGTCATATTGGACACGACACCTGTATCCATGTCCGTGCTTCATATTCCTATGAAATACCTGGATAACATTGAAAAAAATTCAATGGTTATGCGTATTTGAAGTAATTAGGTCCATCACATATATCACAAAACAAATTCATATCACATAGTAAATCAAATTAATGGCATAAACTACTTCCAAATGACATGAACTAATTAACAAAAACAAACATATCAATAATTCTAACTAAATTCATTCAAACAAGTTTATAAATATTATCATATATTAATGTTAAAACTATACTTCAACAACCAATTGACAATCCGAGTTTTCAATTGGCTCACCCTCAACCTCCTATCACCACTTCAAATTAATCCAATAAAAAACCAATAATATTAACCAATAACCACAAATTACTTTACCTTTTCGCCGTATCGAGGATACTATAACTTGAATTCCTGGGATTAGATCAAATATTTAAATATCAATAAACATATGTAACACAATCAGTAATTCCTCTGTCAAATACCCATCAATGAAAAACATACAATTACCATTGAAAAATCATAATTATGATATAATGCAGAAAAAATTAGTATTCTATTATTATAAGCAATTTCTACTATAACAAAACCTCCAACTATACCAATAACCAACTAATTACATCAATAAGACATCAAATTACTTTTCCATTACTTTTACTTTCATTTTAATAACAACCAAACAAGAAAATTGACAATGAATATATAAGAAAACTAATTTGATGTCTTCAACCATAAAATCTCAACACTTAACCCCAATTGTTAAAACCCTAACTAGCTAGCAACCTACACCACCATAATCTCACCCCAACTAACAGAAGAAGGAACACCAATTACCAGCGGTGAGGGTAGGGCAGAGATAAGGCCGAGCGACAATAGCAGTGAAGAAGTCTAGGGAGAGTGACGATGGTGAGGGAGAGCGAGGTGGGTGACGTTTTTTTTGGGTAGAGAAACGATATGCAGCTTTTGATTTACTTTTTCATTTCCTTTTTGTTTTCTATGTAGAAGGCTCCATTTCTATGCACCAAGGCGGTAGTTAAAATCGTGAAGGTGGGAAAGTGAATTATTTCAGCCGTCTCATAAGGGGGAGCATTTAAGACGGCTCTTAATATGCTGTCTCATTAGCTTCACTTTATAAGACGGGTACCGTATTCCGTCTTAAATAATATTAGTTTTTGAGACAGTTGTTTTTACCCGTCTCAAAATGTATGCTTTAGGGACTAAAATTTAATCCGTCTCAAAAGCCTCCGTAGTAAAAAGCACTTTTTTTTTGTAGTGACCGTTGACGAGATACTTCTTATATGCCTTAACCCTATGATTTGACCCTTGAACTAATCGCCACAACAGTGCCTTCGATTCCGTCTCTCTTGAATTGACCAACTGTGCAAAAGACCAAAACATAATTATAACACTAAATTCCAAAATTATGCTCACTAGTAAACGACATGTCTAAGCACTCTTATTATGTATTACAAACATTTTCCTATAGCCATGGTATGAAAGAAGTTTGCTTCTGTACTTTTGTCATTTTGATCCACTTTCCTTTACCACAAGAGTTGGACTTCAATAATGCTTTATACTCACTCTAAATTGTTCATGTTAGTTTCAAGTTTCAAGTTTCAATATAACAATATTAATAAACAGGTAATATAAACATGTAACGAAACTCAAACCTGTAGTATTCATGGAGTCCATCGACATTAAGATGAAATAGTACCCACCGACGTATTTGTTGAAATTGTGTTGGTTCCAACATCACGAACTTATCGTCAACAAAGGCCCTTCATCAAAGAACTCTTCATCTTCCTCTAAGATAATTCCCAACATTCTCTTGAAATGAGCCCATGATATAAGGCAATATCACCTATACAAAATATATATATCATGTTTTAAAACGAGGGAGTCGCATGAAAAAAAACTTGACGACCATCTCACACGCAGGAAAAAAAACTACGCTCAGATCTCAAGTTTTGAATATAAAATTCAACACTATCGCTACACCTTATCCCAATATTGAATAATCCTGATTAAACTTTGTACATGGAATTGTCCAACAATTTACTAAATCTGTGGGAGGTTTAGTCACTAAAATCCACTAAACATTTCTTTCGTCGACTAAACATGAATAAAATATAAACATAACGGCTACTTCTTTGAGAAACTGAAAACCAATTGTTTTCCAAATAACCACTTGTTTTGTTTCCCAACCATCATGCTTCACACGCAAGAGTTGATAAATAATATCAAAGCTCCATTCAGTTACTTGAATCCTAAATTAGTTGAGATTTCAAAAGGAAAAAAGAGCAAAAATATCACAACACACACAATTTGAGTCATCAGATAATACGAACAATTTGAGTCATCAGATAATACGAACAATTTGAATCCTAAATTAGTTGAGATTTCTAAAGAAAGAAAGAGCAAAAATATCTCAACACACACAATTTGAGTCATCAGATAATACAAGACAGGGGATATACGATACGAGATACGGGCTAGTGTTACCTCTCTTTGCGATCAGATTTAGGAGATGGAGAACTGTGGGTTGTAGCACCATGGCCATGAGCATCCAAAGGTTGTACTTTACGGCGTAACTAACAACCGCTCCATGGTGGACTGGACTCCTGCCACTCAACACCCACATCAATCTCAAAAGGCCAAATCTTACCAAATCAACAAAAAAAATTCGGAATCATGAGGACTGTACGAATTCCATTAATTTATTGGAGACGAAGGGGATACTAGCTATCGAGGTGAAGGAATCGATTGGAGACCAAGGGGCAACAACTAGGTGTAATAAACATGGGCTTTCAATGTTCAGCGTACGTGGATACAAGAATATCAATTTTCATCCTACGTGGATACCCTATATGAGTTGGACTTACACAGATTAGTTGATTAGTTGATGTCCAATTTTATTTCGAGGATAAATCAAAGGTTGCTTTAATAAATGAATCAAAACATTTGCTTTTTCCCCTAAAAACAAATTATGCCCTATATATAACACAAGACAAGAGCTCAGTATAATAAAAAGAAAGAGGATTGCCTTCTTGCCACGGGTAACAACAATTTTTCGTATTTCTTGGTTCTGTTCCTTTTCCTCACTCAAAAAACGTAAGTACATGTCAATTTCATGTACTGCATCTTCATTGTTCATCACATATTTGAATTTAAAATTTTTATTTTGTTTTCTTTTGGTCCATTACTACATATTAGAATGTTTCATGCTTGTTCTTCGTTGTAATTTATATGTATGAATGAACCACCTTAAATTCTTATTAGGTCTATCAAAATATAGGAATTATAGATTAGTTATCAATTAATTAAAGGATCAAATACCAAAAAATCATTCATACATTTTTTAATACACACTTCCTCCAAGCCTTTTATTTTGTACCAAAAAGTCCCTTATTCTCTTATCTTTAAAGGCCCGCTCTACCAGCATGGTAAAACTTTTTTCGCATGGTGAAAGATTTTTTGGTGAAAAATAAAAAGGCTTGGACTAAACGTGTATTAAAAAAAGTTCGAGGGACTATTTGGTATATGTCCCATTATTAAACTACATCCTATGATATTATTTTTTCTTCTTACTGTAATTTTAAGGTATTTTAGTTTGGTCTCATAAGCTTGCAAATTATTCTAGTTTGTTTTTTTCTCGTTAAGTTTTAAGTTATATGAAAATTTCATGCCTCAAAATTCGAAAATAACTATATTTTTGTTTGGTCTAATAAGCTTACAAATTTTACTGTTTAAATTTTGAGGTCGAAAATTCTAGTATACCCATTTTTAGTTGCAACCTGGAGTTACCAAATCATATAATATTAAGGCCGACACAATAAGTATTCAACTTTGGAACTTGTACTTTTTTATGTTCTAATTTTAGTATTTTAAGTTTTTAAATTATTTGCACCTAAATTTCAAAGAAAATATATCACAATCAAACCTAGAGTTTTAATTGACAGTGCATAAATCGAAAATTACATAATTTTGTATTAATTTACGATAGGAAGATCCATAATGATTACTGTGCTCAAATGTTCACAAATTATTAGTTGTAAATGGGATATAGTTTCTTATATGTACAATTGAAAATGCCCGAATCTCTCATGTTATTTAACAATATTTGGACTAGAATATCGAACAAAATACACCCAAAATTAAAATTATTTTATTTATTTATGCAATAGGGTTTGGATATCAAAGAGGCCCAAAATAATTATTTATAATTTGAACTTGACAATCCAAATGTACTTTGTGAGAATTAGTTTCATAATAATCTTGATATTAAAAAATGACTTTAAACATCTACTATTTTAAATTTATTTATTAAATGCAATATCTTTTTAAATATTCCTCTAAATTAATGGTCATTTTAACTGTCATATTGATAGTTTCACCATTAAAACTTTGTATCTTGACGAGTATTAAATTATCTTTTATATGATGTTTAATTTGAACACTTTTCTCATTCCAATCATTTACTATATATATTATATTGGTGTTGTAATAATGCGCAGAGAGTGAAAAATTAACCCCTCATTTTCATTGAAAAAAAGTATATATATGCTTGTGTGATTGCACGCGCGTGTGTATTTGATATTAGATTTAATGTTCTCTAATATTTTAATCCCTTATCAAACTTTAAGTTTTGACATGTGTGTAACAAATATGATGGGAATATTTTTTAATATGACAAAAATTATAATACGACAATCCCTTGTTATATAACGCTGCTTTAATATGACATTATGGACTTCACATTATTCTACAATAAATTTTAAGACCTCAACTACAAATTTGTGGGGATGATTATACATGTTCAATTTTTGGAGTTTATTACTATATGCCCTTAATTAAATTAATGTTTGTAAATATGCCTTATACATAAACTTCTCACATTGGTTACACGTGCAATGCGCGTGTGCATCAACTAGACCGGGAATAGCTGTTACTTATCCAACCTTTGTAATTTCTCCCTTGATATCTAGCATCCAAGATGTAATTCCCGTCTTAGTTGTCATTTTTTGAATGTTAAATATAATTAAATGCGCCACAATGTTCTGTAACTCCAAAGCTTATGAACGAACCTTATCCAAACTTATATGGTGTTTCATCCCCTCTTTTCTTCATCCAATTCTTTTTTTTTTCAAGAATGTATTATGAACAACTTACCTTTTCAGGTATGGAGAATCAGTATGACTTTGATTGGTTATATTTAGACGAAAAGTCCCAAGGGTAATCTCATACTTACTAAAGTTCTTTAGTTTTGTCTCTATTCTGTACAAACTAACCTTATATGTTGTGTACATTTTTTCTTTTGTACAGAAAATTGGAGGAGTACTCAACAGTCACTAATAACTTGGATTATAGTCCTTTTGGTGATCCTTTCAACTCTGATCAATACCTATTTCCACAACAAAATAATCAAATTCCCTTTGATTATGATCAACATCAATTTTCACAACTAAATCATCAAATTCCTGTTGATTATGATCAGTACAAATTTTTGTAACAAAACAATCAAAATCTGTACCAATTTTCTCAAGAAGACAATTTCATTCCCCAATTTTCTCAACAATTGTGTGTAATAAACACTAGCTATCGATGTTCAGCTTACGTAGATACAAGAATCTCACAAGAATATCAATTTTCATCCTACGTGGATACCCTATATGAGTTGGACTTATAGAGATTAGTTGATGTGCAATTTTATTCTGAGGATAAATCAAAGGTTACTAATAATAACTGAATGAAAACGTTTGCTCTTTTCCCTTAAAAAATTGTGCCCTATTTTTCTCATCATGTTATATATAATACAAGAGCTCAATATAATAAAAAGAAAGAGGATTGCCTCCTTGCCACTCGTAACAACAATTTTTCGTATTTCTTGGTTCTATTTCTTTTCCTCACTCAAAACACGTAAGTACATGCCAATTTGATGTACTGCATTTTCATTGTTCATCACATATTTGATTTTAAAAATTTTAAAGTCAACATAGTTGGTTCTTATTTTTTTTGCTTTTGGTCCTTTACTACATATTAGAATGTTTTATGCTTGTTCTTCATTGTAATTTATAGTTATGAATAAACCAGCTTAACTTCTCATTAGGTCTACAAAAATATTGGAATTATAGATTAGTTATCAATTAATTAAAGGATCATATACCAAACATTCCCTCAAACATTTTTTAATATACACTTAGTCCAAGCCTTTTATTTTGTACCAAAAAGTTCCTTATTCTCTTATCTTTAAAGGTCCGCGCTAGCGGCATGGTAAATTCTTTTTGGCATGATGAAGGACTTTTTGGTGGAAAATTAAAAAGCTTAGACTAAACGAATATTAAAAAAAATTCGAGGGACTATTTGGTATATGCCTCATTATTAAACTACATCCTATGATATTATGTTTTCTTCGTGCTGTATTTTTAAGGTATTTTAGTTTGGTCTTATAAGCTTACAAATTATTCTAGTTTTTTTTTTCTCTTCAAGTTTTAAGTTATATGAAAATTTCATGCCTCAAAATTTGAAAATAACTATATTTTTGTTTGGTCTTATAAGCTTACAAATTTTACTATTTAAATTTTGAGGTCGAAAATTCTCGTATACCCATTTTTAGTTGCAAACTGGAGTTACCAAATCATATAATATTAAGACCGACACAATAAGTATTCAACTTTGGAACTTGTACTTTTCTATGTTCTAATTTTAGTATTTTAAGTTTTTAAATTATTTGCACCTAAATATCAAAGAAAATATATCACAGTCAAACCTAGAGTTTTAATTGAAAGTGCATAAATCAAAAATTACATAATTTTGTATTAATTTACAATATGAAGATCCATAATGATTATTGTGATCAAATGTTCACAAATTATTAGTTGTAATTGGGATATAATTTCTTACAACTACTATTGAAAATGCCCGAATCTCTCATGTTATTTAACTATATTTGGACTAGAATATCCAACAAAATAGACACAAAATTAAAATTATTTTTTTCATTTATGCAATAGGGTTTGGATATCAAAGAGGCCCAAAATAATTATTTATAATTTAAACTTGACAATCCAAATGTACTTTTGCGGGAATTAGTTTCATAATAACTGGATATTAAAAAAATGACTTTTCACATCAAGTATTTTAAATTTATTTATTAAATGCAATATATTTTTAAATATTCCTCTAAATTAATGGTCATTTTAACTGTCATATTGATAGTTTCACCATTAAAACTTTGTATCTTGACAAGTATTAAATTATCTTTTATATGATGTTTAATTTGAACACTTTTCTCATTCCAATCATTTACTATATATATTATATTGGTGTTGTAATAATGTGCAGAGAGTGAAAAATTAAACCCCTTATTTTCATTGAAAAAAAGTTAGTACTATCAGTAAGAGTTGATATATATATATATATATATATATGCATGTGTGTGTGCGCGCGCCCGCTCATGTGTATTTGATATTAGATTTAATGTTCTCTAATATTTTAATCCCTTATCAAACTTTAAGTTTTGACATGTGTGTAACAAATATGATGGGAATATTTTTTAATATGACAAAAATTATAATACGACAATCCCTTGTTATATAACACAGTTTTTAATAGAGAGAGAGAGAGAGAGAGAGTCTGGCTCCTATGCATATTTTTCTATGCGGATGGAATGCGGATTAGCTACCGTCATAATGCGTCTAAGGACCGCATTTGTCTTTTATGGACCGCTTAGGGACCACTTTCTCTTTCTAAGGTTTTTAGAAATATAAATTTCTACCCTAATGATTTCTAAGGTCTTTTAAGCTTATTTTAAAGCCTAATTAATCTGGAAGTCTAAGTGTAGAAGTTTCAGGGCTGCTGCTACTTCTTAAGCTTCTTCCGTCACTATCGTATTGGAGTTCTGAATAGCGAGGATTATCTATATAAATTGTTTCTTCAGGGAGTTTAGAAATTGAAATAGGTTTTGATGGAAAATATTCTAGTCTTAAATACCTTATACGGTATCAAGGGTTTATCTGTCTAGTTTCTTTATATATTTGATTAATAATATCAATTATATCGTTGTCTATATCTTCGTCTAAATTATTATCACCATAGGATGACAAGAATCAACGGTATGTTCTAGGGGCAGCTGTCTCTACGTTTTTAAGGAGAGGGCGGATTCCTCCGGCTCTAATTAAAGGTAGTCTTTGTTTCTGCTAACCTTTTTCGTCTAACAAATTTTAATACGTCTATACTGTCTTCTAGTATCCTAGTGAATTCTTGATATTTCTTAGGTCTTGATAGTTCTTCTGCAAAATCTTCCGTTCTTAATTTTTGTCTAAAGAGATATTTGATCCCTGTTCTAATTATTTATATTCTAGGTACTTCTCTTCCTAACCACTTAATGTTCTGGCCTATGTATTTAAAAGTACCACTTGCATATACTAAAGCAGATTCTATAAGTTCTTTATCTTTAGAGTCTGTAAGAGCCCAGTCTTGAATTTCTCTAGTTATGTCTAAATTTGTTTGATTAACAAATTCTAAAAAGTCTTTAATGATTTGTAAGCTCATATAAGTTTCTTCTTAAAACAATAATATGTAAAATAGTTAAGGGTTTGGTTCGAGTTTATACCTTCCTTCTGGTCTGCAATATCTTTATTTTTTTCCCTTTGTCTCTTTAGCCTTGCTACTATTCTTCTCCGGTCTCGGCCTCCTACAACTCTCTCTTTATGTGTCGCACCTCAATCCACTACTTTGGCGGTTGACCCGTTTCCTGCCTGTATGCCTTCACTCCTAACGCCCACCTGGCTAACGGCTAATCGGCACCTAACGGTGGATCACCAGTATAACACCTTGTGTGTTACACTAGAGGTTCCACACAATAGTCCTCTATGAACAGAAAGTTGTAGACAATTTGGAAAATAATAACAACTTAACATAAGAGATTACTGGAAAAGAAAACACTTTTATTGCATAACATAAGTAAATACAACTCTCCCCTCTCCCCTAACTATGAGAGGTTTACTCACTCATGTACATATTACTTATTACAAGCATACACTCTCTAGAAGTCTAACCATTGATCACTTTCTAACTTCTATCCCCCTTCTAACATAAATGGACGCTCCCTTTTATAGATCAAGGGCACTACAAGATGACTGGTAACCGGTTATCAAAAGCAATCTGGTTGAAAGCATAAATTATTAAAGCAACATTGTCTTTCGAATCTTCATAGCTGGGTCTACATGCTTTTATCATCTTTTGATAATTTGGGGGACCTCTTTCTTTATGAAAAGAAAGGCGTGCCAAGTCTTCATCACGAGTCTTATCGTTTTGTAATAATGCAAGCACATCAAACAAAGTCTTCGTCTTTTTCATCAGTCTGGTGGCCTATGTGGGGCAGGCATCCTTTTGCTTTATGGAAAGCATGGTTTAGGCAAACGATTCTTCCATCTTTAATAATTCATCCACCACTGAGGGGCCCATCTTTGTCTCATCTGTGTCTTCTTCTTCCTTGTCTTGGTCTGGTAGGGCATTGTTGAAAAATTCATCAATGAGGCCTACAGTTCTAAGGCTAGCTGGCAAAGCTATTTCTACCATTTCTTTGGATTCTTTCTTGAGCCTTTCGTTGAATATCTCATCAGCTTGGATTATCAAGTCTTCTTTGCGGTAGGCAGTGTACCACCTGTCTTCTCCTATCAATAACTCCATAATTTCTATGGTCTTCATGGCTTAAGCAATCTGGAGTTTGGACTTATCAATAATTAATTCTTTATTCTCATTTTCCGATAAAATCTCAACGTTTTCAAATATATAACTGGAAAATCTAACAAGTCTAAATCCTTCAACTCTCATTCCTCTACAGGAACTTGGAGCAATCTGATTGATTCTAACAAATAGAGGAAGGAAGTCTTCAATCTTCTTAATATATTCATGGACTATTTTTCCAAGAACAACAGAGTCTTCAATGTCTTTTATGTGAACGAGTCCAATGAACTCGTGGTCTGCAAGAGTTATATGAGCCATTTTTTTTTTTCCAAAAAGATATATTTTTAGAATGTCTTTGAAGAAACCATTAATCATTAAGGCATCTCCATTTATTTCTGATAATAACATATTAAAATGATCACTAATGTTATTATATTCTTTTTTAAAGTCTTCTGTTAATGGGAGATTATTATGACAAAATGGTATAACAATCTTAGTCTTAAACGTCTTTTTCTGATAACAGAAATCATTAGGTCTAGTTTTGGAGGATTCTCCAAGAGTCTGAGCATAAGTCTGAATCTGAGGTCTAGGCACAACAGTTCCACTGAGTTGGGTAACTTCAAGTCTTTAAGTTCTCATGAATCTGGCAACGGCTACCAAATTTTTTTTGAACTCGATCCAAAGTCTATTCTTCACATTACACTATGTGGCGTCTATAAGAGTATTTTCATCTTCTGAAAATTCTTGTCTAAATTTGATCAAGTCTGGGTATCTTTGATCGGGTCTATATTGGGGAAAGTACATCTTCCCAATGAGTCTATTTTGAGCAATAATCTCTAGTCTAGATTTTCCTGGAGGAACCAATATATCATCAAAGTTCTCTAGGATTGGTCTTTCTTGAGAGTCTTGAATATGAGTTGGTCATTGCGTTACACCAGCATTTGGTCTTATGCGTCTAAGATAGTCTGAAACGTCTTCCCTGTTCAGTTTATTTGTTCCATAGGAACTCATGTCTTCAAGGTCTTATGTTTGCAACATAAAACATGAAATTATATTAGTGTTAGCAAACCTTGGCTCTCTTGATATAATGTCTGGAATGGTATTTTTACTTCCCTTAATATGTATAACAGAGAAGTCATAACCATTAAGCAATTGTTGCCATCTAATTAATCTATTTGTCCTTGATTTGGACAAGTCTAAATCTCTGAATTTTACTACATAAGAAGAGTCAGTATAAACAGTAAAATGTTTAGTCTAAGAAACAACATATATTTTTCTATTGCCCTTACAATGGTCAAAACTTCTTTTTCATGGGCAGTGTATCTTGTTTCTGGGTCCGTAAAGGTTCCATAACTATGTCTACAAAGTTTCTTCCTTTTTGTCTGATGATCAATGGCAAAGCATACTACTCCCCATTGTTTATCAGAGGCATCTGTTTCTACTATAAACTGGTCTTCTGCATTAGGCAGTTCAAGTAAAGGAATATTCTTGACTGCATCTTTGATTTGTCTTATGACTTCAAAATCATCTTTAGTCCAATAAAAGGGATTAGTTTTGTCTGTTCCTTTTAATTTGGATGTTAATCTTTGTCTTTTTGAAGCAAGGTCTTTAATAAAGTTTGCAGCACAATTAAGCAATCCTAAAAATGATTGTAATTGTTTTCTATCTTTGAGTTGATCTGGGAACTCAAGAATCTTTTTAGTTATGTGTTCTGCCAAGGATAATTTTCCTTTATTAATATGCATTTCCACAAAGTCTATTTCAGTCTGAAATAATTGCATTTTCCTTTCAGAAATAACAATACCATATTTGTCTAATTCTAAAATAATCTTTTTAAGATGGTATATATGCTCTATCTCAGTTTTACTGGCTACAAGAATACCATCTATGTAAATAAGACAAAATTCTGAATAAAGTCTAAATATATTATCCATTTTTCTTTGGAAAACTTGAGGAGCATTCAAGTATCCAAATGGCATTACTAGCCATTCGTATTTTCCTTGGGGCACACTAAAGGCTGTCCAAGTAATAATGTCTAGATGCATTTTAATTTTCCAGAAGCCTGATTTGCAATCAAAATTACTGAATATAATTCTATCTTTATTCAAATTGATTAAATTATTCTTGTCTGGTATCTTATAAGAATCAAATTTACAATTTTTATTTAATTGTCTATAGTCTATAACCATGCGTCTTTTTCCTCTTTTACGTTCAGATTCATTTTGAACATAGAAGGCTAAGCTATTATGTCTACTTTTACTTTCTCTAATAATGCCTAACTTAAGCATTTCGTCTATGTCTTTCTTGAATTCTTCCCTATCTTCTTATGAGTATCCTTTCTTATAGGTTCCACCATTAATAGTGGTGCCTGGGTTAATAGGTGTGATTTCACAATAGCTTTGGTCTTTATCCCACTTTGCAATGGGATTTTCTCCTAAATTAGGCTCAGCTAGTTGCCTAATCTTTTCCTTTTCTACTTCTATATCCATTTTTCTTTGTTTGGATATAGCTTGAACCTGTAATAAGGTCTGTTGGGCTTGATCTAAAATGTCTTGTTGTATACGCGCTATTTGCTTATAACACTTTTGGTCTTGACACTTACACTTTTTTTGTAAGGGTTTAGTAATATCTAAGGCGTCTGGTTGGGTTATAGGTCTAGGTCCACCATGCTCAGCTGAAGAACTCTGATGTTTAATGGGTCTATAATTTGGTTTGACCTGCATAAGGTCAAAGGCAGTCTTATGATTTATTAGAGGGGCTTTAATATTAAATTCCTATTTATCACTAATTAAAATCTTATCATTATACTGAGTATAAGGATGATACTTACTAATAAAGTCTTGTCCTAAAATAATGTTTCCTGTGAAACTAGGACGAGGGTCCATTATCAAAAACCGATGATTAACGATTTTGTTGGTCTGATTTTCTAATTTAAAATAAATAGGAATAGTCTGGAAATATAAGGTAAATGGATCTCCATTAGACACTTTACCATAGATTTCTTGAGTACTTTCTAAAAAATAGTCTTTAAGGAAGGCATTAGCCTTGCAAATACTCTGAGAGCACCCTGTATCTATAAAGGCTGAAAGTCTTTTAGGATAGTCTTTATGTTGAATAAATAATTCTACGAAACAAGCATGTGGTTTAGTAGAAATTCATAAATTATTCTTTTCTAAAATAGATATTCCTTTTTGGGGTTTATCTATAAAATCTAAGGGTATTTGTTCTTCTGAACTACTATCGGAATGATATTCTTCTACATCATAGGATATTCCTTTTCTTTTGCAGTCTTCATTTTCTTGCAATCTTTTGGCTATATTTCTATCGATATCTTGATAATAAGTTTTAATATCTAAGTCTATTTGAGCGTCATACTAGTTAGTATAAATTGCTCTAAATCTAGTTCTCCAAAAGTCTTCATGGTAGTGTAGTTGACAAATAATACAAACCAAAAACAATTCTGTTTGTATAATCTCAAAGCATTCTACACATCTAAAGTCTTTCTTGCTACATTTCATCTCAAATGTGCAATAATTTTTTTCATCAAAGTAACATCTAGGTATATAGGTTAGTAATTCAGGATTACTAACTGTCCATCTTTTCTTTAAAAAGGGGCTTAATATACACTTATACCAAGCGTCTTCAAAGTCTATATATTCATCATCTGGATCTTTTTTATTAGTCTGCATCATATACAAATCTAGAGTATCCTGAGAGTCTTCATACTCATCAGTATCACTATAGTCTTCTGAATCACTGTCTGTGTATACACTATAGATACTAGTGTTATCATCATCATCTTCTATCTCTGATATTTCTATAGCATATAAGATATCTAATTCTTCTTGATCTTCATAGTCTTATATTGTATTAATAATCTTAATACTTTCTTTATCCTTCTTATTAGGGCAGTCTTTAGCAAAGTGACCTTCTTTATCGCAAGTCCAACATTCTTTGGTGGTAGTCTTAGATTGAGCTATATCTTTTTCTTTCCTATAATTAGGAACCTTCTTATACTTACTAGTATTCTTCTTAAAGTATCTTCTTTGGTTAAATTTATTTTTCTTAGTCTTAGGATTCTTTTCCCTAAAGGTAGTAGATTGTCTAAATTTATACTTCTTTAGAAATCCTAAAGGTCTAGTCTTAAAATTCCTATGTTTCCATTCTAATTTCTTTTTGAATTTCTTAGATTCACTTCCACATCCCCATTAGATTGGAGTGATGTCTCTTTCGTCTTTGATTGGAGGGATCTGCTTGAAAGTCTCTTCTATCAACTTTCCTTGAGTTATATCACGTCTTTTAGATATGATATAGTCTTTGGCGAAATTGATTCTTTCACCAAGGGAGTTATTCTTAACTCTAGCTACTCCTGGACAATTCGTATATTCATTAATTAGGATTTTTCCTATGGCTGGTATCTTCCTAAAGTATTCATCTTTTAAGGTCTCTCCATATTCTTTAATTTGGTAATATAGTTGCTCATAATTATTGATATATTCATTTATCTTATCTAATTTGCAAATGCTAAGGAGGGCTAACTTAGTTTTTGCTAGGTCTTGTTCATTGATATGAGCTAGATGTCCAGCTCCAATGAATTCTGAAGTGAACAATTGAATATATTCTTCAATTGATCTTTCTTCTGCGTTTTCTTTTATCTTTTTTACCATAGCTAAGGAGTCTTCATATCTAGCCTTTCTTAAACTATCTAAGTAATCTTTTGCAATACCTCTAATGGATTACTCAGCGTATTGTTTACATTAACTTGCATCCCATTGTTCATTAGATGCAAAACACATGTTCATCTGATTACGCCATTCATCTAAGGCTTTCTTCCTATCTTCAACATTGTCTAGGTTAAGGTATATACCTACTGGATTTATGGCTTGGCTTGCCATAGTCTTAACAGGAGTGAAACTCTTGTCACTAGTTGGAAAGTCTTTTATATAATCAGGTTTAGTCTTAACTACGGTGCTTGAGTATATAGGAATATTTATTCCTATTGGCTTACTAAAAAGTCTAGGAGCATCTTCTAGCCTACTACTATTTCCTATCTCTTGTTTACTAGGCTCTACTTGTGTAGCTGGCATTAATCTTTGTTCTCCTTTTTCTATTAGTCTTAAGTTTCTAAGAAGTTCTTTAGTATTCTTAGATTCTTTTAATTTTAATATGCGGTCTTGGGCTATCATATTAAATCTTTCTCTTTCTTGAAATCTAAGAAAATGACTTTTCGTAAGGTTATCTTTAAATGTCTTCATATCCAATTCTGAGGGTTTATGTCCAAAGTTTTGGATCCTAGCTTTTTCTTTAATTAAGTCTTTTTGTTCAAATGATCTTCTAGGTCTAATTGTAGGGGCTTGTCTTAATAAACAAGCACTAGCCTTACTACTACATTCTCCTTTTGAAGGATCATTGATTATGGCTTCTCCCATATTCCTAAATCTAAATTCTTCGGTCTCAATATTCTTATTGACAATCTTAGGAGGACCAAACTGGATGGTAACATTACCAGTGACGTCGTCTTGATTAATAAATAAGGGTTTATTTTGTATGGTCTTAGTTTCTTGAAATTCTAGCAATTTCCAGAGGGTCTTATCTATCTCTTTCATAGGTCCAGTATTCCTAATACTGTAAGTATGATTATAGTCTGAAATATTTGTTCTAACTAAGATTTCTTCATTAAGTCTACCGCTAGGAGTTCCCGATTGCATTCCTTCATAAGGAAATTGGGAGAACTTCACATAGATTTGGAATTATATATTTATATTAGCGTCTGGGATAATATAGTCTTTATAGCCACTAGCATATAAGATTAACTTAAAATGTTTGGCTGTGTCTACGGATACTGTAAATGCCGGAATGATATTAAAGTATCCTATGTTGTCTGACATTTCTAATTGGGCTATCCCAATAAGGTTTTTCTCAAAATCTTTCCATCTTTTGTCTACTAAGCAACATAATATGTTGATATTATTCTGGGGTCTATGTAATCCTTGGATTCTTACTTGAAAGAGTCCTAAGGTTAGGAATTGGAACTTCCTATCAGTTCCTCTAGATCTAAGCCATTCTGAGTCAAATACTTGAAGCTCAGTATAGGATTTGTCTAACACATGATTTCTACAATGGTAGGTCATGTTATAATTGGGAGTCTTAGGAGTGGCACCTTCCTTAAACAAGTTTATGTATCTAACGGCTGGAAGTTGTCCATTATGAATGGAATCTTCAACAATCTTCCAGTCAACTTCACCCCATTCTTTCCATTTGAGAGGATTGGTGAAATTTCTTTCTTTCCACCATGTCCTAACATTGGAGGATGAATCCTTAAGTCTTTGGAGCATATGATTACTCTGTCCAATATTTGGGATAGAGCTAGCTATCTTACTGGTCTTATCTAATCCGTCATTTATGACTCGCCTACTTATGGTATTCCTAGTTTCTATAGGAGGGGATTCTCTAAATTTATAGGTGGATACCTGTTTTTGTTCGACTCTTTTTTAAATTCTTTCTAAGAAGTCTGAATAATCCTTAGGCCTTTTTATCTGGTTAAGTATTTCTTCTTTAAAATTCTTGTTATCTTTTCTAGTCTTCTCAGAATTTTCTTCATTATGTCTAGCTAGAGAATTAACGATAGTTTTACCAACATTAGTAATATAGTCTTTTACTTCATTATCTTTTTCTAGTTGTTGCATAGATCTAATTTCTATAGCTTCTACAGTCTTTTCAATTTTATCTAACCTAGTTAGAATAAAAGGAGAGTCTATTTCTGCTTGGGAAGGTTTATTATATACAGCCTTAATTCTGTTTATAATTTCACCGTATTTTTCTTCTACTTGGGCCATGTCTAGTCTAATACTATCCATTTTGGATAGGTTATGGTCTTCCATATTATTAAGGTAATTTTCTAAATTTTGTTGGAATTTAACAAAGTCTGTATAGAAGGTAGTTAATCCTTCTGTCTTAGCTTTTAAATCTAAATGCAAGTCTTTAACAAAGCTACTATTATAGTCTTGGGTAGTTGCTATGGATGTAGAAATTAAATTCAATCTTTCTAATATAAGTCTAGTTGCTTTAGCTGCATTGGCAATCTCATTTTCATTTATCTTATAATAAAATCTATCCTCATTTATCTTTTCTAAAATTCTTTGATAAAATTCTGATAAAGTCTGAATGAAGAGGTCTCTTGGTACCTCATTCCAGTCTGATCTAACTATCTCCATTAGGAAGATAACTATCTAATCTAGGGATAAGACTGGCTTGTTCTTTAGTAAGTTTAATTCACTTAGTGTCTTGATTTTTAATTAAAGTTTTAATTTCTAAAAGGTCTTTGTTAAGGACTTCTATATGATTAGTCTTAATATTTATTTCTTTTAAAACGTGTACTAAGTCTATTGGGATTTGATTATCTATGTCTAGTAATCTTTTAGAGATATTTTTTATATCTGTTTCTAAAGTTTGAGTGTCTTTTATTAATTGTCTTAATATAAGGAGTATACACTTATTTTGGTCTATTATACTATTAATAGCACTAGCAGTGACTTGTCTATTGTCTGCGTGTTTAACTGGGATGTGTTCGGAGTGTGAATAATCATCTATATGTGTGGTTAAACAACCTTCTGAGTCTAAATCGATTATGGGTATAGGTTGGTAGTCTGGATTGGTTCCAAAAATATCTTGGTAAATGCGAGGGATGAGTCCCAAGGGCATTAAAGTCTTTTTACTTTTAGTCTAAAAGGAACGTCTTATGGCTCTGATACCAGAATTAGGGGTTTGGTCGGAATTTGGTGAGTTTCTAAAATCTTTAAGGTCTTGATACCAATTTGGGTATAAACTATAAATCTTTTAAATATGTAGTCTTAAACTAAGTTTTTAGTATAAGACAAGAGGGGAACCATCTGAAGAAAATAACAAAATGTCTTAGGGACCACGAGGGGACCACGTGAAGAACAGGACAAAATCCGCACCGGGTGCGCACGATTTGGTCCGTACCCTATATATATATATATATATATATACAGTACTGCACTTGTGTGGATCAGTCCGTCTTTTTAAAGTGCGAACCAGACATGTGTCACCTGGCGGTGAGCCTAGAAAAGAGAAAGAGAGTGCCTATAATTTAGCCGATAATTTCTGCCAGGTGACACATGTCCGGTCCGCACTCTTAAAATGCGAACTGGTCCTCATAAGAACAGTATTATATATATATATATATATATATATATATATATATATATATTTGACATGATAAGAAAATAATATAAAACATAAATTTTGAATAATCTATATAAAGTAACATATATGTTAAATCATTACTTTAGCAAAAGAGTGTAAATTATAAATAAATCATTCAATATGTATTATATGTAAAATACGGTAAGCCGGATCATCCAAGATTATAGCTTCTCAGGCTTATATAACAGAATCATTACATTAGTAAAATATCGGTAAGTTATAAATCAACCATTCAATATGTATTATATCTATAGGTGACTGTAAAATACGTCTAGATGGATCATCAAAGATTAAAGCTTCTCTGGCTTATATAGAAATTGACATTAATGTTAGCCAATTAAAGACCATGCTGACACCATGGGGAGAAAATGCTAAAAATAATAATAAGGAACATAACTTTTACGGCCAAACAAAAACACACAAAAAATGCACTCTTACCATTTTTATACGATTTCTTTTACAAATTGATGTAGTAAGTAATTAAAACCTTTTATTTTTAAAGTCTTAAGCACTTGGGCAAATTTTTTATTTTATTTTTATTTTTTATTTCCATAGATTTGATGAAATTACAGCATTACGCTTTTTTTAATGCATGAATATGACTTGCAAGACATGAAATGTATTTATGTGTTGTTATGTATGTTAATATATACGTTTGTAACTCATTACAACATAATTAGAATTTAATTTTTTATATACATTTGTTCATTGTATATATAAATATATATACACTCATGTTAGCATTAAAGATCATTGTAAAATGCATCCATCTATCCATCTCTCCTTAATTTATAGTCTAACAATCTTTTATACGAAATCCTATTCATCTCCCCATAAATTTATACCTTTTATTTACTTTTCTCTCTCTCATATTTGTACAATACTTATGATACAAATAGTTTCTCTTGGCTTTTATAGTGTTAGTAATATCGTATTTGTATATCTTCTTTTGTATTTGTTCACCAAAATTTCATGCAAAGTTTAGCAAAAATTAAATAAATATTTGTAAATGACAATTTGTCAAATTTATCACAAATAAGTGTATGAAATTTCAACCTCTGTAAAATCATATAATAAAAACTTCAATGCATCTTCTTCTGTTATTCAAACAAAAACACAAAAATACATATTTTTAATTGAACAAAATATATAAATTGTTTGTATAAATCAATGTGACAAGTGACACAAACAAAAACCTTCTTCTGCCTTTTTAGACCATACAAAAATAATTTTTTTGGTTATAAAATATGTATATGGGTGGATGTTCACTTTTATCAAGCATATGAATGAAAAAGTATTTCAAGATACCTGACTTCATACAATAAATAAAGAAAATACAAATATGGATATACTAATTGAATGAAACGTTTGCACTCTCTTAAAAAAATCCTCTATTTTTCACAACATGTTATAACACAAGAGCTTAATATAATAAAAAGAAATCGGATTGCCTCCTCGCCATGGGTAACAACAAGTGATGGTAATTTTTGGTTCTCTTCCTTTCTTCACTGAAGACAAGTAAGTACATGATTGTTACCTTTTCTACTGTCAATTTCATGGACTACATCTTCGTTGTCCCTCACATATTTGAATTTGAGAATTTAAAAGTCAGTGTAGTTGATGATTATTTTGTTCCTCTCTATTTATAAAGCATCGATTTTTTACTTTTGGTCCTTTAATACATATTAGCAGCATCGGTCCTGAGATTTTAGCGCCGAGGCGAATTCTTGAACTGGGATCCATATTAAACAAGAGGTTTTTAATTAATTTATAACTTATGGGTTTTTTTATTCGAAAAGATGCTGACTTGATTTTCAGGAGTTTACAAGTTTAAATGTTTGTCCCTTCAGTTTTTAACAAATTATTTATGTGACAATTGAAAAATGACGCTATAAATATATATACACAGATAAAATTTTGGGGCGCCTAAAATGCATTGAATATCGGGGCCCGAGGCAACCGCCTCCCTGGCTCTACTCAAAATCAGCTCTACATATTAGAAATTTTTATGCTTCTTCTTCATTGTAGTTTATATATTAGAATGAATCAGCTTAGCTTATGATCAAGTCTATAAAAATATGAGAATTATTTATTAGTAATCAATTATTAAACTACATCCTATAATATTACTTTTTCTTCTCGTCGTGTTTTAAGGTATTTTAGTTTGGTCTTATAAGAGGTACAAATCGAGTTGCAGCTAGCTCAGGCACAGGGGACTATGAACACTATTGAGTTCGCTACTATTGTTGCACATGCAATTAACGTGGACCAAAATTGCTCAGAAGGCACCACAGGTGCCACCTCAGCCGTAGGTTATGACTCCAGACCATACACACTTGTTTCCTTATGCTTGGGAGAAAGTCAGAGACACTTTTTAGAAGTCTCATCCTCTCGAGTTTCAGGGAAGCTCAGATGTCGTTGCTGCTTGCCAATAGAAGAAGGACATCCAGCGACATTTATGGATGTACGAGTGCACTGATACCCAAGGACAGATACTAGATACTTTTGAGCTAGTAGGGGAAGACTCACAGTGGTGGGAGTCTATTACCACCACACTGGAGATGGATAATATACCTATTTAGGAATTTTGGGAGTGGTTCGACTATAAGTACTTTCCATCTGCCATCCAGACAGATATGAGGCGTAAGTTCTTAGAGATCGCCCAAGAAAGAAGGATAGTAACTGAATATGAGGAGGAATTTACTCGGTTGGAAAATTTTGTACCAGAGGAGGTGAGCACAGAGGAGGCGAGGGTACAATTCTTTGTTGATGGTCTTAGCTGGAGCATCCAACAACATTTATCACTATGAAAACGTATACGGATGTTGTGAATGTCTTTTTACTGCATTGTTAGGATCACCACTTCTATGAGAAAGGAAGAAAGCGAGCAAAAGAGTCCGGCCAACAGGGCAGGACAGGGGGTGTCAGTGCCAGTGGGATACAGTTAACTCAGACTCATACGATATAGGGTGAGCAAGGTTCTTGATAGGGGGATTATGTTAAGAATTTTCGATCAGGAGATTTCGGGCAGGGGCAGGCTGGATTCAAGCATGGCCATCAGGGTCAACAGGTACAACAACATTTTTAGCAGGACTAGTAGGGCATAGGGAGAGGTAGTATCGGCCAGCAGTGCTAGAGAGGGAGAAATTTCAATGGTAGATGCTTTATATGTGGCAAGAATGGCCACAATTGTCAGGATTGCCCTGTTAGGGGAAGGGTTCCGCAGTAGCAGGGCGGTCGTCAGGAGCCCCAGAGGCCTATTTTTCTCGCCGCCCTTCCAGCACCAGCACCATCACTACCTGCCTTACCAATCATCCCAGCAATCCCACCACAGCAGGGGCAGTTACAGTATGGACGTGTTCACAACATCCACCAGGCCGCAGTTCCACAGGCGCCACTCATAATTGAGGGTACATTTCTTATACGTAGGACTTCGGGGCCTATCATATTTGACATTGGGGCTTTATATTCGTTTGTAGCCAATAAATTTGGACGAGCCGCGGGGTTGTTAGACACGACAGATAGTACATTCACATGCATAGACTCACCGTTGGGTAGCGAGACACTTATCTTCTTTATTTTTTGGGGTGTGAGCATAGACATTGGGAGACTTATTTTACCCATCGATATTATCGTGTTAGATATGTCAAAGTATGAAGCCATTATTGGCATGAATTGGTTAGCAGCGTATAGAGCCATAATTGATTATTACAGTAGGAGCACGGTATTTGCGATTTCGGGCCAGGAGATGTTCTCAGTGGTGATACCCCATCTCGAAGGAGGATCGTCAACTCACTTATACTATATAAAGGAGGAGACCTCTAAGGGGGTAGTGATCTCCCTAGATTAGATTCCGATTGTGTGTGAGTTCGTCGACGTATTTTAGGAGATATCGAGATTACTTCCTAGCTGAGAGATAGAGTTTATCATTGATTTAGCATCGGCCACGATAGCTCATACGCCTTATCGTATGGTCCCTATGGAAATGGGGGAGCTACGGGATCAGATTGAGCATCTTTTGTGACATGTTTTTATTCATAGGAATACTTCACCTTGGGGTGCCCCAGTGTTATTTGTGAAGAATACAAATGGATCTCTATGCCTATGTGTGGATTATCGGGAGTTAAATAAAGTCACGATATGGAATAAATATATGTTTCCCCGAATCGATGACTTATTTAACCAGTTAAGAGGAGCCGCCTACTTATCTAAGATAAATTTGAGACCATGGTACCACCAGTTGCGCATCCGGGAGAAAGACGTATCTAAGACTGCCTTTCTGATGAGATATGAGTCTTATAAGTTTTGGGTTATGCCATTGGGCTAACCAACGTGCAAATAGTGTTTATGGACTTGATAAATAGGGGTGTTTAGAGAGTTCTTGGATCAATTTGTCATTGTTTTTATTGATGACATCCTGATTTATTTTCGGACTGAGGAGGAGCATGCAGATCATTTGCGTCGTGTTTTACAAGCCGAAGTATCCTAGATCAACTCTGGTTTGATAAGCTTATTGTCCCACACCTATAACCAATAAGCGGGAGAACAACAAGGTCTATCATACAATGCCTTAAATAATTCCCTATCAATCATAAACTGATAGGAGTTATTATACGCAAACTCCACCAGTGGAAGATATCATTCCCAACCGCCGCTAAAGTCAAGGATGCACATCCATAGCATATCTTCTAACATCTGATTTGTCCTTTCTATCTGCACATCTGTCTGTGGGTGATAGGTCATACTCAATCGCAACTCTCTACCCATGGCCTCCTAAAAAATCTACCAAAAATGAGACACGAAGATCTTTTCCCTTTCGGATGTAATATTGAGCGACACCCCATGTAGTCTCACTTTCTGAGCGATGAAGACTGGGCATGATACCCCATGGTATAATCTGTCTAGACTGGAAGAAAATCGTCCACCTTAGTTAATCCTGGGTGATTAGTCCATTATTAAAATTAAACAGGAATCATTAATGGTTTCATTCTTAGCATCAACGTCGAAACATATAATTATAATACGAATACTTTAATGGCCCGGTGTCATAACTTTAATCTTTTTAGTGACATGCAATAATTTAAACTATTAAACCACATTCACCATTACAGTGAATAATGCAATAAATGATTAAACAACTCAATAAATAAATGTGTTTGGACTAAACACTCCAGACTGAAATCCACATACAATAGTCCCTAATTAAAACCAAATTTAACAACTGGAAATAAAAATGGAAATGCAGTATCTCTGAAATAACCACTAACTAAAGATGGGAGACATGCCTGATTGAGATAACTCAATGATGGACATGAACCGATAAAAGTGGAAGCGTCTACTACCTAGGTCCTACAACATCCACAACAGATGCAGCACGTCAAATAAGAATGGACTCCTAATCTTGGCATCCATGTGACTGGACACCTAAAAAGGGTTTTACAAAAATAGATTTGAAGCGGGTTAGATCCTAAGAACATTTGAAAAATATTTGCAAGTATTTAAATTGCAGTAAGAGAAGATATTGTATACATGTTAACTTCACGTGTCCTCACTTGAGATCCTCACCTCTCAACTACTTTGCATGCCTAATGTATTCTCCTAAACCATCCTAGTTACACTACCTCGTCTAACTAGTTGAACTAAGTCTCTCCCTGCATACTAACTCGTTGGGCCCACCCGTATTGCCCATACAATACGTTACTGAATTTACAAACCCTTTAGCCAGTAAAAATTACCAAGTAAGTATTAAGTTTTTAGATAGTTAGGTTAATTTAGATATCACTATTTATCTTATCTACTAATGCACACATAGTAGAATAAATCACATGTATATATATGTACCACCCTTGTCATATATACGAATAAGGCATCCCTAGGTAAAGACCTGCGATGCGTGTATATTCTGCTATCGAGTTCTAGTACATCACGTACTACGTAAAGGACTTTCGGTTCGGAATTACTCTCGAACCATAAATTTTTGATTCACACAATTCGGAGGCGAATATAGTTTTAAGCCTTTGAACTACGCACACACCTAACGCACCCAAATTACCGATCGCACTATCATACACAAAAGTAGTGCTCAACCATAAGTTCTATGTTTTGGGGCACAAGTAGAAAATACCCCTAATGCGCTCATCAGGATAAGACTGTCCACGACGTGAAACCTCCCGTGATGGAAGGCAGTATAGGTATGTTCACACATATAAGGAGTCACACAATAAGTATTCACAAAACCTATATATACATCATCAGTATACGTATACACACAACCTATAATATATATCCCGTATGCAGTATAAAAACCTTGAATGTCCTACGAAATATTAATTTACAATAATACTTTTCGTTGTATATACCGAAGTAATCCTCACTTCTCGAAGGGACCTAATTACCCCTTACATTATACCAGTAGTTATACTATATGCCTAACCTACTGGTATTATCCTTAGGTTAACATTTAATCCTCTCGTAAACCATTTTATAAATCTCCAATACGTGACTCAGCTAATAAAGTCTCGTCGGTCTCAATCCAAACCTTTCCCTTATTATGATTTATCGGACCTCAATTATATGCCCACTGACCTCCTCTAAGTCCTTATATAGTTAATAAAAGGTTCCTTGAAAATTGGGGCAAATCAAACCTTAAAATAAATCAAGTTCCTCATTTCGGCATTAGTCGATCGATCGACAGATTGATCAATTTATCAATCCATCGATCGATCGACATTCGTGGGTCGATCGGTCGATCGATCCTGCGTTTGGCAGTTTTGTCCCAGTTACATTTTTTACCATTTTTATCCCATAAAGCCTTTATAACACTCCCAAACTCACAGTCATGCATGTCAGACCCTATAATAACATATATAAATGATTTCTAATGTAACCAAATCATTAAATCATCAAGGGGAATCATTTAAAATGGATTAAGTCTACACTTTAATCTCAAAACCCAAAATTACTCTTTCTTTGTTCAAGAACATCAACAAAACCAGATTTCTCCAAATTCTCATGTTACTAAATTATCAGATTCGTAATACATATATACATGGATGATATCTATCTTAATTTCTACACAAGAACGTGAAATTAATCTCCAATATAAAGCCATAATCATTTATTCATGAAAATTATTCAATCCTACACTAACATGGATATTATATGCACTCAAATTTTACAAGAGAAACACTTGCCTGGAGTTTGTAGGTCTGATTTGTGCAGAAAATGGTGGAGTTGTCTTCCTCTCCTTTCGATATAAACTCGAATGGTGGTGATGGTGCAAAAGTGGTGAAGGAACCATCCGTGACACCCCGCCTATTTTAATCCTAGGTGATCAGTCCATTATTAAATTAAACATGAATCATTAATGGTTTCATTCTTAGCATCATTGTCGAAACATAATTATAATACTATTACCCTAACGGCCCGGTATCAAAATTTTAATCCTTTTATTAACATGCAATAATTTAAACTACTAAACCACATTCACCATTCCAGTAAATAATGCAATAAATGATTAAACAACTGAATACATAAATGAGTCTAGAATAAACACTCCAGATTGAAATCCACATACAATAGTCCATAATTAAAACCAAATCCAACAACTAGAAATAAAAATAGAAATGCAGTATCTCTGAAATAATCGTTAACTAAAGATGGGTGACATGCCCAACTGAGGTAACTAAATGATGGACATGAATTGACAAAAGTGGGATTGTCTACTATTGAGTTCCTCCAACGTCCATACCAATTAAAGCACGTCAAATAAGAATGGACTCCTAAGCTTGGCGTCCCTCTGGCTGGACACCTAAATTTTTTTTGCAAAAATAGATTTGAAATGGGTCAGAGCCCAAGAACATTTGAAAAATATTTGCAAGTATTTAAAATGCTGTAAGATCAGATATTGTATACATGTTAACTTCACGTTCCCTCACTTGAGATCCTGACCTCTCAACTATTGTGCACGCCTAATGTATTCTCCTAAATCATCCTAGTTATGCTACCCCGCCTAACTAGTTGAACTAAGTATCTCCCTTCATACTAACTCGTTGTGCCCACCCGTATCGCCTATATAATATGTTATTGAATTTTCAAACCCTTTAGCGAGTAAAAATTATCGAGTAAGTATTAAGTTTCCACATACTTAGTTTAATTTAGATATAATTATACATCTTATCTACTAATGCACACATAGTAGAATAAATCACATGTATATATATGTACCACCAACTTCATATATACGAATAAGGCATATCTAGGTAGAGACTTACAATTCGTTCATACTCTTCAATTGACCCTGGTACATCACGTACTACGTAACGGACTTCCGGTTCGGAATCACTCTCGAACCATAAATTTATGATTCACACAATTTGGAGGCGAACATAATTTTAAGCCTTTGGGCTGTGCACACACCTAACGCACCCAAATGACTAGTTAGACTATCATACACACAAGTAGTACTTAACCCTAAGTTCTATGTCCTAAGGCAAAAGTTAAAAATCCCCCCAATGGGCTCATCGCGATAAGACTGTACACGACGCAAAACCACCCGTGATAGCAGGCAGCATAGGTATGTTCACACATATAAAGAGTCACACAATAGGTATTCGCATAACCTATATATACATCATCAGTATAGTTATACACACAACCTATAATATATATCCCGTATGCAGTATATAACTCTCAAACGTCCTACGTACATCAATTTATAATTATACTTCTCATCATATATACCCAAGTAATCCTCACTTCTCGAAAGGCCCTAATTACCCCTTATATTATTCCATTAGTTATATTATATGCCTAACCTACTGGTATTATCCTTAGTTTAACGTTTACTCTTCCCGTAACTCACTTTATAAATCTTCGATACATGACTCAGCCAATTAACTCTCGTCGGTCTCAATCCCAACCTTTCCCTTAATATTATTTATGGACCTCAACTATATGCCCATTGACCTCCTCTAAGTCCTTATATAGTTAATAAAAGGTTTCTTGCAAATTGGGGTAAAGCAAACCTTAAAAATAAATCAAGTTCCTCATTTTAGTAGCAGTTGATCGATCGACATATTTGATCGATTGATCGACATTCATGGGCCGATCGATCGATCCTATGTTTGAAAGTTTCATCCAAATTACGTTTTTCACAATTTTTATCCCTTAAAACCTTTATGGCACACTCCCAAACTCACAACTAAACATGCCGACCCTATAATAACATGTATAAATTATTTTGTAACGTAACCAAGTCATTAAATCATCAAGGGGAATCAATTAAATCAGATTAATTCTTCACTTTAATATCAAAACCCTAAATTACTCTTTCTTTGTTCAAGAACATCAACAAACCCAGATTTTCCACATTATCATGTTACTAAATTATCAGATTCGTACCACATACATACATGGATGATGTTTATCATAAGTTCTATCCAAGAAGATGAAATTAATCTCCAATCTAAAGCCATAATCATTTATTCATAAAAAGTATTCAATCCTTCATTAAAATGGGTATTATATGCACTCAACTTTTGCAAAATAAACACTTACCTGGAGTTTGTAAGTCTAATTTGTGTATAAAATGGTGGAGTTGTCTTTCTCTCCTTTCGATCTAAACTCCGGTGGTGGTGGTGGTGCAAACGTGGTGTGGGGAGCCTTGGAATCCTTCACCTTCCTTCTCTGATGCCCTTTTCTCTGATTTTATAACTTCTAACCCTAGCACCCTTAACATACATTCTGATATAAACTTAAGAATTTCGTTGGTCCCTTTACTCTAAAAATCCAAAAGACAAAAATACCCTTTCAAGGTACCGGTTTGGCCTAGGACCCAATCCAAACCTCCGAGTAAACTTTGCTAACTATCTCTACCCTTTCAAACACACTGGCGTACTCAAAATGATCATTTGGATGACTTGTAAATAAACTTAATTCCTAATACGACTAACATGCGCGTCTCGACTAAATTACCGTAACTGCAATATTTCTCACTCACGACAATCATATTGGATTCTCACTAATTTATTACTCGTTCACTAGGTAATACTCAATATAATTCATATAATTAAATATTAACCCTTGTCCAGCTAATTAATAATTAATCCCAATATGAACGTCATTAAAAATACGGGGTGCTACATACAGGGTGACCAAGTGGAGGCACGTATCTACTTCATCTAGGTCGAGGAGAAAGAGGCCCATAAGAGAGCCATAACCTCATACAATATTAATACTTTCGACCCGAGAGACGAAAAAAGCTAAAAAAAAAAGGGCAAACTGAATGAAGAGGTAGAATCCATCATCCTCATCGAGGACGAGCCAGAAAAACCATCTAAGTTAGTTCATCCCTGAAAGTCCAAATCAAAGAAAAATTAGTGAATCTAATAAGAAAAAGACAGAGTATCTTCACCTGATGCCATGGAGACATGCCCGGGATTGATCGAGATATTATCTTCCATCGGTTTAATATCGATGAAAGTGTGAAGCCTGTAAAGAAGAGACGAAGATTTTACACAAGAGATTCGTGCAAAGTCATTCAGGGGGAAGTTAAAAAGATATAGACAGTAGAATTCATTTGATAAATTCATTATCCCAGTTGGTTGTCCAATATTGTTATAGTGCCAAAGGCCAATGGTAAGTGGAAGATGTGTATCGACTTCACCGACCTAAATAAGGATTGTGCCAAACATAGCTTTCCCCTAGTTTAAATTGATCAAATGGTTGATGCTACGGCTGGGCATGATGAGTTTCATCCATGCGTACTCAGGATATAATCAGATTTTTATGCACGTGGCTGACATCGAGAAAACCTCTTTTATTATGGATAAAGGAACGTGTTGTTATAAGATAATGCTTTCGGTTTAAAAAACTTAAGGGGAACCTATGAAAGGTTGGTAAATAAGACGTTTGAAGACCAGATCGAGAAAATAATGGATGTTTATGTGGACAACATGATAATCAAGAGTCTGAAGGCTAAGGATCATGTGGCCGATCTTGAGCACACTTTTGACAAAATGGATAAATACAAGGTGAAAATAAATCCTGTTAAGTGCGTTTTCAGTGTCAGTCCGTGAATCAGAGGGGTATATAGGCCAACCCCATGAAAATCAAAACACTCATTAACATGCAGACACCAAAAACTATCAAAAACGTTCAGAGACTAACGGGACAGGTCGCAGCCCTCAATCATTTCGTCTCTTGGCCAATGAATAAGTGTCTGCTATTTTTCAAGAAACTTAAAAAAGCCTTCATCTAGGATAAAGAATGTGAGAAAGCCTTTTAAAAGTTGAAAACCTATATAGGGTCACCTATATAGTTATCTCGAACAATCCAGGGGAGAAGTTATTTCTGTACCAAGTAGTGTCAGAGTTGAAAATCAGTGCGACATTCATCCGAGATGATGCTAGAGCCCAAAAGCTAGTAAACTTTAATAGTAAGGCCTTGCAGGGGGGAGCTCAAATATTCAAGGATGGAAAAACTGACCTACACGCTAATACATGCTTCAAAGAAAATGAAGTTGTACTTTCAAGCCCATACGATGGTGGTGTTTATCGATACTCCTTTGAGTCAGGTCATTCATAAACTCAAGAGATCAGGTAGGTTAATGGTCTTGTCTATTGAGCTTGGTGAGTTTTACATCATCTACAACCCCAGGAATTCACTAAAGGGTAGGCTTTAGTGGACTTTTTTTACCAAGTTTCCATGGGCTGCAGCCTATAATGATGTTAAAGAAATAGAAGAGCCAATGGTCGTACCGAAAGAGGCTATGATAAACACTATTCCGATTGATAGTATGAAATTCAGAATGATGTTATCGAAAAGGATTTTCTTCTCAAAGATGGAATTTTATTCGAGGATCTTTTTTTAGAAGGAGCTCCGACCTAGTGTCTGTTTGTAGACGGTCATCTTGTGAAAATGGTTGCGGTGCAGGATTTATATTGATGTCCTCAGATGTAACAGACATAGAGTATGCCTTGAGATTCATCTTCAAGGCATCAAATAATTAATCACAATACAAGGCCTTATTAACCGATTTTTTTTATCGCCAAGGCATTGAATGTACGTTAGATGATCATTCATAGTTATTCATAGTTGGTCGTCAACTAGATATTAGGCATTTTTTAGGTTAATGATGAGAAGATGGCAAGATATTTAACGCGAGTTAGAAAGGTGATGGTTAACTTCAAAGAAATTAAAATCATGATAATCCCAAGATTTAAAAATTGCCGAGCTAATGCCCTTGCCAGATTAGTGTCAACCACCAGGAGTGAGATTCGTTGATCAGCCCCTATAGAAATTCTACACATGTCGAAGAAAATGACAATGGACTTATGTTTTGTTTGAATCTAAATTTAGGGGAATCATGGAGATTCATTAGTCAAATACATTCGGGATGGTGAGCTCCCAAACTCTAAGGCCGAGAGGTTAAAACTCAGATATTTAGTTGCAAAGTTCACCATCATTGGTGATGTATTATATAAGAGATGGTTCTTACTTCCACTACTCAGATGTGTTCACCCTACGGAGGTAAATTACGTCATACAAGACATCTATGAAGGTTCATGCGCAAGTCATACTGGTGGAAGGTCTCTTGCTAAAAGGATCATTACCTAGGGTTACTGGTGGCCGACATTCACCAAAGATGAAATCGATTATGTAAAAAAGTGTGACAAGATAGTATCCCTCACCAGCCTCATCAACCTCTCTCGTCTATCACTGCGCCTTGGCCGTTTATAATTTGAGGGATTGACCCGGTGGGTCCTCTTCCTAAGGCAACATGTAACTACCAAAATCTCATAGTGGCTATCGACTATTTTTTAAAATGGGTAGAAGCCAAATCTATGGTGTCTATAACATAAATTAAAACATTCAAGTTCATTTGGAGGAATATCATTTGCCGATATGGCTTGCTCCATACTTTGATATCGGATAATGGTAAACAATTCAAGAACCAGTCATTAGAAATTTACTGCAAGAGGGTCGGCATCAAGAAATTTTACTCAACACTAGGATGACTACGGGATAATGGTCAGACTGAGGTCACAACCGAGATAATACTTGATAGAATCAAAAAGAAGTTGGAAGATGCTAAGGTTCTGTGGACAGAAGAGTTACATGGGGTCCTATGGGCTTAGAGGACGACTGAAAGGATGTAAGGACATGTTTTCCATCGTCCCGAGTTTACATTGTGTATTTCGTATACCATTATAACCGTCAAAGGAAGTTCACAATCATATGTTCATGAAGGCAGATCCGAATATCAAGTATCTTTAACAATGGTCCTCTACGAGATTAATTTTTGTAAGGATTGTGTTATAGTTTCGTAGATATTTTACTTTAGTATCGGGATATTTTTCTAAAATATTTGTTATCATAATGAGGCATTTTTTTAATTTAAAATGTTTTCTAAAATACCTATACGTGGACTTTAAAAAAGATTATTTTTTCGTTGTTGTCGTTCAAACAACATGATCAAACGACATCATGTGTCATTTCTTATGTCACGATATTGGACATTCCTGCCTTGCTTCAAACGACCCTACACTATTTGGGTTTTAAATATGTCATTCCTTGGATGATCTAATGACATCTAATGTCATTCAAACGACATCAAGAAGTCGTTATAAGGACCTACATCACCTCAACTTTTTTATTAGCCTATAAATACCAATTTCGTGGGACTTTTCATTCAAGACTTTTACTGCACGCAAACTACATATCTGCAGATTTTTAGTCTTCACTTTTGAGGGAAAATTTATGTTTTAGATTCACAAAAAACATCCCATATACCTTTGTGAATAGTTTGGAACCCAAACACTTCTTTATCGAAGATTCTCTTGTAGAGAATGATTCTCTACTACTGGATTGGTAATTCTTGCGGGAGCTATTGCTGACGACTACGTTCATTAGGAATACTCAAGGGTATTCACTGCTGAAGGAGGAGATACGGTTTTGAGGTTCTCAAAAAAATCTTTGTTAGTTTGAAGGCCGCAGTCTTTGTGGATTTTTAGATGGAAATTTATTACAAATTTCTTTATATAATTGTAAGTTGCCATTTACATTTAATTGTGAAATAAAGGTTTTGACCTTTGGAAATTGTTCCTGAATATGATTGTTCCTGATATTGGACTGATGATTGTTTGCTTTGCATGTTTGATTTATTCATATAGATACATGTTTAGGGTTTAATACAATAGGATTGAATATTGATTCTAATTAAATAAGTTTTAATAAATTGGAAATTTGAAAATTCCATAAATAATTGATATCACGCATTCTCAAATTGGTATCAGAGATTTAGCTCAAGATTTTTACCTCTTTACAAATTGGTGTTACAGCAGGTTGCTCCAAGTTAACGAATAATCCTAATTTTTTTATTTTTTCGTCTAATACCTTTTGACTCCTCACGTTGTCAAATTGGTAATAGAGGAGGTTTCTCCAAGTTATCGAGTGATCCTTTTTTTTTCATCTGATACCTTTTGAATCCTCACATTGCGAAATTAGTATCAGAGCATGTTTCACCAAATTATTGTGAGATCCTTTTTTCGCAAAAAAATTTGTGATATCAATCGGTTTTGAAAATTTTTATTTTTGAAAAATTGCAATTTTTTCGATGGACAACTTATATAATCGAATGCCCATCTTCGGTGGCACAAATTATGCATGTGGGAAAGCCCACATGAGATCATGATTAAAATCTATCGATGAAAGAGTTTGGCTCGTATGTGAATGAGGATGGACTCCTCCCACTGTCACCATTGAAAATATCACTAATCCCAAACATGTGTCTAACTGGATTGAGGATGATTATAAATTGAGTACCTATTACTCTCGTGGCCTTGGTGTTATTTCTGAAGCCGTCACCCCAGATGAGTTTCATCATATTATGACATGAACCATGTCAAAAGAGACATGGGATATCCTCCAATTGACACATGAGGGTACCAACGCAGTTAAGACGTCGAAATTATAAATTTGACCACCCAATTTGAGGCTTTCACCATGTTTGAGTCTGAGTGTTTTGATGAGTTTTATTCTAGGTTGTTGGACATAGTTAACACGAGTTTTAATTTGGGTGAGAAAATTAAGGAGTGGAAAATTGTTCAAAAGATTTTGAGGTCACTCCCATTCCGTTTTATTCCTAAGGTCACCGTTTTAAATTCATTGGGGATATTAGATACACTTAGGTTAGAAGAATGCATAAGAGACCTTCAAACTTATGAGATCGACATGTTTCCTAAAATTGTTAAGCCTAAGGATAAAGGGATAGCTTTAAAGACTCAAGTTAAAAAAAATAAAAAGGAGAGAGTTCGTGAGTCTGAGTCATAGGGAGAACTTGATTTTGATGATGTGGCCTTGTTTGCTAAAATTTTTAAAAAGTTTCTCAAATTTTCCAAAGAAAATTCTTCCAATAAAAATACTTTTTAGGAAATAAAACGAAAGAGGAGGCCAATGAGAGCGGTGAGAAATAGGAAGAGGCGAGGGCACAAAGAGTTTGAATATCCCACTATGCTAAAGATAAAGGGAAAAAAGATTGCTAACACTGTTGCTCTTAGTGATAGTGACATCGAGTTGGATGATTCCAAGAATGAATTACCACATGGAAAGTCAATTTATTTTATGGCTAGTCACATGAGCACATCTAGTTCATCCCATGATGATGAGGATATATGTAAACGTGAGAGCCTCGATGATGTTTTGAGTCATTCAGGGGATAGTGAGTGTGAGAGTGAGATTGAAAGTGAGGGTGAAAGCGATCTCCAAAAGGCATTTAGATATTTGTACATCGATACTTTGAAGATGAAGAAGTTGAATAAATATTTAGGTCTTAAGGTGTTAGATATAGAGAGAGATAGAGGTTTTGAGGGAGTATGAGGCGTCGGTTAGTCAACTTAAGAAGGTGAGAGTTTCGTTATGTGAGAAGTTGATCGTCTTAAGTTAGGAAAAGAGTGAACTTGAAGCCCGTATGTTCTAACTAGAGAGAGATCTCTAACGTGCTCTGGAGGTTAAGGTTATTATATAGGACACATCTAAGAAGGTTGGAAAGATGCTCCTCAGTCCCGCTTTGCATAATGTTGAGAGACTAGGAATGGGTTATAACGGTGCATCTACTTCCCATGTTGCACCCGAGTCAATTTTCGAGTTTGTGATAGATTCATATGGATCTCAAACTAACCCACCTAGGCATATGTTTTCACGTAGGAGATCACGTCCTAGTCATTTTGAGAGAGGTGTTCCTAGCCCCAATTATGTTTGTTCCCGTTGCAAGAAAAGAGGACACCTTAAGGAATTTTTCTTTAAGTTGGGTAGTGTGTCTTATAGGTTTTTACCTCGTTATGCTACTACATGTGTTCCCATACGCACATCCACACATGATACATTGCATGCTCTTTTATATCACACGAGAGATTTTGATCACTTTACAGAGCAAGTTGAGTATTTAGTCAAGACTTCACATGATTTGATGGATTTTTTCATAGGATGTCACCACCTTTGGAAAACCCCTCCACACCTAATGATTGAGGTTTATACTTATATGCTAGCATAGGATGATTTTCATAATGATATTTTATTCATATTGCTAGTGTGTACTACCATTGTATTTATTTTTTCCATTTTGATATATTTTTTGAAAAATCCAAAAAGAATTTTTTTTTGAAAATTTTTGGAAAAATACAAAAAGATTTTTTATTTATTTACAAAAAAATTAAAAACGTCAAAAAGATTTTATTTTTGAGAGTGCATGAGGAGTATCGTCTCCTCCTTACCCTACCAACAACGCCGAGAGGGGAAATTAATGTGATAACATCATTTAGGTGGTTAAAAACACAAGTTAAAAATCATTTTTATATGGCTATTTCAACATCAACTATGGTGAATTAAAGGTCATAACTCTCGCATCGATATGAGAGTGTATGAGGAGTCTCATCTTCCCTATACCCTCCTAACAATGCTGAGAGGGAGACTCAGTGTGATAACATCACTTAGGTGTTGAAAAACACATGTTAAGAATCATTTTTATGGTTGCTTCAACACCAGTTTATTATGATGAATGTAATGTATTAAGGTGAGAGTGTAACCATAAGCATAATATTTAGAACACCATTCAATGGTGATAAGATAAGAAGATGAAGACACTACACTAGATCAGAAAAAATAACATGTTGATTGTATTATCAAAAGATCATCAATATTAGCAAATTTTTTTTAAATATTATAGACATTGTTCAAAGGTGAGGAGAAGGTTACATCAGATAAAGGTGTTAGGACACAGGTGACCACCCAATTAAAGATAAAAACTCAAGCTTCTTTTTGTTGATCGGCCTCTTCTCGAACGACATCATCAATAACATATTTGTCTTGAGCTTCTTCCTCTACAGTGCCACCGTTAGTCGCCTTCATGCCATCCAAAACTATAATCTTAGCCATAATATTCTCAATAGTGAGAGACATAGCCTCCACTCCAACTAGTGTCGTTGTAGCTATCGGGTCAGCACAGTTGAAATCTTTTAAGTCCTCGACTAGCTTAGGCTCAGCCTTGTCGAGATCAGGATATTTAAGAAGGTCCCAATGACAAGTCATATTGGTTGCCTTTCTAGGTATTGGAAACCATAGCCGCCAAACTCCTTAGATGATTTAAAGGCTTCGATATCTTTCCTGACAGCCTCATTAACTTCGACTTTATGCTTGAGTTACATATATTTAATTTGGGCATCATGGCCCTTCTTCTGGACAGGCAACTCGTTCGCTAATTTTTACTCAATATTTTCAATCGCTTGCTTTGGATTCGCTCGGTATATTTCAAATCTTTCTTCAAAGTCTTATTGGCATGGATGGCCTCAGTTTCCTACTGATCTATAGGGAGGTTCTCCTAGATCCACTGATGCATCTGGTTAAGGGTGATCAAAGAGTGGAAAATAAAGGAAGACGAAGTTAGCATAAGATGAGATGATACTTGGGCAATTTAAAACATTTATAATCACGAACATTTGTACTGGAGTGGCCTCGTGGATAGAAAAGTCCCCTAGCCGAGGAGAATCTATAACTTGGAGAAATCTCCTGTCAGACTCGACCCATATTGACCCGATAGCTCCCTTGGCCCTATTATTCTCATTGATCAGGGAGTCAGTAGAAATGCTTAACTACTCCAACCTAGTAGCGAGGACAGTATCACTGGATATGGGGATGTCTTAGTCGATGGTGGCCTGGAACGAGCCATCCTTTTATTCTTATTCGAAGGAGGGGGACTAGCACAGACACCTTCAACCTGCTCCTCCCTTTTCTAGCCCCCTATCTTAGATGGGCCCACCAGTTGTTATAAGTTTGGACAGGGTGTGGGAGTGGGATTCTTGATGGACAACTTATTCATGTTGTCTAAGCTCGGGGCAACCATCTTCCCAATTTCCTTTATCATATCGATTAGACGACCTATAAATAAAAGACGATGGTTTGTATTAGTATATAAATAAGATATGACATTGGAGTTATAAAATTTTGTAATTTACACATCTCGAATAGGGGATCAACCCCCATACCCATCTTTTCTAAAACAGCAAAATTCATCAACTGCTTAAACACAACCATCCCTCTATCCTTACCCTGACATCGAATATGATTAATTTTCTCTAGACCGTCAATACTTAGGTCGGTGTCAATTTTGGCTGACATTGATGCATTTCCCCATTTAACCCTTAGCTCACAGACACTTCACATAGCGTCAATATCAAACTCCCAATCCCCCAACACAAAGAAGTATCGGGCCTTCCAGTGATGGTTGGAGATTTGGTTCACAATCAAGACCTTTTTAGTAGACTTCCTAGCTACGAGGTGGTAATAATCTGTTTGAGCTTTCGTTATGGACACAACATAACATGCCTGAAAGAAGTTGATAAGAAGGTCAATCTCGTGGCACAATCTCTTTAAATGGATAAAGTCGATGATGATCCTCTAGGCATTTAGAGAAAGCCGAGCTGTGGAAAGGTCCAAACTATCAAGGATAGTTTTAATGTTTAGGTGGACTGGAAGCCTATAGTCGACATTAAATATTTATTCGTACACAAGCACCTCACCCCTCGATCGTTGTAATCTCTCTCCTTGTAGTTCAGAACACTCACAGTAATGGAAGACTTGATCCCATAGATATACCTCCACATCAGAAGTTTTGTATCTCTGATAGTGCTACAAAAGTTGTAGAATAAGATGTGTTAAGTGGTTCCTCATCTAAATCCTCCTCCTACTCAACACCAATGGCAAGGGCACCGCTTTAGAATCTTAAGGAGTATCCGACGCTAGTTATAGGTGACAAAGGAATATCCATTGGGGGCTATGAATCTGAAAACTCCAGTCTCGTCTCGTCTTCATTTGAGGCCTCATGGGGGTCTCTCTATTTCTAGACTCGGCAGCATCAGTATCGACTATATGGGACTATGGAGCTTGTATTACCTCGTCAAATGAATCTTCGTTCTAAGATTCCCTAGATACAAAGGGGATGTAACTCGAGAACGAGGACTTATACAGTGACCCCTATGAAGAGGTATCATACAAAGTGTCACTACTAATATCAATAACATTAGTCTCGACTGGTGATGGATATATAAAAAGTGGAGGAGGACGAACAATAGCTAAGGGGGTTGGGCTAATGGGATGTCTTGACTCTGCCTCTACTATTTTCATAGCCTCGACCTCAGCCCAACGAATCTCCCTTAGTATACGTTCACTGCTCACCTAATTCATGTAGTCTAGTGTACATCCAAACAAGAAAAAGGGTTGACCTAACTTGACTAAAGGATCAAAGGAAAAAAGCCCAACCATTTACCAACTAAATTAGTTAAGAACAAGAATGGAAATGCCGAAGAAGATGACCATAGGCACACTGAAGAACTAAACTAGTGATAGAAAGTTCGCTCTCTCACCAGAACAACCTCCTCTCAACTCTCTAAACCCTAAAAATAGCACAAAGTCACTAAACCACCCCTAACTACCACAGATGGCTGACAAAAGTTCAAAACTTGCCGAAAAATAAAAAAACACTAAGAAAGAGTAAAAAATGGAACGAACAAAGAAAAATAAGGGCGGACGGTTACCTGAATAGAAAGGAAGACGTTAAAATGAAAAATGGGATGCAAAACTCGCCTGGATAGAGGTGGTTTGGAAAGAGAGAAAATGAGGGTTTGAGGTTTGAAAAAAAGCTTGAGAGAGGGAAGGGAAATTGGAGAAGAAATAGAAAATTTGAGAAATTTGGGTATTTTAATAGTGCGATGATTACGCACATTTCTTGAGGCATGCGTCATTAGGGCGTGAGTCCCCAAGCAGACATTTTGTCGCCAATTCTTGACAGACACGCCAACTCACCCATTTGTTGATATATGTCCCACGAAGGACACTTGAACGAATCTTCTGTCTGAGGCCCTGAAAAGATAACCTCGACCTCAACAAGGCCCATTCACATATCAAAAATAGCATCTAACACTGGAGGGTATTATCTCCATAAGGAGTCGGATGACTATACCCCCCAGCCTTCCATTCACATTGAAGAATGAGGTCTAGGGGTGATTGATAGGCATAAGTGTAACCTCATCCTAGACAAGACTTATCCCTATGCCATGACCTCTGCCCAATGTCCATCAGATTCATCTGCATGTGGGACCAAATCACACAATCTTAGCCTTTGAGAACTCATTCTCAAAATAGTTGTAGCCACATGCAAAGGTTCAATCTATAGTCCAAGATGATCTCGTGGCTTGTCCATTATCGTGTGTCGGCCTCTTACAACACCAACAGTCCGAGACCACCATGAGTTTTCCAATATGATCTTTATAGTCTCAGAGTTATGTCTTTATAAGCCCATCTTTATAATCTCAACTCAATATAGACCAACAAAGTCAACTTCAGTATTTTATGAGGGATACACTACTTGTGCATCATCGGGCCACGTGGACATACCTTTGCAATAGTTCTCCAGACCATGTGAGGGAATATTTCATCATCATAATATGCTTCTATTTATGAAAACCGCATTAATTCCTTCTCCTTTTTTCTTATTAAAATTACAATAAGACTCTAGTGTCATCTCTTAATTACTTTATCAAGACGGTGCAATCGATTAAAGACCGGACAATTAATGTCTATATTGAGATCTAGATTAAGCTCCAAGTCTTATAGGTTTACGAGAAGGACGTTTCAGTTCCCTCAGCTAATAATCTTTTCCCTTTTTCAGAACTTTCGTTGTCATAAATCAAAGGCCCTAAATGCTTTAATCGTATATCCAGATTGGAAATCTGCCAAGGACTTTGGTATGATGTCCTTCCAAGATGGATTCACGTAGAACATCACGCCGATATAAGAACATGGTATATAAGATAAATATGAGGCCCAAACTGAGAACTGTGATATAGATCCAGACCTAGGTACAAAATAAGACCCTTTAGTGAGGTCCATATCAGTAATAAAAAGACCTGCAACAAAAAAACATTCTAATGGAGCGTGCTATGAAAGCGGGGAGGAACTTATTGTTTAAGCAAGGATAACTACTAGTAAGACATCTCCTAAGTAGATAAGGCTAAAGCAACTAGTCGTAAAGAAGCCCTTCATTTTCTTACCTCCTTACAGTTCAAAATGCCTAATGCTTATTATCTATTGCTAGAAGCTACCTATCATGTCTAGTCAAAGTCTATCTTATCTTTACCACGAGTCATTTTCCTTACCTAACAAGCATTTGAGTTTTTCACATATCAGTGGGTTCACAAGAGTCGGAGCTCTTTCACAATGGAGTAGGCTCTGATTGAACCACTTATATTTCTGTATTATCTATCTTTCTAATCTCCTTGTTTGCATATTTACATTCCTGCGATTATATCTCCATGGATAACTTAGCTAGAGCTTGATCTGCCAACATATTTGAGTAGAGATTATCTACATCATCAGGTGACATTGCCAAGAAGCTTGTTTAAGTCCATATATTAATTTCTATAACAAACAGATAATGTTTTCCTTTCCTTCTTTTATGATGCCTTTTGTTTTTGCCATATAGGCTTATTCTTCCAAAATCCCATTTAGAAAAGTTATTTTTACGTCCCTTTGGTGCAACTCAAAATCATAATGAGACAATAATGCTAAGATGATTCGTAGAGAATCCTTCTTCGAAATAGGAGAAAAGGTTTCAACATAATCAATGCCTTCTCATAGATTAAAACCTTTGGCAATTAGTCTAAATTTATGTTGTTCGATATTGCCTTTTAAGTCGCGTTTGGTCTTATAGGCCCATCTACACCCAACTTGTTTATGTCCTTCCCAAAATTCAACCAACTCCGAGATTTAATTAAAATCCATAGATTTTATATCCTCATTCATGGAATTAATCCATTTTCAAGAATCATTTATGTTAACATCTTATTCATAAGTAACCGTATCATCAATATCCCCTATGTTAAATTCCATTTCTTATAAATACATCATATAATCATTCGAAATAATTTATCACCGATTTATTTCAAACATGCTTAATGTTAATTCTTATTGTGCCTATATAATAGGTTCATTAGATATGGTCTCATTATCTGGTTGTTTGGTTTGTTGATCAATCATATGTTGTTCTTCATCATTGATCGATTTAACACTCGAATTAGCAAGTACATTAGGAATAACGAGAACATTATGAACTCGGGATAGAGGGAATTGTACCCTTACTTCTTAAATGATCAAATCTTTACATTCATCACTCCCACTGACTTCCCTTTTTTAAATAAATTTAGCATTTTAAGTTTTAATAATTCTTGTAGTGTAATTAGGATAGTAGAACCCATATCCCTCTGATTTTCTAGACACCCAATAAAATGACATGTCAACGTTATAGGATCTAATTTCGTTTCTTATTGATTGTAAATTATTGCTTCTGCTAGGCACCCTCAAACACATAAATGTCTTAAAAAGGGTTTCCATCCTTTCCACAATTCAAAAGGTGTCGGGAATTACCTTATTAGGAACCCAGTTTTATTCACAATCGTCATAAGAGCATGCATCTATAAGAATATAGGCAAATTAGTTCAACTTAACATATTCCTAATCATTTGTGTAATGGTATAGTTGTTCCTTTCAGCTGCACCATTCTGCTAGGGTGATCATGGAATTGTATATTGTGTACAAATACTTAACCGTTCGAGGATTTTAGAAAATAGATCAACGCCCCCATTTATCATATCTTCTATAAAATTCACCACCTTTATATTCAATCTAAGAATTTTCACCTTCTTCCAACTTTGATTGTGGCTCTTTTCTCTACGTGCTTGGTATGTTTGCCTTTAATACAATCCACACACACGTCATAATCATCATAATCCAAGTTAGGGTGAACTCCCTATTTAATTATCCTTTCAATTCTTTTTCTGGATATGTGACCTAACTTTGTATGCCACAAGTAAGCAGATTTGTCATTTGATGAGAGACTTTTTGTTCCAATATTAGGATGCAGAGATATAAGAGACTCAAAAAAATCTTTTCAAGGTTAATTTAATATAGACCATTCACTAAAAACCCAGAACCAATAGGAGAAGCATCTTTAAATAAACTAAATCCACTAAGTTTGAAATCAATTAGGATCAAGTTTTGATAATGAAATTAAGTCTTTAGAAACTGTAAGAACATAAATGGGTTCTTTTAAATCTAATTAAAAATCAGAATCTAAAACAAATCTAAAAACTCCAATATCTTCGACTATAGTTCTCTCTCGATTTCCCATGTAAATAAAGGCTTCATTTTGTTTTTTCCCAAGTTGAAAGGCATCCTGCTTCAAATTTAAAGCATGACAACTAGAACCTAATTCAATCCACTAAGTGTTAAAAGGAACCTTAATTAAATTTCATTTCAAATGTATTAAATACAAAGCCTTACCTTTCTTTTTTAACTAAGCCATGACTTACCATACCCATTCACCTTCTACTTGAGCTCCTCTTCAAACCAAAATTAACCCATCTTTCATAAACCCAACATATCCACATTCACCCATTTTAATTCTTACCCGATTTTTCAGGTGCCGAAGTCCCCACATTATAAAACCAAAGACAATAAAATCCAAACACACAAAAAAAACTTGTGTTTTAATCTCCCTTTTACCCTTTTATCCAAAATACCCCTTAACATTATTCCCACATTTCTTCTAACCCTATTTCCATGCACTTATGTGCTTTCCTAAATTACCCCCACCTAATTTCCAAAAACTCTCCCAATTTAACCCCACACCATTATTCTTCAAATTTTGTCCCTTATCCCCTTACTCCATTGTGCCTACTCTTTAAGAAGATCAAGACTCATTTGAAGAAAACAAGCATTGTAAAGAGAAAAATCCTAACGAGAAGAATAGGGAGAGAAACATCTTTGTATATATTTTTTTGTTCTTTTATTTTTCTTTAGAGATTTTGTGAGGATTAAAATGTGAGAGTTCGGATTGTATTGAAGAGTTTTGAGTTCAACTTGCAATTCAAGAAGACTTGATTATAAGATTTGTTCTCTTATCTTTACTTTTGTTTTAATTTCATGCTTAGTTTGTTGATAATATTACATTTGTTGTGTCGTATAACCATGTTAGGCTAGAATCCCTTTTCAAGGGGTGGGGTGATCCCATTATTTGATGTTAATACCATTTTAATTAGTTTATTTAAATTAAATGTCCCTTTGATGATTAACTTTGCACTCTAACGTTCTAATTTACGCCTCGAGAGAGGGTAAATAATTTTCAAGAGAAAATCGAGTCTCTAGTCTTAGTTTCCATTTTAGAATCGAACTAGAGATAGGTTTTTCTTAAATGTGGAATTATATCTTTGAATTTAAACTCTAAGCTTAATTCTATGATTTAAACTAATTTAGTAAATTTATCCTAGCGGGTGGTTTGTCAAATGATATTTGGATGTACTTTTCAAGAGTTGGAGGTAGTGTTAAATTTAATTTTCTAAAAGGTTATTATTAAAATTACATTTTCAACGAGAGTTGATTTGTAATTTTGATACTAACTTGGGAGTTTTAGTTTGAATGAATTAACTAATAAGATTAACTAGAATATATGGTGTAATCCCATCCCTTATTAGCTCTCACTTTGATTTCCTCATTCATCTCATATTTATATTTTTATTTAGTTAGATTTCAATTATTTTTCATCACACTTTTTAGTTAATCTTTAGATCTTTGATTTAGTTTAGTCTTATTTCACCCTCATCACATAATTGTTTTAATATTTAAAAAGATAAAAAAAATAGAAAAAGTAAAAAGTCTAAAAAGAAATTAAATAAGAATGAATTACATCGCTCATCTTATATGTTCATCCTTAGATTAGTATTTATTCTCTTACTTACCTCTACGCTCTAGTTTATTATATTTTTTGTAGGTATTTGAAGGTTTTGATTAGAAAAGCTTGTAACAACGACAAAAACACTGAAAAGTTTTTCTATCAATATGCATGAGATTAAATCCTATCATTTAATCACCAATTTCATACTAAAACCCGAAAATTATATGGGGTTTACTACTATGAATCAAGAAATACATTGGACATTTAAATTAAGAAAAAAAATTATTTCTTGGATATAGTGATTAATGATTTCCTCTTGAACCCCTTGCCTCTTCTCCTCTTTGGACTTTGTTCCTTTCTCTCTTGAGGAATGGCTGTCACATTTAGGTTTCATTATGTGTGGAGAGTTATTAATCTTGCCCTTAAACTTATATTAACCCCTATTCTCGAGTTAAGCCTAATTCCCCATTTTTGGACCCCTAAATGGGGTCGAAGCTATAATTAAACTAGTCCAATAAACTCCCAGCTTATATACCTATACCCCGGGACCATTTCTAAAGGTCTAAAACAGCTAAATGAGTCCATAAAACCCCTCGAAACGAGACCATTTCTAGGGTTTTAAATCTGAGTTGTGGAAGCGTCTAACTCTTAAACTTAGGTTTAATATCCCTAATCCTAAAATAAGACTAACAGGCCAAGCCTAAATGACTCGAATACCCCCGTGTGGGCTCGGTTATGTCTAAAAAGGCCCCGGATCACAATTACTAACCATAGGTACACTATTTTGACTATCTTAACCCTTTCGAAACCAACCGTGACCTTGAAATTGCCATTCGAATCACCCTACAAAAATTTTCTATCTCAACCTCATATAGTCTAGCCGCGACTCCCGGTTGTGATATAACGTTGTCACGTCACTATTGCTTGTTATGATGTAAAATAATTCTTTACTACTCATTTAGTAATTATGTTGCACAAAAATTAATCATTATCTCTCCCGATTAATATTTTAATAAACACATAATAATTAATTCAAAATAATCGAATTAATTAAATATTTAATACTCGAAAATACGGGGCGTTACAGCTACATGATCATATTTAGTATCTCTTATTGTGTACATTGAAATTCCATATCTTATTTTGATAATTTCAAATTAGTATTATTCTACATTGCTTGTTCATATTGGCATCTTTTTGCATTGATATTGATTGTTTGATCATAGTTTGGATTATTTGTGCTTGATTTTCCATGTTGTGTTTTTATCATACTTTACACCATTGCATGATTTTATGCCCTCCTCCCTATCTTGAAATTATTAGCTCATGTTCACACATTTAGGGTGTGATTTGATTTTGGGGGGAGTATGTTTTATGCTTTCTTGCTTTGTCTATTCTTGAATAAAAAGGGGGGAAAATGGTATATTTTCTTTCATGATTAACATATCTTTATCTTTGGGGAAGATGTCTTACCTAGGTTGACATTGTTTTAGACATTTTTAGAAGTTTATTCTTATGCGAATTTTATACTTGTTATATTCTCTTTGCCTTTGAAGGTGTGATAAGCATACATGTTTACAACATGCGACAAAGTTTCCAAGCGTTCAAAGCTACTCAAGTTTATGAGTCGATCAAGTTGTACTTTCTTACTTTTGGGGTTGTGGATTGATTCTATTTAGAGATCTTGATGACCCATAGGATTTTTTTGTTATGTCCCGAAATAGCTAAAAAGGTAGATTTGTAAGGACAAATTTCTAATCAAGTCAATTTATATGTAATTGGCTCAATTCCGGACAAAACATTTGAGTCATAGGTTAGTCTTTCTATTGTCGATCTCGTAAGCCTATGATATATTTGATGAAGATTTAGTGGCCAAACTTTAAAGTTGTATATACATCATGTCATATTTTTTGTGCCATGTTTGTCTTCTTGTTTACGGAGGATCTCGTACGGATGGATGCATTTTCAATATGGTCCTCGAATATTTTTAAACAAAATCGTTTGGAATTGTTTTAGAATTTTGTTTTGAAGAAAAATATTTTTATTCTGATCTCATTATTTCTGTTTAATAGTGAAAAACTCGTTGGAAGTTCGTTAGAACAAAAAAAGGTTCTTATCCGAACGAAATCTGTTCTCATTAGAATAAAAACTCCTTCTCATTCGAAAGAATTGTGTATTCTCGTTCAAGCGAGTTCGCCACCTCAAACTTCATATTTTCAATATTTAAGGCATGTTGGACTCAGTTTTTTCAAAAACTTTTGGCAAAAATCGATTCCATATTTGTTGTCCAAATTTTCAAAACCCTAGTTTCACCCTTTGGGTTTAAATATCCAAGTTCTCATATTCATATGCTTTGAGATCTTTATGGTGGGCACTAAAGTTTGTTCTCATCATCTTAAGACTGTGTGTTTCGTGTCATGGACTCCTTATTTGTTGTTTATATGCGATGAATTTCATGTTTATGGTGTTGCTATGAAAAAGCGATGGATTCCATGTTCCTATGTTTAAACGGTTGTTGAGCCTCATCGATGGATAACAAAATGTGTTTGGACTCATACGTTGTGGGAGCTTGCGTGGGTGGACTCATACGTTGCACTATGAGGAACGGTTGAAGATTGAAGATGCGATAAGACTTGTGAGGATCAAGTCATTGTGTAAGTCATCTGTCAACCAATGTAATTCTATATCATAGTGATTTGCATGGCTAGTCCATTCGAGATTTTATTGTTGTGAGTTTTTCTCGTACATCTGCGTGTTGTGAAATTGGTTTATCTATTTTATTTACTTATCACCTAGATTCATGTTTTAGGCTAAAAAGATAAAAATGGGTAAATCGGTATATCACAATAAGGTTAAAATTTGGTGCATAAATTATTGGGTTTAACACGTTTAAAGGTCTATTCTTTAAAATTGAAAATTTTAAAAATGGACTTTTTATTTGTAATACCATTCCTGTCTAAGAACACACCGTATAGGTTTTACGTTTGCAATCTACGTGACACAGCCCCTTGGAGCTTGAGAAAAAACCCGCTGCCACCCTGTTCACCAAGATAGAAAACTTAATAGACGAAATGCAACTACTCATCCACCGACACCACCGTTTAGCAAAATCCATCCTCCTCAACATATGTAATAAAAATCCCCAATTAACATGATCTAGTCCTTCTCGATATTAAGATTACAAATAATAATTGACTCTCCACACTTCATTCGAGAATCAATATACTCGTTTTCCACAAACATCATATCCAGAATTCGGCTCCCTCTCACAAACGCATTTTAGGTCTTAGATATAAGAGGGTCCATCATTCGTCTAAATATAACTAACAGAACCTTAGATATGGAATATTATACACACTTCAAATTAAACTAATCAGTCAAAAGTCCCCATATCAACCGATCTTCACTTCGTAGGAATCAACATTATAAACTTCTCATTCATGCTCCTAAGAAAGTATCCCCTATCGTGGAACTTGAAAAATAAAGCCATTAACTCCCCTCTCACAATAAACCAATAATGCTTAAAGAACGTCACCATGAACCCGTCTATTTTGGGTACCTTATAGTCCTCCATCGTCCTTAAAACCTGTACGACTTCCTATTTCATGAATAAGCCCTCTAACCTGTCAGATTCATCCCCCCAAATGCCCCCAACATGTAACACATCTAGTGTGGGTCTTTGTGGTTCCTCCTCTGGGTACAACCTCTCATAAAATTGACATATTCCCCCTTACCTCTATCTCTTTGGTAAACTCCTCTTCACCCACTATAATTGTCCCGTTATGGTTAAAGCGACGATGGGAGTTAGCCACTTTATGGAAAAATTTAGTGTTCTTATCTCCTTCCTTCATTCATAACGTCCTCGATTATTATCTCCAACTAATCTTTTCCTGAATTAACCTCCACCCTACCTCCTCTTTTCTCTCCTCCCTCAACACCTTCTCATCCTATGAAAGATTGCCCATACTTTTCTTCTCATCGAGCTCCCAAATTTCCTCCATAAATCTCTCGATGGTATCTCTCATATTACTAAACACCTCTTTGTTTCACCACTTGATATCTCTCTTCAGAAGAGAAAGATTATATGACAAAATAAAGTTATCATTGCCCACAACTACATACCCTTACCACCACTCCTTAACCCTATCTTTGAAATTTGATTCCTTCAGCAACCTATTTTCGAATCTAAATAGGTGTTAAGGGTATTTAGTGGTGGGGTATGATCTAAATAACTCCTCCCTCCTTTCCACCCCACACTCTAACAACATTGGGGTATGATCCAATGTCACCCTAGGCAAATAAGACCGAATCACCCATGAAAAATTCTCCTCCCACCCCTGCAAAAATAAGAACTGATCTAATTGAGACAAATAAGGGACGTCCTTGTTATTGGACCAAGTGAACAATCTGCCTTCTAAAATCATATCCAAGAACTCCATCTCATCTATAAATTTCAAAAAATCCTGCATATAAGAGCTCTCTCTCCCTATAACACTCCTTTCCAAAGGAAATTGGACATTGTTGAAGTCTCCTCCCATACACTAAGACACCCCCAAATGATCCTCACATCCACTAACTCTTCCCACAACTCCCATCTAATCAAGTCCTCCATCGGGCTATAAACCCCAAAAAGGATCCACGAGAACACATCGCTTCCATTAACTCCCCTCTCGGGTATAATAGCCTCCTTATTTCTAACCTCCTTTCCCTCTCCTCCAACTGCCCTTTACTGTTCGCATTAAAACACCTATTTGTTTGCTTAAAAAGGTGCCCTCTATTATTATTATTTTCTAAGCGAACCTTTTTGCTATACGTTCCCCGAGTTTAAAATGAGACCAAGTTATTTTAGACTAGCTAATATTGTTTTCGTCATGGGACATCCTTTTTTAGAGTTGACCAGCTCTTCCATGTGCTCCTCACTAGTATTATGGGAGACACGATCTTTTTACTATTAACCAAAATGTCACCCCAATCCCAAACTTTCTGTTACCCGCACAAAGCTCTATAAGAGAATCCCTTGTGGGTAAGGTAAACTTCTATATAAGCGACTTGTATGTATGCTATGCATAGGGTAAAATGGCATATATACACCTTGCTAGGTTAAAAATTAACAAATATAGAATTGGACTAGTTTTATTTTTATGGGACCCAGGTTAAACGGAACATCATGTTCCGCATAAGAAAAGGAATTTTTTTTTCCTTAAACGGAACATCATGTTCCTCCCAAGACTTCAACCCAAATATCCTTATTTCTGTTATTATCCCCCAAAGATTGAAAGGGCTATATTTGTTAAACATTTTTTTTATATTCCGCCTAACATTTTTATATTCCACCCAACATTTTTTTAATATTCCGGCCAACATTTTTTTTATTGAAAACATTGAGGTATTAAATGTTGATAACATAAGACTTTTGGGGAGGGAAAATGAGTTTTGGAGAACCCTTAAACGGCCCATGATGTTCCGCCCAAGGGTTTTCTCTTTTCTACACTGTTTATTCTTTTAACTGCTTTTCGGTGTCGTTTTAAGTTGCTATATTGTATATATGGTTTAGAGCATGGCTTCTGTTTTTGTTGGGTGTTTTTAGAGTAGTTTAGTGTATTTTGCTGTGCCCGTAAGGGTTGCTCTAATAGTATTACCTTTTTAAAATTTACTTCCCGTCACTTCTTGCTCCCCACTTGAGCATACTATCTGAGGTTCACCCTTTTCTTGGTCGCTGAACCCTTTACCCGCCCACGAGTCTGTTGATTCACAACCCACTTCTATGCGAGAGTTAATATTTAAGGTTCTACCATTTTCATTGGGACCCAACAATGATTCCTTCACATTCATTCCTCTCTTAAAAAAAACCAACTGAATGTACGCCCACTCCAACAAGTTGTCAACAATGTGCATCTGGTTTCTGTTAAAAAACAAGCTCGTGCAATTCCACTCTTTTAACACAATATATCGTGTTTTTGTCATTTTTTTTTGTGAATTATGAGTCGTGTCGTGTCGTGTTATTTTGTTTTTTAGGCGTGAAATTTAAAAAATTCAGGTATTCGTGTCGTGTCGTGTCGTATTGTTTTTTATTCGGGTCGTGTTCATGTAACTAAAAAAAACACGAATTTGTGTCGTGTCGTGTTCGTGTCCGAAAAAACCTTGTCGTGTTGGGTCGGGCCGAAACACGACCCGTTGACTCGAATTTTCACCCCTACTTTTAAGAAATCTTCATGATCTCATGCCTTGTTCCCCGACATGCTCTTCTTTGCCTCGTTGCCCTGATAAGGCACAGTGCTCCATGCTTCCTCTAAGGCTGTCCCTATGCGAAGCTCCCATCACCGATGTCGTACCCTATAATAACACCTATGGTTGGTTGTCCACATATTCAATTATTGTACCATCCATATCCACAATCTTTAACCTACCTCCAATCCCAAAGATCACATGATAACCCATTAGTTTGCCCACCTTAGCCATTTCCACCTCCGGCGTCTTTTTTGCCCCCTTCATCGTCGAGTGCTACTGCCGGGGGAGGCCTTGATCATGTGCTAAGTTTGATGTCTTGGAGATGTGATCGGTCTGACGCGAACCCACATTATTTATGAAAATGAATCCACACTGGTGACATTGACCAATCACATTTCCAAGACGTTAAACTTTTGATGTCTCGGAGAATTCAAACTTTTTTCCCAAATAGACACATTCAAGATAATATTTTACTTTCTCATTAATTATTATTACTCACGATGCAAAAATCTATTGCGAGAAATGGTGCCACAGCCTTAAAATTGACTTATCCAAAGCTTATGACCAGCTTCAATGGTCATTTATTAAATATATTATGTACTTTTAGGACTTAAAATAATATTGATTATGGATATAGGATAAAAAACATTCCGTTTCCATTTTTAGTTCCTATTTTTAAATTAAAGGGACACGTGGCATGCTGTGATTGGCTGATATTTTGTGAATATGGGTCCACGCTAGCGGCTTAATTCAAAAATAGGGACTAAAACTATAAATAAAATGTTTGTTGTCCTATTTCCAAAATAAATATTATAATAGGTTGCTAAATTTACAAAGATGCTTTATTAAATTCGTTCTTAAACAACATGGTTTTTCTAACATTTGGATAACATGCATTATGGAATGTATTAGCACCACCTCTTTTAAAACGCTAATAAATGGCCAAATTGACCTTTTTTTATCCTTCATGTGACCTTAGACAGGGGACCCACTTTTGCTTTATTTATTTATTATGCTACTTGATGTTTTCATTTTTCAAATTAAATCATACAACATCTCAAAAAAATAACTTATCTTCATACATCTAACTTTGGACCTTGTATACCAGCTTGCTTTTGCTTACAATTGTATTTTTTTTCTTTCAACCAAATTCAAAAACTTTAACATGTTTTAAAACTAGGTTGAAATATTTTTGTTTAGTGTTTAGACAAACTATTAATCATGATAAGAGCACCACCTATTTTAGTCCTCGTACTCCAGGATATGCTAAAATTGATACTTTTCATACTCAGATTAAGTATTTCTCAGGATCCGGATATATACATGGGTCTTCCTCTTATTACGGGACGTGTCACTAAACAACTATTTGCAAATCTCACGGATAAATTAAAAAAAACATCTCCATACTTGGTATAACATTTTTTTATCATATGCTTATTGCACCATGCTTATTAAAACTAACAATACAACTATTAATTCCTATATTATGTCCACATTCCTAATTCTAAAATAAATTTAAAATAAACTTCAAAAGAGAACAAAAAATTTCTTTTGGAACTCAACCAATCAAACGCATAAATGTCCTCATATCCGCTGGAATATAACTACTTTAGCAAAACACGTAGGGCCTTTAGGCATTCAAAAACTTCCTATTTTAAACGAGGCCTATATGCACAAACTTATTTGGAAACTTTTCACCCAACGAAATAATCATTGGCTCTAATCTATTAAACAAAATATTTCCCTAAAAATCAATTGATGTATGCTACTTCCCTTGCCACAACCTCATTATTCTAGAAAAAAAATTCAACCACTTATTCCTAAATTTTTCAATGTTGTAAAACGAATTATAGGCAATGACAAAATTACCTTAGGATGTCACTCTTGGATTCGGGATGTTCCATTATCTCAATTATATGTTAACATTCCAATTTTAACTCTCCGCGAGTCAATCAATGATTTCAAAAGTCTTCCTAATGGTTGGAACATTTCTTTTCTTTCCACATTCCTTCCTATGAACATTGTGCATGAGTTTTGAGGAATTGTTTAGCCAATATTACCTAAACTAGATAGTTCTTATTGTCTTGCTCATCCTTCGGACCAGTATACATGTTAGGAAAAATAACCCAGGATTAACTTTTAAAACGCAAAAAAATTTCGGCCCTAAATATCTTTGATTAATCATGCATTGAAAAGAAAAGAAGAACTAGGTTTCTTGGTTAAACCTGGGGTTGAAGAATATAATACCATAGAGAATCACGTTGTGATTCGTATGATGAGACAAAGGCTGGAGATTGTTTCCCTCCAAGGTCTCTAAAAACCTGGCTTAATCTTCTCTAAAGCTCGGATCTTCGTGTATATAACCTCCCAAAAGCTAGGTAGGTGTGTGAGAACCTTTTGAAATGAAAAACCTTCCTTATGAGTGATATATTATTGTCTCTCTCTAGTCCTCTTCACAAAAACATAAATAGTATTTTTTTTCTTCGTCCCTCTCACAAAAACATGAATAATTAAATTAACTCTAAATAAATACCCAGAAATTACATTTACAATTACCGTAATCTATTTTCTTTCTTTATTTAATTATAATTAGTTCTAGTAAATAGTTATGATTGCACTCTAATTTAATTGTTTTATATATAAATCACTCAGATACATAATACGATCCCTCACGTTAAGTGTCTAATACTCGCTTCGTCAATTCAATGAACTATCAATTGACTTTAATCAACATCTAATCAATTCCTTGGTTCTCAGACTATTTGCCACTCCACTACAATTATAAAATAATTCACCATCCAGGTTTTACTTGGTGGAAAAATAATATATATGTCTGGAAAGAGGGTATCATAATCCATGATATCCCGTGGATACAGATTCTTATGAATTATGGTCTCAGAACTATTTACGCAAGTGTCATCTACTATGCGGGGATCATTTAACCCGATATGAAATAAGATCGTACCCATATCAATATAAGTGAAATTTGTGCAAACATTTCAATCCTAATAATTCTTTGGATTAAGAATCTATGCTTCCTTTGCAAATAGTGTTAGATTGCCCGAGTGTAATCATGACATCCCTTAGACTCAAATCTCACGAGTGGCCCTGTTCAACACATTCCTCGGATATGCCGATCACATCCTTTGTCGAACTATTGAATAAGTTCTTAACCAATTATATAGGTTCTCGTAGTTTGAGATAAACAGTTTTGATTGTATCGTAACAGTTCTGATAGAATGTCAAATCTTTATCTAGGGTGTGAAAATTTTGACAGTGTTAGAGAATCAAAATCTCAATCTTTTAGTGATCAACCTGAAGCCGACTCACCGAAATTCTTACAGACCTCTATTGACTAACATGTTAACAATATATTTATGCCAAATATAAGGCATTCGAGCAATCATGTTTCTTATTTGAAAATGAACTGACAGAGCTTTAGTAAAAAGTAAACATCATATATGGTTTTAAGAATATTGACAATTGGCTTATGCATTCATCCATCACACCATATATCCCTAAATTACCTTAGAACAATATATGGAAACTTCACTATATTCCTAAAGTTAAATTTTTTATGTGGTTATTCTCTCACAATGCCCTTCTAATAGCAGGCATCCTTTACTATTACCATTGAATCCAATCACCCATGTGCTCAATGTTCTCTCTCCCAGATAATAATGATCATATCTTTACTGAATGCTAGCTTTTTTATAATTTAAGATCGAATCACACCGTTTCGAATATTAACCCATATTTTCTTCTCCTTTATCTAATAAATCTTACTCTACCTTCCCAACAATCTACATACTCGGATTCCATTCTCTATACAATATGGAATTTTTAAAATTTTAAAACAATTCTCTCTTCTCTAACCAACCCATACGTACTACCCAATTCAAGTCCACAATTTTTACCCAACTTAAAAAAATCTGAACTGCTATAAATATAGTGTCAAGTGTCCATCCTCCCACTAAACATGTTATTCATATTAAATGGGAAAGACATTCACCTTTTTTTATTAAACTTAATATATATGGGACACACCCCAACCTTACTCACCAAACTGCAACTGGAGGAATTTTTAATAATAATTATTTGGCTCATTATAAAGAGACATCTAATAACATAATATAATTTCGTGTCTGTTTAGAGAGAATTGACACATGTCTTACATTAAATGAGAATTGACACATGTCTTACATTAAATGTTGATTTTCGATACCCCTCCCCTCTCCATATCTCCTCAACGTCTCCTCATTTTATCAGGCCCTTCTCTTTCTCCTCACCCGCCTCACATCCCGACTCTTTATTTCCATACTATGCATCCGTCTATCCATCAATTGTCTAGAGGCTCTCTTCCCGTCTCCTCATCGGTTGAGCTCCCAAACTTCTGAATGGGTTAAATACCCTATATCCAAAAAAGATATTTCTCACCCATACCTATACTATTAGTTTCCATAGGTATTGTTCTTATCACTCTTATGTTCTAATTCATTGCCTATGTTTAAGATTGTCATTCCAACACTCTTTTTATTAGTAAATCCATTGATATTATCTGTCTATTAATCGTTTGTGGTTGAGAAGGGTAAAACGTAATAAAAAAAACTGTCTTAACCTTTTTTCCAAATTGTTCTTTTTACCCTCTTCAATTTTTTGAAAATCCAAATATTTTCTTTCATGTAATTATTTTTAAACAGTAAACTGATTTAGATTTCTCCCTCTTCTTAAGAATGAATTATTTTTCCAACATTTTCCTTTTGAGTTTTTTTTTATTCTATGCATCTCCCAAAAAAGTATTTGTAGGTTAAACATTAAAGTGATTTAGATTTCTCCCCATTCTTAAGATTGATTTTTCACTTTATATTATGTGTTAATTGTTTTTTCATATGTGAATTGTTTCCTACATGTTTATTGAAATGTATTATGTTAATAATAGAACAAAATTTAGATTACAATTGTCCACGTCATGTGTTAAGTATGTTTTCATATGTGAATTGTCTCCTGCATGTTTATTGAAATGTAATATGTTAATAGAACCATTTTTAGATTAATTTTTCTTCACCGTATGGTAATTAATAATTATAGTCCAAATAATATAACTCTTATAATAGAAGAAAATTTAAATTACATTTGCTTCACGTAATTGTAATTATTTATTATATAATTAGATAAACTATGTATTAAGTATCCTACATAAAATTCGTTGATGTTATTGTAAATATGAAGAATACTAATTTCTTCCCATAAATTTTAAAAAAATTATATTTTTTTAATGCAAAGATGTTATTGACATGGACATTCCAACCTCGCGTCATTCGAATCATTATTAAAATTTCAGTTTTTAATCTTAAAAAAAATTGTTGATTTTATTTTAAATTTCAAGAATTCTAACTTTTTGACCAGTATGTTTTATCCTACATGAAATTCGTTGATGTTATTGTAAATATGAAGAATACTAATTTCTGTTCCTAAATTTTAAAAAAAATCATCTTTTTTTTTTATGCAAAGATGTTATTGACATGAACATTCCAACCTCCCGTGATTCGATCCGTTCTTGAAATTTTTGTTTTCAATCTTAAGAAAATTTGCCGGATTTTATTTTAAATTTCAAGAATTCTAAGTTTTTTACCTCAATTTATAAATTTCCAATTTTTCAATTTATAGTAAATTTGATTCATGATATGTTAAATATCAACTCTATGATTATTTAAACTATGTATTTAGCATCTTAACGAAACTTCATAGACGTTATGGTAAATCTCAAGTATCCTAACTTTTTTCCCTCAACTTATAAAGAATTTATTATTTTTCGATGTCACCTTTTGATTTGTTTTTGTTTATTACTTTATACCATTTGTTGATAGGAGAAAAATGGTTGGAAGAGAGGTTGAATTGATAAAGAAGGCAAACAAAATCTATGAATGAAAAGACATTGTTGACATCGACAATCCAAACCCCCGTGATTTATGTATGCGATCAAGGTGTCGTACCCGCGAGTTAAATGAGTTCATCAAGATGACTAAGAATAAACGTAAAAAAACCAGCATATAGAAAATATTTTATGCCCTGAAATCCTTGCACCCCGTCCCCTTCATTGGTACTTATGATCAAGAAGATGGTTGAACCAAAGAGAATTGATGAGAGGAAGAAAAATATTTTTTCATCTTTGTTCCCCCTCCTTGGGCAAGCTGTCGAAGTTAATGAACCACATCGATACGATGTTGACATTGCCTTTTAGGATCTTGATACTTTATCTGAAGTTGATGAACCTGCAAAAAATGAAGACACTAATGAAACTACTTCGACTTATGATCCTTCAAAAAATGAAGACGATTATTAAGATTGTTCTATTGATGATTGATTCCTCCGCATAAAAAACTTTCCTTCATATATGTTGTATTGAATAATCCTATGTTATCAATAGCATGATGAATAAAAATGTTGCGTCTTTTTTTATGATACTGTAAACAATATCACCAGTATGAGGTTTTGATAATTCAAGCTAGCAATAACAATGGCAGCACAAGAGGAAATATCTAGTAGAGGGGGGTGAGGAGAAGAGGAGAAACACTAGTATATAAGTGGTTCAGCCAATCTGGCATACGTCCACTGTGAGTGTGTGAGTAATTTCACTATAATGAGGGGACTAATGGCTTGTGATACAATCTCTCACTTTCTCTCTCTACTGTGTATACCAACAGAGTTTCAGTTAGGGTTACAATTATCGATCCCTCTCCAAGGTAGGAGAATATATGTATTCATAGTGCTTGGGGGTGTAGTGTACCCACCAAGCATGCCATGAGATGTGTGAGTTGGATACACTAATCATAGGTGGACACCTATCTGTGCCACATGTAAGGAATGATGACCAAATATTCCCTCACGTGAGGGGAATGATTTGGTTATAACTGATTTGCTCACGTGTTCCAAGCCTTCCCATGTGCTTGCATATGCTCTAACTTATGATATTATTAGTCGTAACCTCAGCTTGGCTGAGTACGAGGTTGGGGAAGTCTGATAGTTGCTTTGTCCTATCAATAATCAGTATGTCCTCGCCCTGGGAGACTGGCCGAGGTTAGGCATGGGGTTGGATGTAACGTCGACTGAGGCAGGGTATGATGTTGACGATAGATTCATCTCATAAGATGCTGTTAGCTTTGGCTGTTGGCCAGCTGAGGTTGGTCAACGAGGAGCCGACCTTCTCGATGGTTGTTGTAAGCTTCATGTCAACTCGGTTGTGAGACAGGCCGAGGTTAGTGACCCTGAGTACGAGGGTACACTTTAGGCATATCAACTCAGTAAAATCATACAATGAAAATTTTAATGAATTTTCTTATGTTATTATGTGCATACGGTTGACCACTCAAACAAACAAAAACACATATTTTTAGTAAAAAAAATATATATATATAAATTATTTGTTTAAATCGATGTGATGACAATATCCATAAACCTTCTTCTGCCTTTTTTAAACCATGAAAAAATAGTTTTTTGTTATAAAATATGTATACTAGTTGTAAACCCGCGTGATTCGCCGGCGATAGGCCTGTCAATGGGTTAAAGGTGGGTCGGGTTTAGGGAGATCCAGATCCGTGTAATCGGATCTTCATCAGGTTCGGTTTTGGGTCTTCATCGGGACTACAATATTAGGTCCAGACCCGGATCCGTTCGGGTTTTCGGGTCTTGGTCTGGCCAAATATATGCATTTATTTTATTTTATCCCCCTTCTTTATTTTTTAATCTTAAATTAAAATATTTTGTAAAGTATTATAGAATATTATTAGTATGAATAAAACATGTATTATTTATATTTATTATATACATAAATATATATATATATTTTTATATATAATACTTACATGTTATATTGATAAGATATATTTATCAATATATATAAATTTATAGTGTGTGTGTATATATATATATATATATATATATATATTGTACTGCTCTTATGCGGAATGTTTCGCATTTTAACAATGTTAACCGGACATATATCACGTGGCAGTGGACCCATAAATTATAGGCGGTCTCTCTCTCTCTCTCTCTCTCTCTCTCTCTTGTGCTCACCGACAGGTGACACGTGTCCAATTACAACAAGGAATTAAGAGTTATTTTTTAATGTCTTATTAGGTTCATTAAAAATTCATTATTTTTGTTCACTTAAGAACCTATATATATGTATATATATATATATATATATATATATGTATATATATATATATATATATGTATATATATATATGTATATATATATATATATATTTCCTAACTTAAATGATTACACAAATTGTTATATCAGAAGAAAATGATAACAACATGTAAATAGAATACAAAATACATAAAAGTAAAAATGAACCCAAAAGATTCAATTTCTTTTAATGAAATTAAGCACACCGGTCTAATATACTCCATCAATCTATAACTTATTATTTTGCCATTACACTACACCTCCACAATGACCATTTACTAACATATAACGAGTGTTAGTAATCAATTTTATAACGGATATATCTGTTAGGAATAATGTGTTGGGAATATGATTTCTAACGGACACAACCCGTTAGTAAATTTATTGATTCTAACGGATTAAAACCGTTAGAAATTTTTTATTTCTAACGGAAAATAACTGTTACAAATCATAAAAACCGTTATTTATGTGAGGACTTAATTTCATATATATGTTTTTCCTTTTATTTACTAACGGATCTAAACCGTTAGAAGTGGGACTTTCTAACAGTTTTACTCCGTTAGAAAATGTCGTATATTCAATATATATATATTCCAGGGAACCAACCAATCGATCTTTCCTCACCCTTTAAAAATCAATGCCAACATTGAATTGGAGCCACAATAATAATAATAATCAAAGACAATCACTAAAAAGAAATTCATGAAAACTCATGCTCTTTAAAATTTTTAAAGCTATACATAACCAATAGCCATCATATCATTGTCCATAAATGCATAAATATGCATAATCCATAACAAGCATAGAGCAACCATCCAAACATACTAGAAAAGGTCCACATGCATAAAAACATAAGCAAAAATAAAGGTTATGATCCATCCATAAGTAGAATCAAATTTACTTCAACCAACAATCAAGCCATATGAGATAACCCCCACCCGCGAAGCCAGCTAAGGTATAGAAACCATCTTGAGGAGCTTCCCACAAATGAGCATCAGGGTCGAACACTTCCTCCACACTAACTATCTTTTCTCCATTTTGGGGACGCTTGAAATGACTCGTTTATCGGGATGGATCTGTCACAACATGACCTTTTGCCAAATTTTTACCAAACTTATTACGCAATAGGACTTTAGGTTCGTTCATGGGAACGTGGGGAGGATGATGAGTTGGAGATGAACCAACTGATGCGAAAACATTGTCCACGTTTTGTGTAAAAGGAGAAGGGCGATTAGTTGAGATGGATCGATCACTCGTGGGAGTGTTCAACGGTACCCCACTTTCTTTCATGTTTGATACAATATGACACATAACCTGGAACATAAATGTACAAAAAATAAAAGTTAAGAGCACGAATAACACAATGAAGTTGTAACATGGCATGACAAAATTTAAAAACATGAAAATCTACCTTGAGAGTATCCTCGACCGTGTGTAGTCTTGAATTGAGTTCATAAGTTATGTCCTAGAGATATGGCTTACATATGCACGAACACTTCTCCTTTTTTCCTTCCCAAATACTTCGGCAATTACATCCGTGTCGATGCCTCCCTCATCTTGGCTACTTCCTTCACATTTTCGTCTATTCTCAGCAGCCATCAACTCATCCTTTAGTATGAACAACAAAATGCTAAACTATAAATACATGTAAAAGAGGAAAGACCAAGGAGAAAAATTATAATATCATAGATGAAAAATAAAATACACACTATTTAGCCTTAGCACTTGCCATCACATTCTCATTTTCATCACGGTGTCCCGCAATCCACTCATTTATCCGCCTATATTTTTTTGTAGGCTCTTCCTTCCCTATAAGTTTGATGTCAACTGTAAGACTAAAAAGTGTTAAGACTGGAAATTATAAACATGAATGCCTACTTTTTTGAATGCTTTCTGGGCATAGCTACAACGCCCGAGACAATGGGGAATTTGAAGTTTTTGTCGATTTTCACTATTTTTATTATTTTGTTGTTGCCTTTGGGATTATCTTCATTTTCTACAAATTTTTTCCGAATTTCAGGATCAACGCCTTGAGGCACTTCACGACCATTTTTCCTTAAATGGTCTCGCGAACTAGACTTGAAGGTCCTAAACCTTCGGGACCAAGGTTTCTCAAGCAAAGGGCGAGCAACTTCATCCGAAACATTAAGTTCAAATTGGCCCTGTAGAAAAATGTAAATAAAAAATAGCATAAGGTTAGAAAACAACAAAATGAGTTTATACATTAGCTTTATGCACGAACATACTATGATTCAAAAAATAAATTGTTGAATCCACGTTATATCTATGTATGTTTTGTATTTTAAAAAGGAAAAAACATCATAGTATTCTCAAAGGAAATTGAATGTTACCATCAATGTGCGCCATACATCATCTTTGAAGTGTCGTGGCACCTTTTGCCAATCATCATAGCTAATGGGAATAAGACTTCGCTCTAAATCCCCTACACGAGAATTCCACTTTTTACAATTATCACCCACAACAAAGCCGTCAATTTCAATTATGATTGGAATTTTATCCTTCTAATCTTTGTCACCCAATGGTTGAGGCAAAGTTCGAACAGAAGATGGTTGTTGCGTTGAATTTGCATTTGAAGACATAATTGATTTCCGGAAATTCAGAACACGACATTAAATGAGCGTCATATATGCAAGGTATTGTGTACAATTTTGTCCAGCATCCATATTTCCAAAAGGTCACCATCGAAAGCAAAGCTAAATCTAGAGAGAAAATATGATAAAAAGGAAAATGAGGGATGGGAATTAAAAGGGTGAAAAAGCCTTAAAATAAAGCACGCAGTATCAATTGACCATAGTAAGGTGACATGTTAAGTAATATTAATCTACCACTTGCGTCATGACAACATTTGAACATAATCTCAACATCTGAACATACTCAGGAAAAAAATTGTTGCTTGTTCTTCCCAGTTACCAAAGTAGTATAACTGTACAGCACACATGGTACTGTCTTCTTTTATGCTTGTTAATCTGTCAGTGATACAACAAGACCCAAAGTGAGAGTGCAAATAAATATAAGAAAATTACTTTGAGGAGTAAATGTTAAATCATGAATGAAACTCAGTACTGGATAATCTTGTGATCTTGATTACAAAACAATGAAAGAAAAAACAAGTCTTAAATTCCATCAGTCCACAACATCCGGAAATTGAATTGATGGGGGGTGTTGGTGTTGCTCAATAAATCATAGCATAAATTAGGGTAGTTAGTTGGTGTTGATACGTCACGACATCATGATTCAGCACTTTCCTCTACTAACATAGTGACGGATAAAAGAACATTGGATGTTGTGCCAGCAATGGCTACAGTTCAAATGCCGAAATCCAAGGGTCAGGATGTTGGACAGCGTCGAATTCGTAGACCGTTCTCTGTTTCTGAAGTGGAAACATTAGTTCAAGCCGTTGAGAAGCTTGGTACTGGAAGATGGCGAGACGTTAAACTGCGTGCTTTTGATAATGCAAAGCAACGGGCTTATATGGATTTAAAGGACAAGTGGAAAACACTAGTGCACACAGCAAGCATATCCCCTTAAAAAAGAAGAGGTGAGCCTGTGCCTCAAGAGCTTTTGGACAGTGTCCTAACCACCCATGCTTGCTGGTCTAAGCAGCAGCACCTCAAACAGTACCTTTGAGAACATTTCACAGCTAAAAACATTCATAGTAAATACTTGATAGCGCATGCATGTCTAGGTAAAGTTAGACGGTTTTGGCATTTTTTTAATTACAATAATGTAGGAAGGAAATTTAATTAATTAGTGTAACATTTTTAGCTCTAAATAAAAAAAAGGTGAAGTAAGTAAATCATAAGTCGGTCTTGGTCTAATTCAAATGAAAGAAAGGCCTTTATGATAACAAGATTGTAATTAAACAACAGTTGGCATGATCAGAATGTAGACTAAAATTACCTGGTAATGCTACAATCTGTAGTCATAATTAGTGTTGGAACAGGGAGCTAAAAACCTAAGGTAGGAAATGAGATTAACATTTGTCATATTATATTTTCTCTAGTTGTATGTTTACTAAAATATACAAGCTCTTGAACTCGGATTGAAAAGTTGATTATTGAATTGCCTAAAATGGTCAAATTTTTCCCACTGATTGCCTAGAGTGATAATTCTCAAGATTCAGCTTATTTAGACCGAACCACAATATTGTAAAAATATTCGCTCAAAATTCAATTGAGTTGTTGGCAATCAGAAACCATTAAAACATAATAAGACCTTGATGTTTTACAAAGTCCTTGTGATGGGATGTACTTTGATAGCAACATTGACCTTGCAAATGGACTTATTATGTTTTAATGGGAGTTGAAATCTTGCAAATGTACTTTGATAGTAGCATTTGAAACAGTGTGGGGACATGTTCGATTCAATATGTCTATCTGATATGTAGCCCGATCATGAATGGACCACTGCGGGAGGTGAACCATGTCTTCCCGCAATAAGAGAAAAACAAGGTAGACATATGATATTTGAATGTCTTAAAACATAGTTAGTATTATTTAGTATTATCTTATATTAATATTTGTGTAATTATTTAGTGTTACATTTGGCCAAGAAATATGAATGCCAACAAGAAACGGAAAAGAATTGTTGAAGAAGGTGTTAAAGTAATGGATTGTGAGTACAGATAAGGAATCGTACTTGCCACAAGAAACAGAAAAGATCATGTTCATGCATGGCCGGCGCTGGCCATGTGCCAAGTGGGCAATGGCACAGGGCCCATTTTAGAGTATGCACCTATATATGTATATTATAGGGATCCAAAATTATTTTATGTATATTAAAAATGTCAATTTTTAAAATAAGTTTAATTTTTTAAGGGCCATTTTTTTTAACGACCCAAAAATAATCTATACAAAAAATGATTCAACTATCCAAAAATCCCATTTTTTTAACGACACAAAAATAATCTGTACAAAAAATAATTCAGCTACTCAAAAATCTCATCCAACTAAAATGGGCCCCTAAAAAATAAGTTTAATTTTTTAGGCCCCCATTTTAGGTATTTAATGTCTTTCTATAATATTTTTTTAGAAGGGTCCTAAATTGATTTTCGCACGGGGCACTCCCAATCTTAGGACCGGCCATGTGCTCATGGATTGTGAGAACAGATAAGGACATGTCATACAGGCAAGATACAAAATGGACGCTAGGAAATGGTTTAAAAGAATAGGATATAAATATATTGGATATATTAAACACTATATTATACACTATATTATTTTTATATAATAACACATCCACTATAAAGCCATAAAAGATTAGGAGGAATGTATTCTTCTTTTATTGAAGTCACTGACACCTTTCTTTAATTGTCAATGAAAATGTATTCAGATCCTCACACACACTCTCTCATCTATGAGGGCCCTAAGTCAGTTCTATGCGAGAGGTAGGCTCAGAGGTAACAGAGCAGGAAATGTCAACAATTATTCGGAGCATTTACTTCACTAGGCAGAAGGTTTAGACCTGCTGAGTTTTGTACCTACTGCTCAGTTCATTCAAGGCACCATCAGCAGAGTCTTATTAGGTTTTGTACCTACTACTCAGTTCATTCAAGGCAACATAATAAGACCATTAAAACATAATAAGACCGTGATGTTTTAACAGGGAATGCTCACAATCAGAAAATGAGGGATGGTATCATTTGCAAGATATCAAGTCCATTAACAGAAATACTCCTCACCTATTAATGGGGTACTTCAATGTTGTGACTAGTCAAAATACAAAACTAGAAGGCAATGAAGTGGACCATATAGCGGTTAAAGATTTCAATCGAGCTTTGGATATGAGTGGCTTAGTTGACTTGGGGTATCGAGGTACTAAATTTACCTGGTGTAATAATAGAATGGAGGATAACCTCATTAAAGCCAAATTGGATAAATGTTTAATTAATAACCAGTGGAAGTGTGAATTGAAACATAACAAGAGCAACTAAATGTACAACATTTGAAGTAGACACAAAAGAATAAATATGAAGCAATTGCAGTTAGATCTGAACATTTCTACGCAATGCATGAATGAAATGGAATACCTGAAAAGTGAATTGGGGTGGTTGACACTAATTATGATAGTAGTCTTCTACGAGAATTTTTAAATGCAGTTAATTAAAAGAGACAAATGAGAAGTGTGAAAAGGTCTTGGAATTACCTTAAGGATACGCAGAACACGAGAGACGCTTTGCTTGATCAACTTCACCAAAAGTCCCTGCTTTCCCTTCCGATCACTGGTTCCAGGATCACCAAATTCGATGGAAACCTTCCTCGGCAAATTCTCAATCTTGGGCCTCGGTGTTCTCTCGGTCACCGCAGATGCACTAAGAAAAAGAAAGTAATTCTCCAATATTACCAGCACTAATAGCGAAGAATAAATTATGCATACATGCCTGCCCTCATTCTAATATTTGCTTCAAGAGGAGGAAAAAAACCAGTGAAAACCTACAGTCCAGTTCAGAAGGTATTTTAAAGGTAGAAATATTGAATGTTGTGGGAGAAGATCATGGGAGAATGTGGGCATTGATAGAAAATATCTCAAGTAGTTTCGAGTTTGATGATACATATATACGACAAGTATATAACCAAAGCCCTACAATGGAACCTCAAAATTTACCACCATGCCACACTATCAACCTTTAAAGATCTGTAATTGAACTAGCATAAATATAGGTAAACAAGGCATAAAGGATGGCAAGTAGAGGTGAACATAAACTCGAACCTTTACCTAATGAAACAATATTCTAAGTATAAGAAACCTAAGTGACAGTCTTTTGAACTCTGATCCTCCTGTATACATTAATATTCTTACACACAACACTTCTATGTTTACAATAGACCAGGTCGTGTCCATCAACCTGGCGTCGTGAGTGCCTAAAATTTTTCACCGATAGCACCTACAACTTTCACACTCATTACGGGATTTTATCAAGATTTCTTCCTGCAGCTAAGCACCCGGCTCAGAAGGATTATAGAACAAATTCATCTAGAGATCAAACTCAACCTCTAAGTCATCACATAATATCATGAATTCATTACACTCATATGAGATATAAATTTGCATGATCCATCTACGACTATTTGACTTGTTTTTCACTTTGATTTTTGGTTCTCGAGATCTTAATCTCTAGGCATGGTATCATCACATGTCACACACACACTATTTTTTTAAGGACTTTAATCCCATACCATTTGAGATACTTCCCTGCTTTCTTTCTTGCCAAAGCTTTGATTAATGAATTTATGAGGTAATATCCAGATCTCAAAAAATTTCATAGTAACATAACAATTAGAAATTAGCTATCACACATTACCGTGCTTACAATGTATTTGTCGTGACTTTCTATTATAACAATATCAGTTCTGTAGTCTCTCAATAACAGCTGTGTTGTCACAGTTCCATTATATTTGGTAGAATGCTGCATCGAACTACTTTCTTCGACGGAATTAGCTAATGTAATCACTTGATACTACATAGTGGACTGAATATGATAGTTTGTTCACCCTCTCAAAGAAATTGGTCTTCTAGTTTCTACGAGTGAAAACATCATACATCGATATCGCAAATAGAGGAAGAAAAACAATCTTAATTTGAATTAAATGGATTAGGAGTGATAACCTCTGTCCCTGATATGAAGAGGGGGTCGTGTGGCATTGCAAAACCAGAAACGTATATAGGACTATATCTTAACAAAATAAAATCATATTTATTTGATAACATCGACGGATATTATTTGAATCCACGTTTTGATAACATCTGTTAGACCATCATCCCCCTAAACTTTGCGTTCAAAATCATCCAACAATCAAACCATAACAACCTTTACACTTGAACTATAATATTGATCCACTCATACTCATGCCAACCGAACCACATATGAAAATAAATAAACTCAAAGAAAGAGAAACAGAGAAAAGCGACTAGACAACTACATATATAACATGATTTATAAATATAAATGTCTATAAATATATGAAGTAATTCAATGTCATTCTAACCATAAAAAGATAAGAAAAGAGGTATTAATCGTTCCAAAGGAATTAACATATTTCCAAATGAGTTGGTGATTCAATAGCTAGACGGAACCATGAAGTTTAAACATCTTTTCCAATTGAGGTTAGTCTTCAATAGTAGATTAAAAGTCTGTTGGTATATCTAACTCGTCTACTCGATTGGTCAGTCTCTTCGATGAGTGTACAACCATCCACCAATTGGGATTCTTAAGGTCTCTCGAATAGAATACTTGGTTGGCATCGGAAGCGATAATTACAAGCTCATCCAAGTCATTTCTCAAACTCCTAAGCTTGTCAAAATTCATCATCACCAAATTAGAGTCCGGACAGTGTCAACAACCATTTGTCTTATCTTCCACTCTAACCCAATCACAATAAAACACTACCTCCTTAATTATTGTATAATCAAGCTCAAGTATCTGTCTAATAACCCCATACCACATTGTCGAAGCATCCTTTAGATTTTTATCGCTTTTTCTTGCCCTGAATTTTGTTTACGCCTTTAGGGGAACACCGTTGTCTTGTGTTACAACACTATCGTCGTGGTACTTAGTTGAAAATACAAAACCAACTACAAAAAAAATTGTTTTTTACTATGGTGCTCCAACCGTCTCAAAAAGTCCTATAGCCGTCTCAAAAGCCTTTTGTGACACCATTTGAGACAGCGAAGGAGCGTAGTATTAGACCCACGTTTTAAAAGCTTTTTGAGACTGCAAAAGCCGTCTCAAAAAGTTCTTTTGAGACGGAAAATATGCCGTCTCAAAAGGTCATTACTTACAGGACTCTTTTGAGACGGCAAAAAATACATCTTTTAAAGTTTTTTTTAGAGACGCCAATATACGTCCCCAAAGAGTTTTTTGAGACGATAACTTATCCGTCTCAAAAAGTCTCCATTTATGGAACCCTTTTGAGACGGCAAAGAAGCCGTCTTTAATAATTTTGGCACCAAAATCAAAATTTCATCTATTCGTGAATATACTCTATATAATTATAAACAAAACCTCTTAAACACAATATGACATATTTTGCATCCCATTTCAGTATATAACATATAATTTTCCATTCAATTATAATTAAAATTCATACAAAGAAAAAATATACAATTTAAACATTGTGTCCAACATAGATCTCTCTATACAATTTCACTCATCTCATTAGAAAAAATACATAAAAAAACATCTATCCCTAACATAAAATGATGTTACACAAAGTAAACTCGCAATCTTCAAGCATGCGACCTCCAGGAAAACGACTCCAATATCTTGCCTTGTCAACAAAAGGTTTTCACCTGCAATAAATTTATTAAGTGTCAGTTACCTTAAACAAAGAAGTAAATTTTTTTAATAGTTCCTATAGATGACAATCTCTAAAAACCTTATCAAGTTTGAATATCTTCGTATTATTTATTTTTAAAAATACTTAATATTTTTTTTAAAATTCGACAGAGTCTCCTTTATTTATTCATGAAAACCAAACTGTTTAAACATAAAAATTAACTCAAAAAAAACGATAGAAATATCCACAACTTTCTAAACATCTAATATAAATAAATATACACATTACGATTATTTTTACCATTGGACAACATAATGAACAAAATTTAACTTGAATATGTCTCACCCCTGCTTGTGGTTGAGAGCAACGCTAAAGAGGACTTAAACGACAAGGTCTTTGTTCGAGAGAATAGATGCAAAAGCTCCAACGATAAAAGGCACAAGTATACGTATAATAAGTCCTCGTGGGATAGTAAACTTCCTGCAACAAATGGGATACAAAACGCAATTACCTATGGTTCTTAAAAAGTCAAGAAACATTAACTTGATTTAGATACTTGGACAATACTTGTTTAAAACCCAATACAAAACAAGCTCCAAAGTAGTCATGATTATATAAATATAAAATAAGAACAAACACTAAAAACCTAGCTGATTTAACTATTTAACATTTAACGGACTAATTACAAACTGAACTAATAACCTGACTTCAAAACTGAAATAATTAGTATATGATGAGAACTATTAGTATATGATGGTGAAACTGAATATTTACATGTTTCTCTACTTTTCATTATCATGAAATTTGCAAACATAAATTATATTGAATAAATTATATTAAACCCGTTTCATGGAATCAATGTTCAATACATATCACTAGTGTTTATGCAGCAAAGTCTAATCCATTTTAGTGTTAGCTCCATTTGAACTGTTTATGCAGTAAATAGGTAGTGTTAAAATGGCAGTTCCTAAATAAAATGGCAGATTCGAAACCAAATATGATATCTCCATTAATTGACAGCCTCATTATTGAAACGGTGAAACCAAACAAATTAAGAACCAACATATTCTTGCAAAATGCAAATCTACGTGACAAATTCAAAACAAGGGTTGTGCCTAAATAAAATGGCAGGTGCTAGGACTGGTTTCACTTGATACTTTGGGAGGACTAATTGCAAAAAAATCATTATATGAGATAAAATCACATCAAACCTCATTAAATACTCAACCAAGTACAACTTGTACAAGTGAATCCTAATTGCAGAGCTCTTGTATTCACTTTCTTTGTCTAATACTCAATAATCAGGTACCTGTTGAAGCTGAGCAAGCGAACAGAATTTACACTAACTGATTTATGCCAATCAAATACATAAAGAAATTAAATTAATTCTTTTTATCCTTTCACCCCATTGCAAATTTAACAACTCATTGTATTAAATTTACACTAACTGATTTACATTAATCAGTCACAGCTACAACTGATTTACAACTACATAATGAAACTAGCACACAGTGAACCTATCCTTTATAGCTTTGCATGTTGACAGTTGATTCTCCAAAAGAAGGAGGGGGAAAAGTAGAATGATTACCATATGGATTCACGTATAAAGTGACAGTGATGTGTGAGTACCTCCATGAGAGTTGAGAAAAGGAACCTAGTGGAGTCACGCACGGAGTGTTTAGCATCACCTAATCGTTCAATGCTCCTCCTATGTTAGCTTTTGGTCTTAAGCTCAAAAAACTAAAAACTAAATTGAGAACATGGAATAATGAAAGTTTCAAAAACATATTTGAATCCACAAAAGATTTAGAAGATATTATCCTTATAAAAGAATGCAATTCGAAATTGATCCTAATGAAAACTCAAGAAAAGACTTATTTGAAACTAGAGCAAAACTCAATATTTCCTATCAAAGGGAGGAAGTTATTGGCTACAAAAAAAGTCACTTAAAATGGGGAGACAGACTACCCCCAAATCCTGGAAAGAAGTTTTCAATCATGACTATGTGATTAATATTACTCATTCCCAAAATAGTAATGAAACTAGATATGCCAACTGGATGGTTGCTGACTCTAATGCTATTAGTGAGAAAATTAATCCTATCCAACATGATATTAACATCATTAATTCAGTAAGGGACGAGAATAATGATATGGATTTCACTAAAGTCATGCTAAATTTGCAAAAAGAAGAATAAAAAGGCCAATATCAAAATTCAAATGAGAGAACCATGCTCCACCTGAATCAGTGGGTTAGCCACCCCATCATCTAAAAAGGCCTATCCTATAAATAGATCTGTGTTGAACTAAATCTTCAGCAGGACAGACCCCATCGCGTGTGGATTGGTTGTGGTTCACAAGGTTTCTGGCAATAAATTAGTTATGAACAGATCCCATCTTATTGTGAATATTGCAAGAAACAAGGTCTTGAAGAAATTAAATGTATCTTTAAAGATCCCTCACAGCTGAAGCCAAGGCAAAATAAAGTTAGAAAGGAAATAATCACTAAGCCGATATACGTGGAGAAAGAGAAGGGAAAGAATCAAATCGAGGTAGAAATTATTGATCAAGAAACTGGCCCCATACAAGAAGTGACTCAAGAAGAGCCTGACATGGCCCTAACCACATGTGGTTCAACCAATAGAAGTGTCTATTCAATTCAAAATCAAGCATAATGATATCTCTGCAGAAAAAGTCTCAGATATTCGAAATTGTAATGTTTCCCCAAGAGGCACTCAATTTCCTGAAATGGAAAATTACAAAGATCCATATAAAGAATGCCATTCTGACTGACAGAAAAAAGAAGATTGTCTCGTTGGTAGAGGAATTAAAGTCCTTCTCAACTTGTTTTGATGTCAAATGGAAATCATACCACAAGGCAAAAACATTAAGGAACAAGAAGGAGCATGAAACAATCAAATAAAACCCCTTAGTTGACTCTCCTAAAAAAGGTATCAAACCAAAAATAGACTCCCTGATTCCATTTGATCCCTTGCTCAAACGTGTTACAAGATCCAGTAGCAAGGTAAATTCTCAAAATTCTCACGCCTCCTCTAATAAATGATTAATTTCATCTGTTGGAACATAAGAGGTGTAGCAAGTAAAGCTACAATTAGAAGAGTTTGGAGACTTAAAAGAAACTACCTTATGCCTTCTATTGCCCTTTTAGATCCCAAAGTGGACTCAAGTAAAATCACCAAATTCCAAAGAAAATGGGGATTCTCTAACAGTGTTCATAACTGTTCAAACAAAATATGTTTTTTGTGCTCTGTTGATATTTTGGTCACTGTGATCAGAGATGAAGAGAAGATTTTAGTAATGAAAGTTCAAGGGTCTTCCTTTAATTATATCCAAATCATTGTTATAGTGTATGCTAAGTGCACCATAGTAGAAAGGAAAATTCTTTGGGATATGCTTGAAGATATTGCTATCCAGTTCAATTATATTCCTCTATTGGTGATAGGGGATTTTGATGTGGTGGCTCATGAAGAAGAAAAACTAGGGGGGAATGAAGTGGAATTTAATGCTACTCAAGATGGGATCAAACTCCCAAAGCTATTTTAAAAAGGATCAAAGCTAAGCTAAACAAATTTTGGTGGGGTGGCTGCTCCTCTGAAAAGCACCACCATTGGTTAAGATGGGATACGGTATGTTTTCCCACAGAGGAAGGGGTCTTAATATCAGAAATATGGAAGATATTATTAAATCTTCAAGTCTCAAACTTTATTGGAATTGGAAATTTGATAATGGGGGAACTTTATGAGAAACAAATTTGGGGATATTTCAGGTAGTTCGAAAGGCTCCCAAGACTTTAAGAGGATAGCTGCTGTTAAAGAAGAAGCATATGAGGTTATTGATGAAGATAGACAAATATGGAAGCCTACATCTTCAGGAGAATTTAATATCAAGTCTGCTTACAACTGCATCAGAAAAGTTAGACCATCAGCTCAAAGCTGGAAATACATATGGAGTAAGCAATGTCCTAATAAAATATGTATATTCAGTTGGAAAGTTATGCATAATGTCATTCCAACTGATGAGAATATCCAATCCATGGGCATAAGACTGGCCTCTAGATGCAGAAATTTTGAAGCTGATATTGAAACTATAGATCACCTGCTTTGTAAATGTGTTATAGCTCAAGAAGTGTGGAAGTTTATTGGGACTAGACTTAGTATCTCCTAGAAGTTTCAATCTTATAGAAATCTTCTGATGTCATGGTGGTGGCTCATGCCTAATAGAGATCACCAAAATTTCATTTTCTCTAATCTCCCTAAGATCTTTAAACCCTTATAAGATCTTTAAAATTTTCAAATTTACCAAAGTCCAGAGGTCTTATGTCCCTTTGTGGGACTTCGGGTTAAAAATTTTGCAGTTCAAGGTCTTATACCCCTTATAAGGACTTTAAAATTTCAAATTTATCAAAGTTCAGACATCTTATGACCCTTAGACGCTCATAAGGACTTTGAAATTTTAAACTTTCCAAGTTTAGTGGTCTTATGACGCTTTGTGGGACTTCAGATTTAATTTTACCTAAGTTCACAGGTTTTAGGACCCTTTGTGGGACTTTAGGTTATAATTTTACTAGGTCCGAAGGTCTCAAGACCCTTTTAAGGACTTTCAAATTCATTTTTTAAATCTAAGGTCTTAGGATCCTTTACAGACTTAATCTTAAGTCCTTAATCCTAAAATTTTATTGTGAGGCTATGTGTTTAAAACAAAAACTATAGGCTTCTAGTCTCACAAAAGCACGAGCATCATGCATGCTAAGGTTCCAAAGCTTAACGCTAAACTACAGAACCTCAGTCTTGACTTCAGCAAACTTCATAAGTATAAAGCAGAGGTCTCGGGGCCTTTAATTCTACTTCAATAAGTTTGCATGTTATCTTGATTTACCAAGTAATCTTTGGGGATAAGAGCTTACTACATGCTCGGAATGCCTTAGGAAGACCTCCCTCGAGTAGTGCAAACTATTACTTAGCAAAGCAAAAAATAAAGTACAAAGTAAAGATGAAAGAACAACACATTTCCATTCAAAATATTACTCTCATTAAATATGCAAGGATGAGAAATTATATCAATGACCCACGGCCAATCAGGAATTCAAAATAATGAATTATATAAAATCCCAATCAAGGTTTGGTATATTGGGCTTCCACAAGGGTTTTACTGGTGGGACAGAGGAAGAGGCATCTTTCTTAAGATTATTCCCCCAACATGGTCACCCTCATCATTTGAACTCTCTACACCATAGGCAAGGGCCTCAATAAATAGGTTAGTGGCTTCTACTTCAAGGAATAACCTTTGGACCTTCGCTTTGCAAGCATGAAATCTAGACCTATAATTCTAACAGAGGTACCTCTGAAATGTCTCAGACTTGGTATAGGCATCCACATTCTTTTTAATAGCAGAATGAATCTCCCCTTGAAGAGTGGAATGAAGTAAGGAGACCCTATCATTCTCTTTCTAAAGTTCCTGACCCCTGGAGGTTCGGTCCTCTTTCACAGTAGTGAGCTCACTGAGAGACTTCTTTAGTAGTCCCACCTCATCGTTGACATGAAGGAGTTTATCCTCCAAGCCTTGTACGTTAACTTTCTAACCTCAAAGAGTCTTTACCAGGGTGTGAAGTTTCACTAAATTTTTCGGGGATTCCCTCACAACAGCCATTGAAAAGGCATTATCCCTCATATTCTTGGTATCCAGAAGTTTATCTTTCTCAAGAACAATGACTCAAGACCTCAATGCCTCTTTATCCTTCCTAAGGACATTTTTCTTCACACTCAACTCATCGATCGTTCAATCCAGTTGCATCTAAATAAGGGTCCATCAATCTCGCCATCCCAATAGCCTTGTTCTATAATCTACTACCAACAAGGGTGTTAGCCAGAACAACCTATGTCAAGTGCTAAAACTACAAAAGGACAAGTAGAGGTAAGATCAAATAACAAAAGCCAAAAAGTGATCATGAGAAAATTAGAATAACTGTAAAGGTACATTGCCCAATAAGTGGACCAGCTCTTCCGCATTAACCGAGGTCTCCCGTGTATTCAGTTTGTCCACAACATCAAAACATTTCATCTTGGCCATTGAATTGAGGGCATTTACCAAATAAGCATACGAGTTAAGCTCCTCACTAGATGGAGGTCAAAAATAATTTTCAATCGCGACCATCCCTTCAGAATGGCTAAGGGTTTTAACACCCCTCTTTAATTCCTCCCCCTTTATGAAAATAGATGCAATTGAGGCATCCTGGACAATAATTCGATAGTGAAGTGGGACCCCACAGTGAAGTTAGGTTCGTTCATCCATAAGTACGCCCTCTCAGGGGTTCCAGTGCCATCCTCTTCGATCGAAGTAAGGGAAATATTAAGGCCTAAAGTAGAAAGAGGCCATGTGTCAGGTATTTCCTCTGGCACCACCTATGAATACTTTGTCCAACACTCCAACTTCCTCTGGCACCTTCAGACCTTAGCACTGTCAAAGCCATACCGTGATAGTTCACTCTTTCTCTTTCCAAGAGTTTTCTTATAAATAGGAATCTGGTGGACGTTGAGGGGGGATTGATCTCAAATATTCAAAAATATTAAGGCATCCAAACAATCAAACTCATATGAGTTCTCTCATTTTATAAGTGTTTCAAACTTCTCTCCATATTCATAACCCATTTTTATGAGCATATATTTGTAAATTGGGCCTATTACATTACTTATACACTTTGTACACCTTGTAGAGCCCTAAAACAACACCTTGGTACCCTTAGAGAAGTCATTTAGTTATTTCCTAATGTCATCTCCGCTATTAAAAAAGTCCACCAAGCCTTAGACTCTATTGATCAAAGATTAAGGTCTCTTAGACTGTAACACTTTATTTACTTTCTAATATACGAGTGGAACACCTTTAACAGTGGACGTAGGACCCCCGACTGAGTTTTGAACCACTTTAAACTTGTGTCTCTTACTTTGACACATCTCTCCTCTTACTCGTCAAAGGTCCAAAGGGGAACCCTATCAATCTAAATTCACTTATGATTTTAACATTCACAAGTGTGCAAGATTAAGATATCTCTTTATGGACTTATGCATGAGTTAAGATATTGGAACATCCTATTTGATTAAACAATCAAATATTCTGGTTATGATCAATGTCCGGATGAGACTTATGTGCATAAGAAGAATGGTAGAATAGGCATTTCTCAAATTAGAAAAGTGAAATTGTAATGGGTTTATTTACATAATCCCAATTTTTTTGCTTTCTTTAGCTTCTTGTAAAGGGGATGTTTATTAATCCCCTTATTTATTGCTTTCAAGCTAGAGCATTGGGCTCAGCCTCTAGTTTTCATTTTGTTTGAGCTATTGCCTTTTAAGGCTTGTTTTAATAATATTTGTGGGGGTACTGTCCCTCTTCCCAAAAAAAATGTAATTTGTGGGAATGAAAATAGTTAGAGAAAGTGATAGCAACTTATAAAGTGACGTGTTGGGGTTAGCGACGCCGTGAAATTTTAGGGCGAGAATAACTTCAACTATAACTGATAATAAAAAATATAGCATTTCCAAAATGAGTGAAACCAAAGCAGACTTGAACAAAGTTCTGATCAGTACTAGTCAATTCACTCCCTAAAGTCTATTTTATACCACAAAATGAGCATATACATGTCAATTTCGGAAACTAGAGTTCAATTAGGAAGCAGACACTTCCCACATATTTCCTTTGTGAGTCTTGCGGTGTATGTGCCTCTTTTATGGATACTCGATTAATGTTTTGAGTTTTTGCCTCCAAAAGTCCATTTTAATACGCAAAAGAACATTTACAAATCAATTTCTAAAACCAGGTGTCCAATGACAAAACCGTCTCTTCCACAGGATACGTTAATACCTTTGAAGGTGTTCGTGTCTGTTATTAAGCCTCCACGTTCTTATTTTGAGTTTTGACCCCTAAATCTCATTTTCAACCCTATAAAAAGTGTATACTAGTTAACTTCAGCAACCAAAAACCAGTGAGGACACGATCCTTCCCTCAAGTAACTTTGATACCTTTGGAGTTAAACGTGACTATTTCCATGCCACTTCATTTATGTTTGTCCCCACCCAAAACGAACGTTTACTAGTAAATTTAAAAATCGAGTCCAATGAGAAAAAGGACATTTCCCACCTAAGAAGCACAAAAACTTCTCTGAAGGTGACGTACCCATGTCAGACACCCCGCTACTCGTACGACACTCCGCGTGGCTTGTCAGACTTGTTTGTCATTTAAAAAAAAGCTGGACACTTGACGAACATGGCTCGTTCATTTCGTGGACACAACGGGGTGACAAAATTAAAGAACACTAAGAAATTATAATGTCATCTTGTAAAATTAAATTGTTTAAGGGTGTATTAATGATAATAATAAGAAAAGTTAAAAGAATGAAGTTATCATCTCGCTTAATTTAAATGCATATCTTTGACTTACGATTTTACTATCATTATGAAATACTGAACCATGTTGATTTCAACTATTTTTTGTTTTTGAAATGTTGAGTAGATGAAAGTATATATATACACACGCACACAAGTATAAAAATATATTTATGTCGATGTGTCGTGTCCTATTTTTTTAAAGGCTTGTTGTGTCCGTGTGTCCGTGTCATATCGGACACGACACCTGTATCCATGTCCGTGTTTCATATTCCTATGAAATACTTGGATAACATTGACAATTTTTTCAATGGTTATGCGTATTTGAAGTAATTAGGTCCATCACATATATCAAAAAATAAATTCATATCACATAGTTAATCAAATTAATGGCATAAACTACTTCCAAAGGACATGAATTAATTAACACAAACAAACATATCAATAATTCTAACTAAAATTCATACAAACAAGTATATAAATATTATCACATATTAATGTTAAAACTGTACTACAACAACCAATTGACAATCCGGGTTTTCAATTGGCTCGCCCTCAACCTCCTATCACCTCTACAAATCAATCCAATAAAAAACCAATAATATTAACCAATAACCAAGAATTACATTACCTTTTCGCCATATCGAGGATACTATAACTTGAATTCCTGGGATTAGATCAAATATTTAAATGTCAATAAACATATGTAACACAATCAGTAATTCCTCTGTCAAATACCCATCAATGAAAAACATACAATTACCATTGAAAAATCATAATTATGATATAATGAAGAAAAAATTACTATTCTATTATTATAAGCAATTTCTACTATAACAAAACCTCCAACTATACCAATAACCAACTAATTACATCAACAAGACATCAAATTACTTTTCCATTACTTTTACTTTCATTTTAATAACAACCAAACAAGAAAATTGACAATGAATATATAAGAAAACTAATTTGATGTCTTCAACCATAAAATCTCAACACTTAACCCCAATTGTTGAAACCCTAACTAGCTAGCAACCTACAACACCATAATCTCACCCCAACTAACAGAAGAAGGAACACCACTTACCAGCGGTGAGGGTAGGGCAGAGATAAGGCCGAGCGACAATGGCAGTGAAGAAGTCTAGGGAGAGTGATGACGGTGCGGGAGAGCGAGATGGGTGACGTTTTTTCTGGGTAGAGAAACGATATCCTATCCTTATAAGGATTCGACATAAAGGTTGGCCTAGAATTTCACACCATACCCTCGTAACTCTCTCTAAGAGTTCTTAACCTCACATCACATCTATACTTACTTTTGATCTACAATTAGGATCCTCAATCCCAATAAGGTTTCCCCAAAATCTCTATATACACAGCTCCAAATACGTACATGGATATATTCTTCTCCAATAATTCCAAGAAGTCCCCACTATCATACTAAGTGAGAGACCCCCTATAAGTCTCCAAAATATATCTATTACTTCATAAGAGAAAGCCCCAAATCAATAAACCCAACCAAAAAGGGTTTGAAATCACTATGGAGAAAATACCTCAAAATGCCCTGTTCCTGAATCGATTCGGCCCTATTCCGAATCGATTCGGCCTCCAAGGCGAATCGATTCGGGTCCAAAGACCTGGGCTTCTGCCACAGGCCGAATCGATTTGGCTTGGGTCCGAATCGATTCGGTCATTGCAGACCTGCCAATTTCCCTAAACCGAATCGATTCGCTAAGGGGGCGAATCGATTCGGGCCTGCATATTTTGAAGGGTTCTTCTTCTTCATCAAAACCCACGAATTCTAAACCCTAAATTTTTATTTCTAACTCTTAAACCTTCATCAAATCATGATTCTAAGCCAATAAATCAACCCAAAGTTGATCCCAACCATTTCTACACCTTTAAACCCATATTTAAACATTGATTTCAAGATTTAACCCAAAAATCTAGGTTTTGATATTAATACCCAAAAACCATTTCTTTAACCCACAAATTATGAAATCAAATACACAAATGACCTATTTAACAAGATTAAACACTTTCCTCAGATTCGTAGAGGTTGGATCATCCTCGATGTCGCGTTAGGGCCGGAATCTCCAAGCTTTTCTCCCTCTCTCTCTCTCTCTTCCTTTCTTCTTCTTTCTCTCTTCTTCTCCTCTTTTCTTTCTATTTCTCTAATTATCTAAATGAGAAGGCTTGTCCCGTAAGCCTCTTAAATCCCTAAAACACAAATCCCAATTTTAATTGTTAATACACACTTTAAATGACTCGTTGACTCCAATTCGAGTCAAATTGACTTAAAACATTCCGAAGCCGAAATAAAACCCAATGACAGTCATTTTGACTATCTCGACCCTTCCGGGATCGATGGTACCCTTAAAATCATCATCCAGAATACTTTAAAGCGTCGTCTATTTTTGGACTTCAATTCCCAATTTTAGAATTCTCCAATTTAATTAGATTTTATTTTCCCAAAAATTTAATTTCTCAGTCACAAAAATCATGGGGTGTTGCACGTATTCGTTGAAATTGTGTTGGTTCCAACATCACGAACTTATCGTCAAGCAAAGGCCCTCCATCAAAGAACTCTTCATCTTCCTCTAAGATAATTCCAAACATTCTCTTGAAATGAAGGCAATATCACCTTTACAATATATATATATATATATATATATATATATATATATATATATATATATATATATATATATATATATATATCATGTTTTAAAACGAGGGAGTCGCAGGAAAAAAAAAATTTGACGACCATCTCACACCAGACTAGCAAAGTGTAGGTGCAAGTGGGCGAATATTTTAAGTAGTACGCTCACATCTCAAGTTTTGAATATAAGATTCAACACTATCTCTACGCCTTATCCCAATATTGAATAATCCAGATTAAACTTTGTACATGGAATTGTCCAGCAATAATTTACTAAATCTGTGGGAGGTTTAGTCACTAAAATCCACTAAACATTTCTTTCGTCGACTAAACATGAAGAAAATAGAAACATAACGTCTACTTCGTTGAGAAACTGAAAACTAATTGTTTTCCAAATAACCACTTGTTTTGTTTCCCAACCATCATGCTTCACGCGCAAGAGTTGATAAATAATATCAAAGCTCCATTCAGTTACGTGAATCCTAAATTAGTTGAGATTTTAAAAGAAAGAGAAAAAATATCACAACACACACAATTTGAGTCATCAGATAATACGAGACAGGGGACATACGATACGAGACACGGGCGAGTGTTACCTATCTTTGCGATCAGATTTAGGAAGGGAACGGCATTCTGAGATGTAGCACCATGGCCATGAGCATCCAAAGGTTGTACTTTACGGCCACTCAAAACCCACATCAATCTCAAAAGGCCAAATTTCACCAAATCAACAAAAAAAATTCGGACTGTACGAATTCCATTAATTTGTGGGATACTAGCTGTCGAGGTGAAGGAATCGATTGGAGACCAAGGGGCAACAATAAACACGGGCTTCCAATGTTCAGCAAGAATATCAATTTTCACCAAATCAACAAAAAAAATTCGGAATCATGAGTTGGACTGTACGAATTCCATTAATATTAATTTGTGGGATACTAGCTGTCGAGGTGAAGAATCGATTGGAGACCAAGGGGCAACAATAAACACGGGCTTTCAATGTTCAGCGTACATGGATACAAGAATATCAATTTTCATCTACGTGGATACCCTATATGAGTTGGACTTACAGATGATATTATAGAGATTAGTTGATTAGTTGATGTCCAATAATTTTATTTCGGGGATAAATCAAAGGTTACTTTAATAAATGAATCAAAACGTTTGCTTTTTCCCCTAAAAACAAATTGTGCCCTATATATAACACAAGACAAGAGCTCAATATAATAAAAAGAAAGAGGATTGCCTCCTTGCCACGGGTAACAACAATTTTTCGTATTTCTTGATTCTGTTCTTTTTCCTCACTCAAAACACGTAACTACATGCCAATTTCATGTATTGCATTTTCATTGTTCATCATATATTTGAATTTAAAATTTTTATTTTTTTTTCTTTTGGTGTTAGAGTAAAATTTAATATATGGACTTATATATAAAATAAATATGAATTATAGGCTATCAAATAAAAGTAGGCCAATTAAAGTAATTAATTTAAGTTTTGGGGCCTTACTAATGTATTATTAAAGTGTGTGTTTTATTGTGTAGAGACAAGCGTAATTTCTATTTTTATGATGGGTTAAAATAAAAATATACGAAATATGAAAAGACACGATTGTGTTATAAATAGAGGTCATGGTCTCCAGATCACACAACACCAATCTTCTGATTCCCATTGTGAGAGAAATTTAGAGAGGAAATAAAAGATATTTTAACTTTCTGTCATGGATTCAGGTACGCTTCCACAAAATCAATATTGATATTTCTTGATAATTCAATATGAATGTTCCTATTTGTGTGCTAGTTTTCACAAAATAGAAATTAATCCATCATGTGGTATCAGAGTTATTTCATGTTGAATTGTTGAGAATATATTAGGAAGGTATTGATATTAATTTTCCGCTGCAAATATTTTTTCAAAAAGGTTTAATATTTCAGAAAATTTTTGGATTCAAAAATATTCTCGTTTCATTACGATTCCAACGATATAAAATTCATAAATTTTGGACTAGCAGTTGATTTGATATGAAATGTTGATTTGATGGTAGTGGAAGGTTAAAGATTCGACTCTTTGTGTTTCATATTAGAATATTTCATATTAGAATGTTTCTCTTCATTGTAATTTATATGTATGAATGAACCAACTTAACTTCTTATTAGGTCTATCAAAATATAGGAATTATAGATTAGTTATCAATTAATTAAAGGATCAAATAGCAAAAAATCATTCAAACATTTTTAATACACACTTCATCCAAGCCTTTTATTTTGTACCAAAAAGTCCCTTATTCTCTTATCTTTAAAGGTCCGCGCTAGTAGCATGGTAAAACTTTTTTCTCATGGTGAAAGACTTTTTGATGAAAAATAAAAAGGCTTGGACTAAACGTGTATTAAAAAAAGTTCGAGGGACTATTTTGTATATACCCCATTATTAAACTCCATCCTATGATATTATTTTTTCTTCTTGCTGTAATTTTAAGGTATTTTAGTTAGGTCTTATAAGCTTACAAATTATTCTAGTTTGTTTTTTTCTCGCCAAGTTTTAAGTTATATGAAAATTTCATGCCTCAAAATTTGAAAATTACTATATTTTTGTTTGGTCTTATAAGCTTACAAATTTTACTGTTTAAATTTTGAGGTCAAAAATTCTCAAACACCGATTTTTAATTGCAACTTGGAGTTACCAAATCATACAATATTAAGACCGACACAATAAGTATTCAACTTTGGAACTTGTACTTTTCTATGTTCTAATTTTAGTATTTTAAGTTTTTAAATTACTTGCACCTAAATTTCAAAGAAAATATATCACAATCAAACCTAGAGTTTTAATTGACAGTGCATAAATCGAAAATTACATAATTTTGTATTGATTTACGATAGGAATATCCATAATGATTATTGTGCTCAAATGTTCACAAATTATTAGTTGAAATGGGATATAGTTTCTTATATGTACAATTGAAAATACCTGAATCTCTCATGTTATTTAACTATATTTGGATTAGAATATCTAACAAAATACACCCAAAATTAAAATTAATTTTTTTTATTTATGCAATAGGGTTTGGATATCAAAGAGGCCCAAAATAATTATTTATAATTTGAACTTGACAATCCAAATGTACTTTGTGGGAATTAGTTTCATAATAATCTGGATATTAAAAAATGACTTTTAGGGTCCGTTTGGCAATCCAATTCCAAGGCTTGGAATTGGAATTGAAACGCCAATTTCAATTCCGTGGAATTCAAATTGGCCTTCCAATTACAATTCCAAGCCTTGGAATTGGGTTGTCAAACGGACCCTTAACATATACTATTTTAAATTTATTTATTAAATGCAATTTCTTTTTAAATATTCCTCTAAATTAATGGACATTTTAACTGTCATATTGATAGTTTCACCATTAAAACTTTGTATCTTGACGAGTATTAAATTATCTTTTATATGATGTTTAATTTGAACACTTCTCTCATTCCAATCATTTACTATATATTGGTGTTGTAATAATGTGCGGAGTGTGAAAAATTAAACCCCTCATTTTCATTGAAAAAAAGTTAGTACTATCAGTAAGAGTTGATATATATATATATATATGCGTGTGTGCACGCGCGCGCGTGTATATTTGATATTAGATTTAATGTTCTCTAATATTTTAATCCCTTATCAAACGTTAAGTTTTGACATGTGTGTAACAAATATGATGGGAATATTTTTTAATATGACAAAAATTATAATATGACAATCCCTTGTTATATATATATATATATATATATATATTTTAGTTCAAGTCTTGGGGAGAGGGAGGGGGAGGGGGTGAGACTTGAACCCCCAACCTCTTGCAAAGCAAGGATTGGTGGTAACCATTGGGGCATGCCCCTTTGGTTATTCCCTTGTTATATAACGTTGCTTTAATATGACATTATGGACTTAACATTATTCAACAATAAATTTTAAGACCTGAACTACAAATTTGTGGGGATGATTATACATGTTCAATTTTCGGAGTTTATTACTATATGCCCTTAATTAAATTAATGTTTGTAAATATGCCTTATACATAAACTTCTCGCGTTGGTTACACGTCCAATTCGCGTGTGCATCAACTAGTGCGTGAATAGCTGTTATTTATCTGACCTTTGTAATTTCTCCCTAGATATCTAGCATTCAAGATGTAATTCCCGTCTTATTTGTCATTTTCTGAATGTTAAATACAATTAAATGTGCCACAATGTTTTGTAACTCCAAAGCTTATGAACGAACCTTATCCAAACTTATATGTTGTTTCATCCCCTCTTTTCTTCATCCAATTCCTTTTTTTTTCAAGAATGGATTATGACCAACTTACCTTTTCAGGGATGGAAAATCAGTTCGACTTTGACTGGTTATATTTAGAAGAAAAGTCACAAGAATAATCTCATACTTACTAAAGTTCTTTAGTTTTGTCTCTATTCTGTACAAACTAACCTTATATGTTGTGTACATTTTTTCTTTTATACAGAAAATTGGAGGAGTACTCAACAGTCACTAATAACTTGGATTATAGTCCTTTTGGTGATCCTTTCAACTCTGATCAATACCTACTTCCACAACAAAATAATCAAATTCCTTTTTCAGGGATGGAGAATCAGTATGACTTTGACTGGTTATATTTAGAAGAAAAGTTCCAAGGGTAATCTCATACTTACTAAAGTTCTTTAGTTTTGTCTCTATTCTGTACAAACTAACCTTATATGTTGTGTACATTTTTTCTTTTATACAGAAAATTGGAGGAGTACTCAGCAGTCACTAATAACTTGTATTATAGTCCTTTGGGTGATCCTTTCAACTCTGATCAATACCTATTTCCACAAAAAAATAATCAAATTCCCTTTGATTATGATCAACATCAATTTTCACAACTAAATCATCAAATTCCTGTTGATTATGATCAATACAAATTTTTGAACCAAAACAATCAAAATCAGTACCAACTTTCACAACAAGACAATTTCATTCCCCAATTGGAATTTACTGATTTTGAGAATATCAGCACGGGTGATTTGTGGAGCTTGTGGGATGGCAATTTTTCATCTATTAGTCAAGACCTAATTTTTCATCTATTAGTCAAGACAAAACAAAAGATCGAGAACGTCTCCATTAGAACTGCATGAGATCCAAAAGTATTTTAATGTTCCAATAACTGAAGCAGCCAAAGAATTGAAGGTGGGATTGACCGAGTTGAAGAAAAGATGTAAAAAATTGAATATTATGAGGTGGCCTCAGAGGAAGCTCAAGAGTATGAAGTCTCTCATTGATAATGTTAAGGTATTATCCTGCCTGCATGTTAAGATTATTTCGAAATGTCATTAGATACTTTTTTATTTTTCATTCATTTGATTTCTCTCTAATAAAAGTTTACCAAATATATGTTTTTGGAAGTCATCTTAATTTATTATTTTTTTTACTTTACCCCCCTGAGAAATGAAGCAATCAGACATAACCATCCGATTTTTAAAAAAATAGACCTAAACCTCGTATGCATAAGGTATAAGAAAGTCAATACACATGTGGGTGGTCAAGTCTAATATAGGAAAAATAGAGGGGTACTATCTAATTATAGCATTATTGTACGACCTGTTTTATTAGTATAATTATTTTGTTTTAAATTGCAATTGTAGGAGATGGGATTAACCAACGAGGTAGAGATGCTGGAAGAGACCAAAAAGATGATGGAGAAGCTACCCGATTTAGAAATGACAGAGAAAATAAAAAAATTGAGGCAAGCTTGCTTCAAGTCCAACTACAAAATGCGAAGGCTCCTTGCTGACTATTGATACTGCTTCTTCTCTAATGGCTTGGTGATTTGCGTCTATATTTGGTTTTGAACTTTGTAATGTTATCTCTAGTTTTATTTTGGCACTTGAATAAACTTTTGAAGTCTTGTTTTCTCAGATATTGTAGTGCCTAAAGCATTACAACCAAATATAAGTTTAAATAAAGTGAATTTTTGTGCCTTGTCATGGAAGTTAATAATTAACCTTGATTCGAGCTTCATTCTTACTGCAAAATCAATCATTATGTAATGAGAAACATCGATGCATATGTAACAACCCACGCTTTTGGGAGCCCATTTTATATTTATTTACTATATTGAGTAATTGCATATATAAAATGATGCATGTGGGTAAGTATTAATTTGATGAAATAAGTTAATATTTACAATTAAGTTGCATAATTACCATGTGGGTAAGTGATTATTACCATGTAGTGTTCTATTTTGTCATGAAAATTAAAATGGCAATTTGAATTAAAATGGAACCGGAGCTTGAAATGGCTTATAAAATCTCCAAATGATAATTTGGAGGGTGTAGTTAGTTCCGGGAGGTGCGAGACAGTCGAAATGTGTGCCATATTGTATTTTGAGATTTTGGGCACTTTTGACTGGTTTTGGCATATTGCGTATTAGAACTTAACTATTGCGGTATTTTTACTTAAAGGTTGGAGACTTTTAAATCGTAAGCCACATTTTAGTCTTTCATTTCCTCTTATTTTCTCTTAGTGTTCTAGCCCTAGAGTGAGAGAGAGTGAGAGTGGAAGATTGGAGAACAAGAGAGAAATCTTGAAGATTGGTGGTTTGATCTTGCATTCTTTCTCAACCAAGTCTGAAATGGAAGCCCCAAGGCAAGTTTTCTACTTGCTATTGTATGGTTTAAGATGAATAATTAGTATGGGTAGATATGTATAGTTTTGATGTAATATAATTGTGGTTTTTGGTTGGATTTATAGGTATCAACATCTTAGATAGAGATACATTGTTGATTGAGGTAGAAAAATGTTGTTGGGAGCATTTATGATCTTTTAGTATCATTAAATGTGGTTGGATGATTTTGGATGGTTATTAATTGTGGGTTTAGAAGGATTAGAAAAAATGGGTCTAGGTCTGCAATGGCCGGTCGACCGCGTATCTCAGACCGGTCGACCGGGCCTTCGGAGGAGGGCACACTGCTTTCTTTCAAAGGCATGAAATAAGGGCCCGGTCGACCGCGGTTCTACTACAGGTCGACCTGTCCATCCGAAATGAACTTTCTACTTTCTTTCAAAAGCTAAACTTTGAGACGCGGTCGACCGCGGTCTTGGGATCGGTCGACCGGTCCCCTATTTTCTCAACCAATCTCCTACTTTTATTTTTAATCCTTTTCTTCCTCTAGGAACTTAGGACTCTTCTAGAATGAAATAAACTTTGGCTTTTAGAGTCCTAGTTGAGTTGGTTGTCACCCTAGTGTTGAATGGATTCACTTGGGGTTAAGTCCGGGGAAGGGTTGTCCTAAGTGATGCTAAGGCATCACTTTTTTTTTTGTGCATCCTATAAACATGGATGGGAATTGTAGGCCCATACTTGGAGACTTTAGGGGCTTAAATTGAGATATATAAAACCTTATGTTTGGGAAGTGAATATGATCCCTTGGAGATTTATTCGAGGCATAACCTAGGATGAGAAAAATGAACTATCCTATGATAACGGTTTCAAACAAATGAAACATGTAATTGTAAATGAAAATGAAAATTATGGTTTTTATAGTAAATGCTAATTTACTTAAACACACCTCTCTAAATGCTATCATAAGGGAAGCTCGCGCATGAGGTGATGTTCCTTGACTAGTGAATGCAGGGAGACTATAGTCCTCGGCCATATGCGGGTTTATTATATGTATTTTCTGCTCTAGTGAAGTAATTCCGGGTGTGGTTATGACTCACTCGCAGGCATATGGCCACTTACCGACGTGCGTTAGGTACCCAGGCTGCCTTGTTTAATGGGCCCCTGGAAGATGATAGTCATTTAGGGGCGCGCCCAGTGGGGAAACTCGGAGGGGTGGTCTTAGAATCGTTATATGCATAAGAATATAGCTTTTCTAAAAATCAAGTGGGACTTGAGGGTTGTATAATTCCACTAAATGATATTATGACAATTACATTCCTGCTAAGGAATGGGAATTGGAATTAAATAAGAAGATAATGTTAGTATATTCCTGTTAAGGAACTGAAACTGGATTAAAGTGGAATTTGGGGAATACAAGCTTTTAATTTAGGTTTAATTTGATTATTGCATAATTTCATCTTCATGCATAGTCTCTCTTAGTCATGTCATTTTTCTCTTGTTTTCTTATGATTCATGCTTAGGTTGTTAGGTCCTGTTTTCCATTATCATGATTAACTGTTCATATTTAGCATGATTTTTGTTCATCTGGGAACTATATATAAACCGGGTCCTGACCCATTCTTTTTTCTCCATGTTGTGCTTGTTATTATATCTGCCTAGGTGCTCCTCCGCAAGGACGCCCGTGTTGATATTCCTACTCTTTTGCTTTTAAGGAGCTGTATGAAATTGCAGATATTACAGGATGTTTTGTTAGACGCTGTCATTCTTTTGATATCTAGTTATGATCGAGTCTGTCACTCGGGCGACTGGCCCAATCTTGTAATTGTATAATGAATGTAAAGCATAACATCTAACTGTTGTGATTACTTTTGTGTAGCTGTGGACCGAGAGCATATTCGGTTCTCCCCTTGTATATTGTGGTTTTAGAGGTATATTAATTATGTTCTTGGAATTCCACTATTGTTCTAGAATGGGTTGTTTAAATTGTTTTTCTTAACTTAACTTTTAAATTGCATAAATTGTTTTGACAACCAGTTTTTTGAATTATTGGGTGGTTTTCTCAGTTACTCTTACTATATCTGTGGTGCTGAGAATGATTTCCGTCCATGATTACCGTATATGTCGGAGTATCGCGCTGGCCACCCCTTATTTCGGAGTGCGGTTTGTCACAGATGGTATCAGAGCACTGGGTTCTAGAGTACTAGGATCTTTGTGGACTTGTCATGATCTACCGCAGCGTTCTTTGATATAGAGCCTAATGATAAGACTGTTTTTCTGCTTATAATTGCGATCTTCTATGAAATAGATTGTTGTGAATTGTATTCTAATATTATTGTCCCTTCATCTCAGATGCCGCCTAAGAGAGGTCGCCCCGCGAGACGCAATAGAGTTGTAGAAGAGGATGTTGGTCCTCCACTTCCCCAAGGAACTTTTAATGCTGCGGACGTAGCCAATATCGTGGCTCAAGCAGTTAATGTTGCTATGACCGCAGTAGCTCAACAGATGCCAACAGCTCAACAATGGGAACAGGATGCTCCAGCGCCTACGGGACCTCCTCCGTGGGAAAGAGTAAGGGAGTCCTTTTTAAAGGGCCATCCCCCAGAATTTGACGGAGGTTCTGATGTTGTTCGAGCAAATCAATGGAAGAAGGATATGCAATGCCATTTACGAATGGTGGACTGTAGTGAGGAGAAGAAGCAAGTCCTTGCTACTTTCAAGTTGGTTAGGGCAGCGTTACATTGGTGGGAGTCAATGACTACGCCAGTACAGAGGGATACTATGTCCATTACTGATTTCTGGGTCTTGTACGACCGAAAATATTTTCCTCCCACGATTCAGAGGGAGATGAGGAGGAAACTTCAAGATCTAGTTCAGGGAGAACGATCGGTTGCCGAATATGAGGAGGAGTTTACCTGGCTAGCTAGTTTTGTGCCGAAAGAGGTGACTCCGGAGGAAAGAAAAGTCTCAAAATTCATGGGAGGTCTAAACTGGAGAATCCGACAGTATTTGTTGGGTAATCCGGCTTTAAAAACTTTTGGTGAAGTGATGAATGCGGCATTACTTCATTGTCAGGAGCATCGATTGTTTATCCAGAATAGCAAGAAAGCTTCAGGAATGGGACAAGTAGGGAATCTCGGGGTGAGTGGGAATGGAGGAGGAGCCTTTCCTTCGTCCCAACCTGCGGGTAATAAACAACGAGAAAGGGATCCCAAGCAAGGGGATGGATCGAAAAGGCAACGCTCTGGCGGGTTTAATGTTAGTGGAATTGCTAACAGGCAAGGTCAGGGTGGCGTACCACAGCAAGCGGGTCGAGGTGGCCAGGGAGGTAGGGGCCATCCGGGCCAAGGTTTTGGGAAGTTCATAAATAACAGAGGTCGAGGTCAGGAGAATATGGTGGGCAAATGTTTCCAATGTGGAGAAGCTGGTCATTTTAAGAGAGATTGTCCTCAGGTGATTGGGGGACAACCTCCACGAGTTCCTCAGCAGCCTTATGTGCAGTTCCTTCTAAAAGCACCGAACCAGTTGTCCCTCTGCAGCAGGGCCAACTATAGTATGGGAGAGTCTACCACATTCAGGATGCTATGCTTCCTCCTATTCAGCCAGCGCCACCATCTATAGAGCGTAAGTTCCTTATTCAGGGACACATGGGTTGCGTTCTGTTTGATACGGGTGCAACACATTCTTTTATTTCCAGAAGTTTTGCTCAGTCCACAGAGTTGATAAAATCTGCGGAAAGTACCTTTTCTAGTGTGGAGTCCTCTATGGGTGACGGTTCCCTTATTTTCTTTGTTTGTAAACATATAGGGATCACTCTTGGTAATTTGTGTTTTGAGGCCGACTTACTCGTCCTACACATGGTCGGGTATGATGTTATTTTGGGCATGGATTGGCTTGTTAAGTATCATGCTATAGTTAATTGTTACGGGAAGAGTATAGTCTTCGTCGTTCCGGGACAAGATATGTTCCTGGTGGTTATGCCTCGTTTAGAGGGAGATTCTGGTACTTATTTATATTGTATTGCGGATGAGAATTCTCGGGGTGTAGTTGTTCCCTTAGATTCTATTCCTGTTGTTCGAGATTTTGAGGACGTTTTCCGGGAGATACCAGGTTTGCCTCCTAGTAGAGAGATTGAGTTTGTTATTGACTTAGCGCCGGGAACTCGACCGATTGTGCGAACTCCTTATCGTATGGCTCCTGTGGAAATGAGGGAGCTAAGAGATCAGATTCAGCAGTTGTTAGAACAGGGGTTTATCAGGCGTAGCACATCGCCGTGGGGTGCTCCTGTGTTATTCGTGAAGAAAAGAGACGGTTCTCTCCGGTTGTGTGTTGACTATAGAGAGTTGAATAAGGTCACCATCCGGAACAAATACCCTTTGCCTCGCATAGATGATTTGTTTGATCAGCTCAGGGGAGCGACCTACTTTGCTAAGATAGATTTGAGAACGGGGTATCACCAGTTGAGAATACGGGAGCAATATGTATCCAAGACTGCTTTTCTGACAAGGTACGGGTCTTATGAGTTTTTGGTTATGCCTTTTGGGCTAACCAATGCCCCTGCAGTATTCATGGATCTTATGAATAGAGTATTTCGGGGCTTCCTGGACCAATTTGTCATTGTGTTTATTGATGACATCCTTGTGTATTCTCAAACGGAAGATGACCATGCTACTCATTTGGGGTTGGTCCTGCAAAGGTTGAGGGATCACCAATTGTACGCTAAGTTTGAGAAGTGTGGTTTTTGGTTACGGGAAGTGCAATTTTTGGGTCACGTTGTTACTTCGTAAGGTATATCGGTGGACCCAAGTAAATTTGTTGCGGTGAGGGAGTGGGGTCAGCCCACAACGCCTACCAAGATACGCAGTTTTCTGGGTTTGGCGGGCTATTACCGCCGATTTATTAAGGGATTTTCTAAGATTGCTAGTCCTTTGATAAATTTGACCCGGAAAGGGGTTAGATTTGTTTGGGATGACGCCTGTCAAGCTGCGTTCGATGATCTTAAGGATAGATTGACTTCGGCTCCAGTCCTCGCTTTACCCAAGCCAGGGTTGGAATATTTAGTCTTCACCGATGCATCTCTACAAGGTTTGGGAGGTGTACTTCAGCAGCAGCGACAAGCTATTGCATATGCTTCTAGAAAACTCAAGCCTCATGAAAGAAATTACCCAGTGCATGACTTGGAATTAGCCACCGTTGTCTTTGCCTTAAAGATTTGGAGGCACTATCTTCTCGGGGAGAAGTTTAGTCTTTTCACGGACCATAAGTCATTGCAATATTTATTTTCTCAGAAAGATTTGAATATGCGGCAGCGAAGATGGTTGGAGTTCATGAAAGATTACCATTTTGATATTCATTATCATCCGGGCAAGGTGAACGTAGTGGCAGATGCCCTGAGTAGGAAACCCGAGGGAGAATTAGCTGATGTGTGGAAAGCTAAATGGAAGGAACTCAGTCAAGAGGATGCAGTTGCTAGGGCATTTATGTCCGTGATGACCGTTACTCCGACGATTGTGGCAAGGGTTGTGGAAGCCCAAGGCAAAGATAAAGAATGTCAAGGCCACATTCGCCAGTTATTGACTGGGGGAGCGGAGTCCTACTCGGTAAGTTCTGAGGGTGGATTGCGCTTTCATGGAAGGCTTATTGTTCCGGAGGATGGAGATTTGCGACGGGCTGTGATGGCGGAATCTCACGGCTCTAAATTTTTGGTACATTCGGGAAACGATAAAATGTATCAAGATATGCGCCGTCAATATTGGTGGTTGGGTATGAAATGAGATATTTCGGAGTTTGTATCTCGATGCACTACTTGTCAGTTAGTTAAGGTTGATCATCAGCTACCGGCAGGTTTGTTGCAACCGTTGGAAAATCCTGTTTGGAAATGGGAGAGCATTTCAATGGATTTTATCACCGGTTTGCCAACGTCACAAAAGGGTCACGATTCTATTTGGGTTATCGTGGATTGCTTGACAAAGTCGGCGCATTTCCTTCCCGTCCGTACTGATTATAATACTGCTCGTTACGCTCGATTGTTCATTGAAGAGATTGTTAGATTGCATGGGGTGCCCTTGAATATTGTTTCCGACAGAGATAAGATCTTTTTTTCCCACTTCTGGAAAAGTTTCCAAGAGGCCATGGGAACCGAATTGAAGTTAAGTACTTCCTATCATCCTCAAATAGATGGCCATACTGAAAGGGTTAACCAAATGATGGAGGATATGCTTCGTATGTGCATGCTTGATTTCAAGGGTAGTTGGGAACAATATCTCCCTTTGGTTGAATTTGCTTATAATAACTCATACCAGATCACTATTGGGATGGCGCCCTATGAAGCCTTCTATGGTAGGCCTTGCAGATCCCCCACGTGTTGGTTAGAAGTGGGAGATAACAAGTTTCTCGGACCTGAAATGATTCGGGATACTTCTTCTAAGATCGAGCTTATTCGAGATCGTATTCGGATAGCCCAAGATAGACAAAAGAGCTATGCCGATGCGGGAAGAAGGCATCTGGAGTTAGAAGTTGGAGACCAAGTGTTGGTACGGGTGTCGCCTATGAAAGGCGTTAAGCGTTTCGGAAATAAAGGGAAGCTTGCACCACGTTTCGTTGGGCCTTTTCCTGTACTTGCTAAGGTAGGCCCAGTGGTGTATCAAATTGCCCTATCGGAACCTTTGCAGCAAATTCATGATGTTTTCCACATCTCCTCTTTGAAGAAGTATAAGAGGTGTGATGGTGCCCTTTGGCACATTCCTTTCGAGGATATAGAGTTACTACCCGATGTTTCTTATGAAGAGCAACCCGTGGCCGTTTTGGAGCATGGGGAACGTAGGTTGAGATCTCGTATGGTGCCCTTGGTTAGAGTACAATGGAGTCATCACAGTGTCGATGAATCTACTTGGGAGCGTGAGGATGATATGCGGGAAAAGTATCCGCATCTTTTTATCCAAGGTACGCTTGAATTTTGGGGGCAAAATTCCCTCATAAGGGGGGAGTATGTAACAACCCTCGCTTTTGGGAGCCCATTTTATATTTATTTACTATGTTGAGTAATTGCATATATAAAATGATGCATGTGAGTAAGTATTAATTTGATGAAATAAGTTAATATTTACAATTAAGTTGCATAATTACCATGTGGGTAAGTGATTATTACCATGTAGTGTTCTATTTTGTCATGAAAATTAAAATGGCAATTTGAATTAAAATGGAACCGGAACTTGAAATGGCTTATAAAATCTCCAAATGATTATTTGGAGGGTGTATTTAGTTCCGGGAGGTGCGAGACAGTCGAAATGTGTGCCATATTGTATTTTGAGATTTTGGGCACTTTTGACTGGTTTTGGCATATTGCGTATTAGAACTTAACTATTGCGGTATTTTTACGTAAAGGTTGGAGACTTTTAAATTGTAAGCCACATTTTAGTCTTTCATTTCCTCTTGTTTTCCCTTAGTGTTCTAGCCCTAGAGTGAGAGAGAGTGAGAGTGGAAGATTGGAGAAAAAGAGAGAAATATTGAAGATTGGTGGTTTGATCTTGCATTCTTCCTCAACCAAGTCTAGAATTGAAGCCCCAAGGCAAGTTTTCTACCTACTATTGTATGGTTTAAGATGAATAATTAGTATGGGTAGATATGTATAGTTTTGATGTAATATAATTGTGGTTTTTGGTTGGATTTATGGGTATCAACATCTTAGATAGAGATACATTGTTGATTGAGGTAGAAAAATATTGTTGGGAGCATTTATGATCTTTTAGTATCATTAAATGTGGTTGGATGATTTTGGATGGTTATTGATTGTGGGTTTAGAAGGATTAGAAAAAATGGGTCTAGGTCTGCAATGGCCGGTCGACCGCGTATCTCAGACCGGTCGACCGGGCCTTCGGAGGAGGGCACACTGCTTTCTTTCAAAGGCATGAAATAAGGGCGCGGTCGACCGCGGTTCTACTACAGGTCGACCGGTCCATCCGAAATGAACTTTCTGCTTTCTTTCAAAAGCTAAACTTTGAGACGCGGTCGACCGCGGCCTTGGGATCGGTCTACCGGTCCCCTGTTTTCTCAACCAATTTCCTACTTTTATTTTTAATCCTTTTCTTCCTCTAGGAACTTAGGACTCTTCTTGAATGAAGTAAACTTTGGCTTTTAGAGTCCTAGTTGAGTTGGTTGTCACCCTAGTGTTGAATGGATTCACTTGGGGTTAAGTCCGGGGGAAGGGTTGTCCTAAGTGATGCTAAGGCATCACTTTTTTTTTGGTGCATCCAATAAACATGGATGGGAATTGTAGGCCCATACCTGGAGACTTTAGGGGCTTAAATTGAGATATATAAAACCTTATGTTTGGGAAGTGAATATGATCCCTTGGAGATTTATTCGAGGCATAACCTAGGATGAGAAAAATGAACTATCCTATGATAACGGTTTCAAACAAATGAAACATGTAATTGTAAATGAAAAAGAAAGGTATGGTTTTTATAGTAAATGCGAATTTACTTAAACACACCTCTCTAAATGCTATCATAAGGGAATCTCGCGCATGAGGTGATGTTCCTTGACTAGTGAATGCAGGGAGACTATAGTCCTCGGCCATATGCTGGTTTATTATATGTATTTTCTGCTCTAGTGAAGTAATTCCGGGTGTGGTTATGACTCACTCGCAGGCATATAGCCACTTACCGACGTGCGTTAGGTACCCAGGCTGCCTTGTTTGATGGGCCCCTGGAAGATGATAGTCATTTAGGGGCGCGCCCAGTGGGGAAACTCGGAGGGGCGGTCTTAGAATCGTTATATGCATAAGAATATAGCTTTTCTAAAACTCAAGTGGGACTTGAGGGTTGTATAATTCCACTAAATGATATTATGACAATTACATTCCTGCTAAGGAATGGGAATTGGAATTAAATAAGAAGATAATGTTAGTATATTCCTGTTAAGGAACTGAAACAGGATTAAAGTGGAATTTGGGGAATACAAGCTTTTAATTTAGGTTTAATTTGATTATTGCATAATTTCATCTTCATGCATAGTCTCTCTTAGTCATGTCATTTTTCTCTTGTTTTTTTATGATTCATGCTTAGGTTGTTAGGTCCTGTTTTCCATTATCATGATTAACTTTTCATATTTAGCATGCTTTTTGTTCATCTGGGAACTATATATAAACCGGGTCCTGACCCATTCTTTTTTCTCCATGTTGTGCTTGTTATTATATCTACCTAGGTGCTCCTCCGCAAGGACGCCCGTGTTGATATTCCTACTCTTTTGCTTTTAAGGAGCTGTATGAAATTGCAGATATTACAGGATGTTTTGTTAGACGCCGTCATTCTTTTGATATCTAGTTATGATCGAGTCTGTCACTCGGGCGACTGGCCCAATCTTGTAATTGTATAATGAATGTAAAGCATAACATCTAACTGTTGTGATTACTTTTGTGTAGCTGTGGACCGAGAGCATATTCGGTTCTCCCCTTGTATATTGTGGTTTTAGAGGTATATTAATTATGTTCTTGGAATTCCAGTATTGTTCTAGAATGGGTTGTTTAAATTGTTTTTCTTAACTTAACTTTTAAATTGCATAAATTGTTTTGACGACCCGTTTTCTGAATTATTGGGTGGTTTTCTCGGTTACTCTTACTATATCTGTGGTGCTGAGAATGATTTCCTTCCATGATTACCGTATATGTCGGAGTATCGGGCTGGCCACCCCTTATTTCGGAGTGCGGGTTGTCACAGCATATGAGATTCTTATATATATATATATATATATATATATATATATATATATATATATATACACACACACACAGTACTGCACTTGTGTGGACCAGTCCGCATTTTTAAAGTGCGGACTGAACATGTGTCACTTGGCGGTGAGCCTAGAAAAGAGAAAGAGAGTGCCTAAATGTGATACCCCGACTAATTAAATACCGGGTAGCTACTCCTTTATTCAAATTAATACAAAATGTCAAGTTGGTTCAGTTCATAGCATCACTGTCGAAAATGTTTTAATAATTTCTAACCACCTAATATTTAAAAAGCGAGATGTCAATTTCAATTAAATCCGATTAACATACAACCAATTTAGATTATGAAATGCCAATATAACAACCACAGCATAGTCACAATAGAATAACCATGGAATAATAATGGGTCTGGAGGAATACTCCTCTAAATAATCTGAATACTGAATACAAACGAATACAAAGTCTGAATCACTAATTAATTACAACCCAAAATCTGAAAATAAAACTGAGTAAGTAAGATGTCTCTAAAAGAAAAGGGGCGACATGCCCTACAGATGAGTAAAATAGAGTCAAAGTATAAAGTGGAGGCGTCTACTATCGAGGTCCTGTAACTTCCACAGCAGCTACAGCACGTCACCGGAATGGAACTCCTACGCTTGGTGTCCTTGTGGCTGGGCACCTAAAAGGTTTTACAAGAATATAGATTTGAAAGAAAACGGGTCAGAGCCCAATTATGAAAACAGTTTAAAATACAGCAAGTGTTTAATATCATTAAACAGTGAATATAAAATACATGATAGTGCGTGCACTCACATGAGTTCCTCACCTCTCAACTAATCATGCACACCTACCATACCCGTACCCGTTCTATATATTCTACTATCAAACTAGTCCAATTCAATGTATGACTTTTACTATACTAATCATGGTTTAATTCCCGACGCCTTACTATAAACTGAGAGTTTTACCTTCATTCCTCGAAATTAGTTTCAATAATTACTAAGTGCTTTCCCCTTTTTAACTCTACAAAGACATTACATTAATTCACACTTGTACTTATATAAACAGTTCATTTCAATAATTCAGTATATCAATCTCATCATAATATACAATAATGGCACCCCTAGACTAAGCTGCGGTGCACACATACTCTGCTATCAAATCCCGATACATCATGTACATAAGTATCACACATTCCAAATCTCTCAGGAACCGTTTCGACAAATAACAAACACATATAACGGAGGCGAACATAGTTCACATCACATGGGTCATGCACATACCTACACTCCCATGATTAGCAGACTTACTAAATTCTCAATAATCCCTTCTCTGACCTATGTCCTCGAGGTACCAATCTAAATCCCCCCGTAGGCACACAAAGATTAGATGGCCCCGATCGAACGCCGACCTCCCGTGATAGCAAGTATGGTAGGTATGTTATACACAAATAACTACATATAACTAGCATTAACACATCTTAGGTATTCCATAATATTAATAGAGGTATATTTCTCATGCCTATACCGTCATATAATGTTACACGTTTACAAGTCCTCGATTTATATACATTAAAGTTGTCAACTCTTCTCACGTCGTAATTTTAGTTACTTATTCCCTAACCCATAGGTGTCATCCGATTTACTACTTAATTCTAAGTTTTACTCCTCAACATATTCCATTCGCACAACTATACCCACTAGTCAACAAGGGAAGGTTAATACTCAATCGAATAAGTCTACTAGAAGTTTGAAATAAAATCAAAAAAAAAAGGGCATTCTGTCAACTCTTTAGAAATCTCGTTCGAACGAGGTTGTTCGAACGAAGTCATCGAATGAAATCGTTAGAAGGGGTACTATCATCTCGTTATAAGCTTGTTCAAACGAGGTCGTTCGAACGACCTGGGCAGGTCTTCTAACGAGATGGCAGTAAATGCCTAGAAATTTCCCAATTAATTTTTCTTCATTTTTCCTTTCTCTAAATCCATCCTAAGATCATCCAAATTACGTTTAATGTTTGTAAACTATTTTAAGTCACCCTAGATCACTCCTTAACATATTTTTGGGGTCAAATCTTACAAATCAACATGCCAAAATCATAAATCCCCAATTCTCGTCCCAAACCCTATGAACATGAACTCAGAATTTAGTTAACTACCAAGACTCTTATTAATCCATTTTTAAATCATCCAAAGTTACATTTTTGCATATTAAATTCATCCATAATTATTCTACATGCAAATTCCTAACCAAAATCACGAGTTTCACAATGATTCCATTGGGTGTTTTTCATCAAAAATTTCTAAGACATAAACAGTTTCTATACTAAACATGGAGGAAATATTCATTGAAATTAATGACATTAAATCACTTGCCTTAAATTCGATGCTCTGATTCGTTGTTGATGATTAATGTTGGCTCTCTCTCTTCTTTCCGGTCATAATTTCCTTTCAAAATGTTGGTGAAGGAAGATGGTTTGGTGGAACCTCTTTTAACTTCTCTCTAACTCCTCTCAAAACTCCCGTAGCCCACTCTCTTGCCTTTTGCTGGTAATGGACTTAGTGGACTCTTTAAAAGTATAAAAATAAACTCTGAAATTCGTGGGTTTTAATCCCTTAATTTTTAAAATTACCAAAATACCCTTCTAGGTTGCCGGTTTGGCCTAGAAATACCCCGGGACCCAAACTAAACTCCCGACTAGTATTTTCTGACTATTTCGACCCTTCCGAACACGTTGGCGCACTCAAAATGATCATTTGGTTGGTAAAAATATAAATTACTTTTTAATCTAATTAAATTCATTCCTGACACGACTGACACACGCGTCCTAACTTAATTTTTCCAAATTATCGTATTTCTGCCTCGCGACAACTTTAATATTTTCAATACTCATATATTACCATATATACTCAGAAATATTCAATTTTAACATTATAATCAAATACCAACTCACATCACGTTAGTATTTTTGGACTTCAATTCCCAATTTTAGAATTCTCCAATTTAATTAAATTTTATTTTCCCAAAAATTTAATTTATCAGTCTCAAAAATCATGGGGTGTTGCACGTATTTGTTGAAATTGTGTTGGTTCCAACATCACGAACATAACGTCAACAAAAGTCCCTTCATCAAAGAACTCTTCATCTTCCTCTAAGATAATTCCAAACATCCTCTTGAAATGAGCCCAGGATATAAGGCAATATCACCTCTACAAAATATATATATCATGTTTTAAAACGAGGGAGTCACAGAAAAAAAAAACTTGACGACCATCTCACACCAGACTGGCAAAGTGTAGGTGCAAGTGGGAAAATATTTTAAGTAGTACGCTCACATCTCAAGTTTTGAATATAAGATTCAACACTATTGCTACGCCTTATCCCAATATTGAATAATCTTGATTAAACTTTGTACATGGAATTGTCCAGCAATTTACTAAATCTGTGGGAGGTTTAGTCACTAAAATCCACTAAACATTTCTTTGGTCGACTAAACATGAATAAAATAGAAACATAACGGCTACTTCATTGAGAAACTGAAAACCAATTGTTTTCCAAATAACCACTTGTTTTGTTTCCCAACCATCATGCTTCACACGCAAGAGTTGATAAATAATATCAAAGCTCCATTCACTTACATGAATCCTAAATTAGTTGAGATTTCAAAAGAAAGAAAGAGCAAAAATATCATATCACACACAATTTGAGTCATTAGATAATACGAACAATTTGAGTCATCAGATAATATGAGACAGGGGATATACGATACGAGACACGGGCGAGTGTTACCTCTCTTTACGATCAGATTTAGGAAGGGAACGACATTCTGAGATGGAGAACGGTAGGTTGTAGCACAATGGCCATGAGCATTTAAAGGTTGTACTTTACGGCCACTCAAAACCCACATCAATCTCAAAAGGCCAAATTTCACCAAATCAACAAAAAAAATTCGAAATCATGTGGACTGTACGAATTCTATTAATTTGTGGGATACTAGCTGTCGAGGTGAAGGAATCGATTGGAGACCAAGGGGCAACAACTGGGTGTAATAAACGCGGGCTTTCAATGTTCAGCGTATGTGGATACAAGAATATCAATTTTCATCCTATGTGGATACCCTATATGAGTTGGACTTACACAGATTATAGAGATTAGTTGATTAGTTCATGTCCAATTTTATTTCGATGATAAATCAAAGGTTACTTTAATAAATAAATCAAACCGTTTGCTTTTTCCCCTAAAATAAATTGTGCCCTATATATAACACAAGACAAGAGATCGATATAATAAAAAGAAAGAGGATTGTCTCCTTACCATGGGTAATAACAATTTTTCGTATTTCTTGGTTCTGTTTCCTTTTCTCATTCAAAACACGTAAGTACATGTCAATTTCATGTACTTACGTGAGGTTGAAAATTCTCGTATACCCATTTTTAGTTGCAACCTGGAGTTACCAAATCATACAATATTAAGACCGACACAATAAGTATTTAACTTTGGAACTTGTACTTTTCTATGTTCTAATTTTAGTATTTTAAGTTTTTAAATTATTTGCACCTAAATTTCAAAGAAAATATATCACAATCAAACCTAGAGTTTTAATTGAAAGTGCAGAAATCGAAAATTACCTAATTTTGTATTAATTTACGATAGGTAGATCCATAATCATTATTATAGTCAAATGTTCAAAAATTATTAATTGTAAATGGGATATAGTTTATTATATGTACAATTGAAAATGCCCGAATCTGTCGTGTTATTTAACAATATTTGGACTAGAATATCCAACAAAATACACCCAAAGTTAAAATTATTTTTTTTTATTTATGCAATAGGGTTTGGATATCAAAGAGGCCCAAAATAATTATTTATAATTTGAACTTGACAATCCAAATGTACTTTTGTGGGAATTAGTTTCATAATAAACTGGATATTAAAAAATGGCTTTTAACATCTACTATTTTAAATTTATTTATGAAATGCAATCTTTTTTTAAATATTTCTTTAAATTAATGGTCATTTTAACTGTCATATTGATAGTTTCACCATTGAAACTTTGTACCTTGACGAGTATTAAATTGTCTTTTATATGATGTTTAATTTGAACACTTTTCTCATTCCAATCATTTACTATATATTGGTGTTGTAACAATGTGCGGAGAGTGAAAAATTAAACCCCTCATTTTCATTGAAAAAAGTTAGTACTATCAGTAAGAGTTGATATATATATATATACATGTGTGTGTGCGCGCGCGCGCGTGTGTATTTGATATTAGATTTAATGTTCTCTAATATTTTAATCCTTTATCAAACTTTAAGTTTTGACATGTGTGTAACAAATATAATGGGAATATTTTTTAATATGACAAAAATTATAATACGACAATCCCTTGTTATATAACGCTGCTTTACAATGACATTATGGACTTCACATTATTCTACAATAAATTTTAAGACCTCAGCTACAAATTTGTGGGGATGATTATACATGTTCAATTTTCGGAGTTTATTACTATATGCCCTTAATTAAATTAATGTTTGTAAATATGCCTTATACATAAACTTCTCACGGGTTACATGTGCAATGCGCGTGTGCATCAACTAGTCCGGGAATAGCTGTTATTTATCTGACCTTTGTAACTTCTCCCTAGATATCTAGCATCCAAGATGTAATTCCCGTCTTAGTTGTAATTTTCCGAATGTTAAATACAATTAAATGTGCCACAATGTTTTGTAACTCCAAAGCTTATAAACGAACCTTATCCAAACTTATATGGTGTTTCATTCCCTCTTTTCTTCATCCAATTCCTTTTTTTTCAAGAATGGATTATGACCAACTTACCTTTTCAGGGATGGAGAATTAGTATGACTTTGATTGGTTATATTTAGAAGAAAAGTCCCAAGGGTAATCTCATACTTACTAAATTTCTTTAGTTTTGTCTCTATTCTGTACAAACTAACCTTATATGTAGTTTACATTTTTTCTTTTGTACAGAATATTGGAGGAGTACTCAACAGTCACTAATAACTTGGATTATAGTCCTTTCGGTGATCCTTTCAACTGTGATCAATACCTATTTCCACAACAAAATAATCAAATTTCCTTTGATTATGATGAACATCAATTTTCACAACTAAATCATCAAATTCCTGTTGATTATGATCAGTACAAATTTTTGCAACAAAACAATCAAAATCAGTACCAATTTTCACAACAAGACAATTTCATTCGCCAAATGGAATTGGTTGATTTTGCGAATATCGGCACGGGTGATTTGTGTAGCTTGTGGGATGGCAATTTTTCATCTATTAGTCAAGACCTTATTTTTTATACCAAGCAAGAACTGTTGATGGATACTGAAAATTTGGGCTATTTCACTGATGGAGGAACTTATATGATTGATCCTAAAAATTTTATGATTTCAAACACAAATGGAAATCAAATTCGACAAAACAAAAGATCGAGAACGTCTCCATTAGAACTGCATGAGGTCCAGAAGTATTTTAATGTTCCAATAACTGAAGCAGCCAAAGAATTGAAGGTGGGATTGACCGAGTTGAAGAAAAGATGTAGAAAATTGAATATCATGAGGTGGCCTCAGAGGAAGCTCAAGAGTATGATGTCTCTCATTGATGATGTTAAGGTATTATCCTACCTGCATGTTAAGATTCTTTCGAAATGTCATTAGATACTTTATTATTTTTCATTCTCTCTAATAAAAGTTTACCAAATATATGTTTTTGGAAGTCATATTAATTTATTGTGTCTTTTTTTACTTTACCCCCGGAGAAATGCAGCAATCAGACATAACCATCCTCTTTTTAAAAAAATAGACCTAAACTTCATATGAATAAGGTATAAGAAAGTCAATACACATGTGGGTGGTCAAGTCTAATTTATGTAAAATATAGGGGTAATATCTAATTATAGCATTATTGTACGACATGCTTTATTAGTATAATTATTTTGTTTTAAATTGCAATTTTAGGAGATGGGATTAACCAACGAGGTAGAGATGCTGGAAGAGACCAAAACGATTATGGAGAAGCTACCCGATTTAGAAATGACAGAGAAAATAAAAAAACTGAGGCAAGCTTGCTTCAAGGCCAATTACAAAAAGAGAAGGCTCATTTCTGACTATTGCTTCTTTTCTAATGGCTTGGTAATTTGGGTCTATATTTGGTTTTGAACTTTGTAATGTTATCTCTAGTTTTATTTTGGCACTTGAATAAAATTTTGGAGTCTTGTTTTCTAAGATATTGTAGTGCCTAAAGAATTACAACCAAATATAAGTTTAAATAAAGTACGGTTTTAATTTTATTTTTATGTGCCTTAAAGTGAATTTTTGTGCCTTATGTTGGAAGTTAATAATTAACCTTGAATCGAGCTTCATTCTTACTGCAAAATCAATCATTATGTAATGAGAAACATCGATGCATATGATATTCTTATATATATATATATATATATATATATATATATATATATATATATATATATATATATATATATATATATATATATATATATATACAGTACTACACTTGTGTGGATCAGTCCGCATTTTTAAAGTGAGGACCGGACATGTGTCACCTGGCGGTGATCCTAGAAAAGAGAAAGAGAGTGCCTATAATTTAGCCGATAATTTCTAGGTTCACTGTCAGGTGACACATGTCCGGTCCGCACTCTTAAATGCGGACTTGTCCTCATAAAAACAATATTATATATATATATATATATATTTGACATAATAAGAAAATAATATAAAACATAAATTTTGAATAATCTATATAAAGTAACATATATGTTAAATCATTACTTTAGCAAAACAGTGTAAATTATAAATAAACCATTCAGTACGTATTATATGTAAAATACGGTAAGCTGGATCATCCAAGATTATAGCTTCTCAGGCTTATATAACAGAATCATTACATTAGTAAAATATCGGTAAGTTATAAATAAACCATTCAATATGTATTATATCTATAGGTGACTATAAATACGTCTAGATGGATCATCAAAGATTAAAGCTTCTCTGACTTATATAGAAATTGACATTAATGTTAGCCAATTAAAGACCATGCTGACACCATGGGGAGAAAATGCTAAGAATAATAATAAGGAACATAACTGTTAAGGCCAAACAAAAACACACAAAAAATGCACTCTTACCATTTTTATACGATTTCTTTTACAAATTGATGTAGTAAGTGATTAAAACCTTTTATTTTTAAAGTCTTAAGCACTTGGGCAAATTTTTTATTTTTATTTTTTATTTCCATAGATTTGATGAAATTACAGCATTACTCTTTTTTTAATGCATGAATATGACTTACAAGACAATAAATGTATTTATGTGTTGTTATGTATGTTAATATATACGTTTGTAACTCATTACAACATAATTAGAATTTAACTTGTTATATACATTTGTTCATTGTATATATAAATATATATACACTCATGTTAGCATTAAAGACCATTGTAAAATGCATCCATCTATTCATCTCTCCTTAATTTATAGTCTAACAATCTTTTGTATGAAATCCTATTCATCCCCCCATAAATTAATACCCTTTATTTCCTTTTCTCTCTCTCATATTTGTACAATATTTATGATACAAATAGTTTCTCTTGGCTTTTATAGTGTTGGTAATATCGTATTTGTATATCTTCTTTTGTATTTATTCACCAAAATTTCATGCAAAGTTTAGCAAAAACTAAATAAATATTTGTAAATGACAATTTGTTAAATTTATCACAAATAAGTGTATGAAACTTCAACCTCTGTAAAATCATATAATAAAAACTTCAATGCATCTTCTTCTGTTATTCAAACAAAAACACACAAATACATATTTTTAATTGAATAAAATATATAAATTGTTTGTACAAATCAATGTGACAAGTGACATAAAGAAAAGCCTTCTTCTGCCTTTTTTAGACCATACAAAAATAATTTTTTTGGTTATAAAATATGTATATGGGTGGATGTTCACTTTTATCTAGCATATGAATGAAAAAGTATTTCAAGATACCTGACTTCATACTATAAATAAAGAAAATACAAATATGGATATACTAATTGAATGAAACGTTTGCACTCTCTAAAAAAAAATCCCCTATTTTTCGCAACATGTTATAACACAAGAGCTTAATATAATAAAAAGAAATAAGATTGCCTCCTCGCCATGGGTAACAATAAGTTATGGTAATTTTTGGTTCTCTTCCTTTCTTCACTGAAGACAAGTAAGTACAAGATTGTTACCTTTTCTACTGTCAATTTCATGGACTACATCTTCGTTGTCCCTCACATATTTAAATTTGAAAATTTAAAAGTCAGCGTAGTTGATGCTTATTTTGTTCCTCTCTATGTATAAAGCATCAATTGTTTACTTTTGGTCCTTTAATACATATTCCTGAGATTTTAGTGTCGAGGCGAATTCTTGAACTGGGATCCATATTAAACAAGAGGTTTTTAATTAATTTATAATTTATGGGTTTTTTTATTCGAAAAGATGCCGACTTCATTTTCAGGAGTTTACAAGTTTAAATTTTTGTCCCTTCAGTTTTTAACAAATTATTTCTGTGACAATTGAAAAATGACGCTATAAATATATATACACAGATAAAATTTTGGGGTGCCTAAAATGAATTGAATATCGGGGCCTGAGGCGACCGCCTCCCTGGCCTCCCCTTAAAATCGGCTCTACATATTAGAAAGTTTTATGCTTCTTCTTCATTGTAGTTTATATATTAGAATGAATCAGCTTAGCTTCTGATCAAGTCTATAAAAATATGAGAATTATTTATTAGTAATCAATTATTAAACTACATCCTATAATATTACTTTTTCTTCTCGTCGTGTTTGAAGGTATTTTAGTTTGGTCTTATAAGCTTACAAATTATTTTAATTTTTTTTCTCCCTAAGTTTTAAGCTATATGGGAACTACTTGCCTCAAAATATAAAAATGGCTATATTTTAGTTTGATCTTATAAGCTTACAAATTATTACATTTAAATTTTGAGGCCTGTTCTCATATAACCATTTTTAGCTATGACCTAAAGTTACCAAATCATACAATATTAAGACCTACACCATAATTATTCAACTTTGGAACTTGTACTTTTCTATGTTCTAATTTTAGTATTTGAAGTGCCTAAATTATTTGAACCTAATGTTTCAAAGAAAATATATCATAATCAAACATGGAGTTTTTATTGAAAGTGTATAAACTGAAAGTCATATAATTTATATTAATTTGTGATATGAAGATCCATAAGGATTATTGTGATCAAATGTTCACAAATTATTACTTGTAAATGGGATACAGTTTCTTAGAAGTACTATTAAAAATTCTCGAATCTCTCTTATTATTTAACGATATTTGGACTAGAATATCCAAAAGTAACAACCCCAATTTTCTCACGTAAAGATTGGCCAGACATGATATGCCGAAGATGGGAATTGCTTGTCAATTTATATCATTCTTAGCATCGATCGAGAATAAACATCTATATTTTAAACCACATTTTAATTTAAAACTGAATTGAATTAATAAACACGAGATAATAGTAAATCCAACATCCACGTTCAACAAAATAAAATCTAACATTATTATAACATCTCGACTAATAAAACTAAATGACTTCGGGCTTATGCCCATAAAATAATCCAAAATAAATAAAGATAAGAAGAAGTAGAAACCTAAACTAGAATCAATAAATCGATCTTCGAGAAAAAATACGTGACAACAAGTCTAATATTCCTTTAGTCCCGCTATCCTTGTCTACATAGACCTTGTAATTTCGGTTAGCGCCCCTAGAGTGTGTAAGAATTAACTTACTGAAATTGAAAAACACGATTACAGTAAATTTAAGTAGGTGTCTCCCATCGGCACTCACATAGGATAATCTCCTCACCTCTCCCCTAGGTGCAATATTAATTATATCCTATCCCCAGAAACCAAATGCAATATAGATAACAAGATGATTGGGAAACATGTGATGTGTCTTGCATAAATCGTGTATTACATACAATAGTGACCCACCATTCCCTATGTATCCTTCGTAGTATTGAATTTATAATCAATTGGCTACATCCTTAGACTTAGATAACTAATTTCATTACATTCGCAGGGTTATATATGTATAAGTCTGTACACACACACACACACACACACACACACACACACACACACATATATATATATATATATATATATATATATATATCGATAAGTCCAGAGGAATCCCTTATCCAAATCGAACATCACAAAATGCTAAAGTGGGGCGGTCCCTATGCTACCATTGCACCTCCCACACCCATAGGTGACAAAGGATTCCATCATTTACGCCTATCTCTCTTAAGTGGTGCTCCTACGTAGTACCTAAATTATGACCTAAAAAATGCCCAGCTCATTTGTGCCGACGTGTGCTACAGTTCCGAACACGTGTAACCCCAACCAATAGGATCATCCATGAACGTAGGTATGTCCACACAAATACTTAATTACATATTTCTTTAGCACATTATATGTATTGATTTGCCTCCCAATAATTCCCGAGTCAATTAACCATCTCGTTAATTATTAGTTACTCTATTTAAATCATAATCCATGTAGTGCTTACCAACTTTCTCGTTAATTATAAATTCCTCTATTTTCAATAATCATTCAGCATTACTGAATATCTACAAATTATTTACGTAGTCACCAGCCTTCCCGATTCATGTTGTAACTGTCGTGTTCCCATAACTCGAATTATATTCCCGGCTAACCCAATGGATATATAATTCTACAATTTTTTCCAAAATTTCAGACGAAACTAAATGGATACATTAAGACTAACCTAAAATACAAACTAACCAACCTGGGGTGAATTGGGTATCTGAACCTGTTCAGCCCCAACGTCGAACCGGTTCGTCCCTGGGTTTGGGTGAATTCGAGGTTGTTACTATTTGGGAAGATTTTTCACAACTTACTTCATAAATTACCCCTTGTTCCTATCTCATAAGTTACCCTAACACTTTACATGATCATTGATTGGTTTTATATTATCTACTAACAATTTTTTTTACATGATAATGACATCAAATCCAAAATCAATTCATAAGAATACAAATTCCTCCAAAATTATAAAGGGGGTATTTTTTAATTTTCAAGATCCATTTTTTTTTCATGAATTTGTGCTAAGAAACACTCTTTTTTCATGGGGTGTACATCAGATCTACACTATCACCCTATAATATCACAAGATCTATCTCTAAATCCACATTATTATTATTTTTCGAATTTTCTAATCAATTTCTCGATTTCATAATTTTCTAATTATCAAAGTGATATCCTCTACATGCATATAGTGAAACCTATTCCATAACATTAATTACAAATTTAATCCAAAAATCTATATGAGAGCCTACACACTTAAATTAAGAAATAACTTGGAAATCAATTTGAGCAAGAAAATTATTGCCTTAGGATGAAGGTGGAAGTTCCTCTTCTTGAATCTCCAAGCTTCCTCCTTCTTTTGACCTTGGTATCTCCTCTCTAAGGGTGGAGCTGTTGGGGTTTTCTTATATTGGTGAAAATGAGTTTATTAATCTTTTTAATTAGCTTATAAACTACTTAATCCCGAGTTAAGTTTTGACCCACGCTTTTGGGCCTCCAAATGTGCCCGAATCCTTAACAAGAATGGCCCACTAGCCTCCCAACTAATATACCTATACCCCGGGACCATTTTAAAAAGTCTAAAACGCCTAAAAGAGTTTCCAAAACATCCTGAAATGCGCCCGAATTCTTTTTACCCACCTATGGTACATCTCCGAAATCCCTAGAATGAAGTCACGTTTGGCGTCCCTGTGGCTGGACACCTAAAAGGTTTTGAAAATGTTTTATAGCAAATGTTAGTACAGAAAATGTTTTGAAAATATTTAGCAAGTAATTTATCGCAATAAGTATCTGTTATTGATTACACATGTTAGGATCACGCACACTCTCTTGAGTTTTTTCACCTCTCATCTATAGTGCGCACCTAACGTTTCTACCTACTCTCTCTACCCACTTTAACTAGGTCTCCAATATCTAACAGGCTTAGACAATTTTTTTTTCTCACCCATACCGCCCATACAGTATGCTACATGTTACCCTTAATTTACATTAAGTTATTAGTTAAGTTTCACTTTAACTTTCCCATACCTCCCATACAGTATGTGTCCGAACGTCTAGTAATTACCATTACTCTTACTTTATCATCAATACTTTAATCTTAAGTTCTCACACTTACTCTTTCCTTAGCTACTTACTACATACCTTCTCTACTAATCCACTCAAGTAAATTTTACCTCTATTCTAGTTATACACTAATATATTCTAACTACTCTTACGCATAAGTAGTTTATACAAGTTTAGTTATACACTAACAATTCTCACTACTCTCACGCCTGAGTAGATTTAAAACATTGCTTAGGTATACCCCACCTAATCCTACTACTATCACACATAAGTAGATTATTTGGACGGTATATATATATCTCACACACACATATACCCAATACTGCATATCCTGTTATCAATCCCGTTTCACACATTAAGGACAAATGGTTCGGAATGTCTCCTCGAACCTGGATCGGAATGTCTCCTCGAGTAATGTTCAGAATTTCTCCTTGAACATGGTTCGGAATCTCTCCTCGAACCTGGATCGAAATGTCTCATCGAGCATATTTCGGTATGTCTCATCGAACTTACCATTCCCACATGGAAACACACAATAGGCATTCACAACCAAAGTACTCATATAAAATAGTAGGTATTCACACAACCCAATTATTCATATATATACGTAGTATTTTTCTCTCGTATAGTTACTGTACTTATTATTTAACGATTTATCTCACTATCGTATATATTAGAGTATTCGCACAACTCTAAGATCTCTTGCTACCTCTTTATTTATAACAGTAGTTAAACTTTCTCTAACCTACTAGTATACACCTTGGATTGACATTAACTCTCTCGTAACTAAATTCCCAAATTTTCGACAAGCAACTCGATCGGTTTATCCCTATCGGTCCATATTCCAAGCCTCACACTTGAGGGCCATAACGGACCTTAACTATACCCCTATCGGTCTTCATCAAGTCCCTCCATAGGTATAATAACATCTCTAAAATTTTCCTCATCATTGGAATTCAAAGAAAACAAAATCAACAAAATAACCCAAAATCAGCTTTGGTCGATCGATCGACCAAAGGATTCGATCGATCGACTCCATCGATCAATCGACATTCTTGAGTCGATCGATCGATCGAACAGGTGCAGGTCGTCTTATTCCTTATTTCATCACGTCTGTCCGATCCAAAATTCATTACACCTTATGGAAATTTTTCCCAACATTACTAAACATCTTATAAGTGTATAGGGATCATTCTCAACGTAAATTTATCATCAAATCCTCACTAAATCCATTCAAGAACTATCAAAATCTAAATTTTCCCCAAAACCCTTGATAATTGAGTTCTTCATGGTTACACATCATAAACCCATATTTAAATCCATAATAACCAATATAAATTCATTTGATATCAATCCTCTACAAATGTAAATACCAACTACACGTGATCCTACCCAAACATGTAATAAATTCATTCTTTTTCTCTAAGAACTATGAGCAAAATCAATTTATCTATAAAGCCCTACACATGGGTATTATAACTTCATAAATTTGCAATAAACCACTTGCCTTGATTATGGTAGGGTCTAATTTTTTGGTTGATGAGGGTGTTTGATTGATTCCTTCTTCAATCTCCCTTCCCAAATGATATTTGTTGCAAGAATCCCTTTGGAACCTTCAATCACCTCTTTAAGCCTTGAGAACTCTTTCTCTTTTCTCTTAGTTTGCTCCTCTCTATTTTTATACGTTATGAACCCTAACTTAATCCCCAATACATCTGATATAACTTGCAAATTTCGTGGGTCTCCCCACCTCTATTTTCTAAATGACCATAATGCCTTCAAGAGGTGTTGGTTTGGTCTACAATTGACCCGAGATCCAAACTGTGCACCCGGGTACAGTTTTTCGACTACTTCTATCCTTTTGGGACCAACCGTGACCTAAAAATTGCCTTTCGAGTCACTTTATAAAATCATCCCATTTCCACCTCGAATTACAACATTCGCACGATTAAACTTTAAACCAAATTAATTAAATCTAAATCACTAAATTAAATAATTTCTCCAAATTAAATAATTTCTAAATCACCAATTTAATTAGTTTCCATATTCTCCAAAAGTACGGGGAGTTACATACTTCTCCCCTTATAAAGGAATTTCATCCTCAAAATTCGGATGAAGCTCTTACTCCAAGCTCTTTACCCTGTCTTAACCCTTTACTTTTAATGCCACTACATATTTTATTTCTATCCTCCCCTAATCGTGGACAACATTACAATTATTTAAATACCTAGGGCGCCCATACACCCTATTATCATGCTTAACCGCACAAAAGTTACCCGACTATACTAGCCATGAACCGTAATATAACTTCCAACCCATAGTCATATCACATACATGAATAATAACCGGGGTACCCAACTTATGTACTAACGGCCAAACTTCTCCCCACTCCCAACGATGAGCTAAGTTTCATGTGTGGGATGTCTCGTAACGTGAAATCCAAACAAGGAACCCCTCAATACACTACTACCTAACATTGTCAGTCGTTGAGATTTGTTAGGCCCTCAGTCCATATCACGTACCTACCAAATACATATCTCTTAATACAAAAGCATACACGCCCACTCTTATGCTCCAAAAGCCAACATAAAATACCGCGCCCTTACTATCACTAGTTCTTGCGCAAAATAAACCTCGAGTTATCTCTCCCCGCTTAAAAATAACCCTAACTGCCATGAATCACCTCAGCAGACATCCCTACTTTACAGGATAAATATAATAATATAATCACATATACGTTTTATTCTATTATGCCACACATAATAACATGTATACACACATACCTAGGTTAAACCTTCTTTCAGGTGACATCTATCAAAATACATCTTTTGCTGAAATAGCGAAACCAAAATCTTGCTATAACTACCACTATAGCCTAAACCATCGCTAACCAGTCAAAACTCAGCAAGTAGTCTACTTAATTCTCATAATTCTCGAAAGTAGTAAACTACCACATAATGAAACCACCTTTGGTGTATGCCTCCGTTCTCTCTCATGCGACACAAAAGATCGGCAACCCCACGGTAACTAATCATGTACGTACCCAGTAAGGTTACTACTGCTACCGCACCCACTAACCTGACTCTCTCACGAATTGGAGTGTTAACAACCTCGTTTATGACGCATCCAAGTCACTAAAAAAATATTCCATACTCATATTGATAAACATAAAAGTAATTACTCCACATTCTAGTTTATTATCCTGCCGCAAGATTTAGTTTGTTTCAAGGATTTTAGTTTACCATACCCAATGAATTTTATTTCTGAAATTCCGAGGTTCATAATTTTTAAACTTTGATTTGGGGAATTAAAACTCATTTTTGTTTTAATTAAGAATTTTACATAGTTTCCTTAGACCCAGAGCTCGAATTCTCTCACTTTAAAACCGGTTTTAAGTCAAGAGTACAGGTTCCATCATTAAACCTCAAGTTCTAATGGAGGTTGCTGATATTCAAGCCTTTTTAGTGTCATTCTTACGTTGAAACTTACATATAAACTCATATTTATACTCTAGGAACATGAACAAACTTAACTAAATACGAAGAAAGAAAAATTCTACATAAAATGATAGAGATACCAAAAAGTTCAAAATTTGCTTTGTGATTTTCACTGTGGTTGTGTGCATTTTTAGAGTCGTGGGGGTATTTATAGGGCTGGTGAGGGGGAGGAGATTGGTTGACAGATAGGTGTGTTTTAACCTTGGTAAGGTTTAGTCTAACAATGGTACCATGTAGGAGGATGTGGGTACCATGGGAAACTCATGTGGTATAATTGCCCACGGAGCAGCCACCTGGCCAAAATCAGCAGGAGGTAAAGTGGAAACAAGTTTGACTTTCATTTGGGTCCGAGGGTAGTTTATAATTTAAAATTAGAGATAAATTTGTTATATTATAAAAGTTTAGGTGGTTTATGTATAATTTCCCTAACTTATTGGGTCGGTTTATGGAATTAGTACAAGGTATATAAAGTTTAATGAAGTTTTGAGTTTAACTTTGGTTTCAATTGGTAGGATAAGGTGTAAATACTAACATTGGTTCTTCTTATAAGCATTTTGGTAATTTAAAAACTTTAAAGGATTCTATGGTAATCTATTTATCCTTAAGGGATTGTTCTCATATATTTGATTGGATGTTACAATTCTGAAGTCAGAGGTGAGATACAGGAATTGAGGGGCCAATTTTACAGACTTTAGGGCCAGATATCAATAAAACAGCAAGGAAGCCCATGTCGCGTCTAGGCAGGAATTCCATATGCTCCAGTAAATGAACCTAATCTTGTTTCGGAGGTACGTCGGTTCAAGCGTTGTGCCCCCACCTTATTATTGTGATCCTTATGCGCGCAAATCCAAATGAATCGGGACCCTCTAGTGGTCATTAGGAATTTCCCATATTCATCCCTGTTTCTTAATTTCCCCATTATTTCTTTCAATGCCATTCATATGCGTACTTGCTGTTGTAGTGTCGTAGGCACAATTTTGGATTGTATGTCGTGGTTGGGTTTTTATGTACTACCTTTTTTTATTTGGAGCCATAAGCATTATATGACATGCTTTATTTATATATCCTCCATTCATGTTTATACCTGTTGCTTTGTACATATTATATATTTCTTGTTCTTAGAACTAATACCATTTCAGGTATCAGGACACACATTCATTTGGCACCGCCTAAAATTTAGGTCCATATTTTCTCCCCTTTTATTTAATGTTGCTCTTAATTCAGATTGAGGACAATGCATGATCTAAGTTAGGGGTGTGAATATGTTTTTTATATTACTTTGTGATCTTCTCGCATTTTTGTGTTATTCCCAAATGAAAAAATAAATAAATAATAAATTTCAAAATTTTCTTTATTTTATCCATTTATCTTTCTTGGGTGTCTAGCATGTTGTAGCCTAAAATAATAATACCACATGGACCAATAAAAAGATGACACGTGTTGTCATACTCCGTGGACCCAAAAATAAAAAACAAATGTGGTCAACTCAACTATCTTGTTTGGTCGGCAAGCTGACCAACCACCTCTGAGAATATGAACAGTCACTAATGTGAACAGACACACGTGATAATCTCAACAGTCACCATGCACATGCAGTTGAAGAATATCCAGCTTTTAATTATCATGTAAAGATGTAAATACCTAAGGTATAAAGTTGTTCCATCTCTTTAGCTTCCAAGTACTACTATAAATAAATCATTACCTCTCTCAGCTAAGGGACACTGAAAATATTTTATCAAATCCCTAGAGAGATCTTGAGAGGATTGTACTAAACTCTAAAATATAGAGGCAAGGTATATGTGGATGTAGGCACCTCATTCGGTTGAATAATTTAAACCTTTGTGTCTCTCTCTGACTCTCATCGCTCTATAACTTATTTCTTTATCTGTGGTTATAATTATTGATTTAATTAATCTAAGACTATTCCAAATTAGCAGACCCAATTTAGACACTAACATATTGCCGCCCTCTGTGGGAAACGATAATTTTTCTACCGATTTCCATCAAGTAAGTCGCACCATTGAAAAATTATAGACATTCTAGATGCCAGCCACGCCGCTGACAACCCCTTTAGTCCCTCGTCCCCTCTTGATACAGGGGATATTCAAGGAATCTTGTTGAATATAGATAAGGGTCAAGAGGCTATACAAGATACAGTAAGACAGATTGCTCAGACGCTTCAAACTGTAATACCCCGTATTTTTGTGATATTTATTTTATGGGATTAATTTAATTAAATGCGTATTAATTGGAAATTAATCGGGATTAAAAATACTAGAGAGATGCGATTTGGTATTTGATTATATGTGCATATATGATTATATATGAATTTTGAATTATGAAATTTGTCGTGAGATTGAAATACGGCAATTTGGAAATTTTGTTGAGACGCGTGTGACAGTCGCGTCATGGTATATAATTACGATAATTAAAAAGTGAATTTTAGTTCTATTAACCGTATGGTCGTTTTGAGTGTGTCAACGCATCCGGAAGGGTTGAAATAGTCAGAAAACACTAGCCGGGGGTTTGGTTTGGGTCCCGGGGCATTTTTAGGCCATACCGGCAACGTATAAGGGTAGTTTGGTAATTTTGAATTTTGAGGAATTAAAAGCTACGAAAATTGGGAGTTAATATCTGATTAAGCATTAACCCACTAAGCCTACTATTACCCAAATAGACTACGGAGGTTATTGAAAGCTTCCTAAGACAAAACCCTAGCCTCCATAGCCACCATTAACCTTGGAGAAGAGAGCTTGTAGAAAGAGAGGAGAGGAGAAATCTGCAGAGGAGAGAGATCTATTCATCATCAAATCCAGAGTTACCATTAAGGCAAGTGATTTAATTTCGTTTTTATAGAGAATGTTTCTTCCATGTGTAGGAATTGTTAAAAATCTGATTTGTTCTTGGGAGTTAATGGAAAACCCATTAAATTGGAAATAGAAATCATATTCTTGATGAGGAAATTGCATGTAGATTTGTAGTTGATGATTATTCTGATGATATTACAATTAGTATAAAACCAAAAACGGATTTAATTAGACTTCTAGATGACTTATAAATTCTAGGGTTCATGTGTTTGAAATTGGGGAAAAATATGTAGAGATTTGATATTTGGATGATGGTTATAATGATTTAATCCCCACAAAAACGTTAGTAGGTGACCTATGTATGTTTAGAGACGATTAGGAACCTTGATATATTGTTGGACTAATGTTTAGAGAAGATTAGAAGTGAAGAAAAGAGGAAAAAATGAAATAAGGAATTCTGGGCTTGAAACTGGCCACTCGTTAGAAAACCTGCCCAGGTCGTTCGAATGAGCTTCTAAGGAGTTGACCATTGACTTCTAACGAGGGTGAAGTTCGTTCGAACGAGATCTCGTTAGAAATCCCACTTTGTTCAAACGAGATCTCGTTAGAAGACTCAGTTCGTTCGAACGAAGTCTCGTTCGAACAGCCTCGTTCGAACGAGACTTCGAACGAGTTGACAGTTTAGGCTTTTTAGCCTGTTTTGATCCCGAGTGCCCCGTAACCTTGTGTATAGGTAGAGAAAGACTTTCCTTGATGAGTAATTGATATATTTGGGATTTTTGGGATATTATGAGGAGTCAAACCTAGAAGTGTAGTTTGAACCTAAGGGAAAATGTGAAGTAGGACGTGAGTGTCTATTACGATGTGAGCTATTGACGGCCTAATTAATTATATTAACCGGGAACATATAAATGGTGTAGTATTATATGTCAGTACGAGAAGAGATATGTACCAATATATTATGGTGATTACTAAGATGTGTGTATACTTAGTATATGTATATGATTTTATGTGTATGACATACCTACCATACTTGCTATCACGGGAGGTTTACGTTCGCTTAGGGCCATCTACTACTTGTGTGCCCGGATTTAGAGTGGTACCTAGAGGACATAGTTCAAGAGAATGACTTAATTGTGAGTTATTAAGCCAGCTGACTATGGAGCGTAGGTATGTACGTGACCATGGATATGTTGAACTATGTTCGCCTCCATTTTTGTGTGTGGTGTTTATTCTATCAATTCCTGAGAGATTCAGAATTTGTAATCCTTATGTACGTGATGTACCGGGATGGATAGCAGAGTATGTGTGCACCGCAGGTTAGTCTCGGGTGCTTGTACTGTATATTTATGACGTGAATAATATACACTTAATTAATGGGAACTTTCATGTTTATATTGTGAATAAAATTATGGAATTGTTTTGAGAAAACATAACGGGTTAACCGATAGTGAAATGTATTACATATTGAGAATCTGAGTTTAAGTAAAGCCCTCTATGTATTTGATAACGTTAGAATGTAATGTGGGAATCGAGTAGTAAGAGGTAGAACTTATTACGTTTTAGTTAGATATATGTGTCATTTAGATGGGTAATGTACGCTAGGAGTGCACATGTAGTCGAGAGGTGAGAATTTCATGTGAGTGCACGTCCTAACATGTATTTTGCATTTAATGTTTCAATGTTATTAAAACACTTGCTGTTTTCAAAAATGTTTTACACTTTCGGGCTCTGACCTATATGCTTTCAAATCTCTTTTTGTAAAAACCATTTTAGGTGCCCAGCCACAAGGACACCATGCATAGGATTCTCATTCAGGTGATGAACTGTAGATGTTTGTGGAAGTTACAGGACTTTGCTTGTAGACGCTTCATCTATCTTGACTCGATATTCATCAGTTATCAGTTGTAGGGCATGTCGCCCATTTCTTTTAGAGATATTTCATTTATTTCAGTTATTCAGACCTTTGGCATGTAATTATTCAGGATTCAGACTTGTAGTATTTTTCTTCAGTTGTGGGATTGTTGTGAGGAGTTTTCCTCCGGATTTATATTTATGATGTTGGTTATTCATTACTTCATTATGGCGAATGCTTATTATTCTTTCATTATTCTTTTATTGCATGTTAATCAGACTTAACTTAAAATTTGGCACTTACTTTTTAAATACTAGGTGGTTAGTAATTTTTAAAATGATTTCGACAGTGATGCTATTAACTGAACCAACTTGGCATTTTGAATTAATTTAATAAAGGAGTAGCTACCCGGTATTTAATTAGTCGGGGTGTCACAGGTGGTATCAGAGCATCAGGTTCTAGTGTCCTTAGGATCTGTACGGCTTATTATATTTCCGCTGAGCTTTCCTTGATATAGAGCCCTAATACTAGGAATGTTGTGTTCATCTCTATATTTTGGGAATTCGTACTTCCGCGATTTGTTTATTTAAATGATGGACTCATCCAAATTTACTTAAATTTTCAGATGGACCGACAAGAAGAACTAGCTAAAACGGTTAAGGGAGTCAACGAACAAGATCGACTCACACCTCGGGGATCCCCAGAGAGAATATCAACCGCCGAGTTAGCAGGTATCGTGGCACAAGCGGTTACCACGGCAGTTTTACAATATCAGGAATGCAACATACAACTTAAAGGAGGAAAAAGACCTAGAGAGGTCAGCCAATTGCTTGTGAATGAAGCTGAAAAATGTGCGAAGACCCGAAATTGCAACAACAAACTAACCAAGACCGAGTCAGTTCTAATCAACAACGTGGTAAAATGAAGCAGTTTCGAAAGGGGAATAAGGTCCCAAGTCAACAAGGCCGACACCGTCAGCAGCAGGGTCAGAGGGGGAGTAACTTCAGAGGCCGATGTTTCGTGTGTGGCAAGCATGGCCATAAACGCCAGGATTGTCCTGATAGGGGCAGGACCCCCCAGCAACAGGGTGCCCGACAGGAGTTGCAGAGGCATATGTTTTCCGCCGCCCTCCCAGCACCAGCTCAAGTACTAGCCCTAACAACTTTTCCTGTAGCTCCAGTGCAGCAGGGGCAGTTACAGTACAAACATATCTATAATATCAACCAGGCAACCGCCCCACAGGCACCACCCGCGATTTGGGGTATGTTTTCTATTCATGAGACTTTTGGGTTTAATTTTGGTTGTTTTTGGGACAACTCAATTATTTTATAATTTCATATTATGCGAAGACCTTAGAGTTATTAACAGCAGCATTGAGCACTGTAATGTAAGTAGACTCACCACTGGGGAACGGTTCATTTTCTTTATATGCCGGTGAGTGGGGTAGAGATTGGTAGTTTAGTATTACCCACAGGATATGTTAGTATTAGAGATGACGAGTATGATGCCATTATTGGCATGGATTGGCTAGTTGCGTACCGAGCCATGATTGACTGTTTCAGTAGGAGTATTGTTTTTGCCATTCCGGGGCAAGAGATGTTTGTAGTGGCGATGCCTCGTCCAGAGGGAGGCTCGACCGCTCATTTGTATTACATAGAGGAGGATACCTCTAAGGAGGTTGTGATTCCTTTAGATTCGATCCCAATTGTCAGGGAGTATTCTGATGTGTTTCAGGAGATACCAGGCCTACCCCCCAGTCGAGAGATAGACTTTGTTATAGACTTATTGCCAGATACGAGACCTATAGCACGCGCACCGTACCGTATGGCTCCAGCTGAGATGAGGGAGTTACGGGATCAGATTGAGCAGTTATTGGGTCAGGGGTTATTCGGAGGAGTACTTCACCGTGGGGTGCCCCTGTGTTGTTCGTGGAAAAGAGAGATGGTTCGCTGAGATTGTGTGTGGACTACCGAGAGTTGAATAAGGTCACGATACGGAATAAGTATCCGTTGCCAAGAATCGATCACTTATTCGACCAGTGGAGAAGAGCTTCTTTCTTCTCAAAGATTGATTTGAGATCGGGATACCATCAGTTGCGTATCAGGGAGGAGGATGTCTCGAAGACTGCGTTCTAGTCGAGATATGGTTCTTGGGAGTTTCGGGTTATGCCTTTTGGTTTGACTAACGCTCCAGCAGTGTTTATGGACTTGATGAATAGAGTGTTTAGGGATTTCCTAGATCAGTTTGTCATTGTCTTCATCGATGATATTCTGGTTTACTCCCAGACAGAGGAGGAGCACGCCGAGCATTTGAGGCAAGTTTTGCAGACACTACGTCAGAACGAGTTGTATGCAAAATATGAGAAATGCGAGTTTTGGCTGAAGGAGGTCCAGTTTTTGGGACACATTATTTCCGACCGAGGGATATCTGTTGATCCGGGGAAAGTATCAGCGGTGAGGGAGTGGGGACAGCCCACGACACCAACGGAGATACGTAGTTTCTTGGGTCTAACAGGATACTACAGGAGGTTTATTCGGGGATTTTCCAAGATAGCGGGTCCTTTGACACATCTGACTCGTAAAGGTGTGCAGGTCATCTGGAGTGATGCATGTCAGTTGGCATTCGATGAGTTGAAGGATAAGTTGACCTCAGCACCTGTGTTAGCATTGCCGAGACCGGGAGTTGAGTATCTAGTCTACACTAATGCGTCCTTACAAGGACTCGGAGGTGTCTTGCAGCAGGAGAGTCAAGCCATAGCTTATGCTTCCCGTAAGCTAAAGCCTCATGAGAAGAATTACCCCACTCATGACTTGGAGTTGGCGGCAGTTGTATTTGCCCTTCGGATATGGAGACATTATCTTTTGGGGGAGAAGTTTTGGTTGTTCACAGACCACAAGTCTCTACAGTACGTATTCACGCAGAAGGAGTTGAATATGCGGCAGCGAAGGTGGCTTGAGTTTGTGAAGGACTACCAGTTTGATATCCAGTATCACCCGGGAAAGGCTAACGTGGTGGCAGACGCGTTGAGCCGTAGGCCAGCGGATGAAGTGCCAGAAGTGTGGAATGCCAAGTGGAAGGAATTGGGACACCAGGATGCAGTGGCCCGATCGTTCATGTCTGTGATGACCGTTACACCTCAGATTGTCATGATGGTAGTAAGGGCACAGGCAAATGACTCGTTCTGTTAGGAGAAGATAGTTTGATTACTAGCAGAGGGAGCCGAGTCCTATACCGTTAGCTCAGACGGGGGATTTCGCTTCAATGGGAGATTAGTAGTTCCGGAAGGGGAGGAATTACGGCATGAGATGATGGCCGAGTCGCACGGCTCACGGTTCGCGGTACATCCCAGTGGGGACAAAATGTACCAAGACATGAGACGTCAGTATTGGTGGAGCGGGATGAAGAGAGATATTGTCGAGTTTGTCTCTAAATGCGCCACTTGTTAGCTAGTAAAAGTGGATCATCAGAGATCGGCAGGACTGCTATAGCCATTGGAGGTCCCGATGTGGATGTGGGAGAGCATATCCATGAACTTTATCACGGGATTGCCTACGTCACAGAGAGGTCACGACTCCATTTGGGTAATTGTGGACAGGTTGACCAAATTCGCTCGTTTTCTACCCATAAGGACAGACTACACTACGGGACAGTATACCCAACTCTTTATTGCAGAGATAGTGAGACTTCACGGTGTGCCCTTAAATATCGTGTCTGACCGAGACAAGATATTTGTTTCACGGTTTTGGGAGAGTTTTCAGGAGGCCATGGGCACGGAATTTCGGTTGAGTACGGCGTATCACCCGCAGACCGATGGGCAAACTGAGCGTACAAATCAGATGTTGGAGGACATGCTACGTATGAGTATCATTGATTTTGGGGGTGGATGGGAGCAGTATCTTCCACTGGTAGAGTTTGCTTACAACAACTCCTACCAGTTCACCATTGGCATGGATCCATTTGAGGCGTTGTATGGTAGACCTTGTCGTTCCCCAGCATGTTGGTTGGAGGTGGGGGATAACAAACTACTTGGGCCGGAAGTGATTCAGGATACTTCGGCGAGGATAGAATTAATTCGGAGTCGCATTCGGATAGCTCAGGATCGGCAGAAGAGCTATGCTGATGCGAAGAGGTTCTTCAGAGAGTTTCAAGTGGGGGACCAGGTTTTGCTCAGAGTATCTCCTATAAAGGGGATTATGCATTTCGGGAAGAAAGGGAAGTTGGCACCGAGATATGTGGGACCATTTCCTATTATTGAGCGAATTGGACCGGTTGCGTATAGGCTTGGATTACCGGAACATTTGCATCGGATTCACGATGTGTTTCATATTTCCTCGCTAAGGAAATATCTTAGAGACGATTTGGCTCATTCTCACATCGCTTTGGAGGACATCGATCTCCAGCCGGACAGCTCCTACGAGGTGGGGCCGATTACGATTTTGGACCGAAGTGAGCGCAAACTGCGGCCAAAGATAGTTCCGTAAGTGCGTGTTCAGTGGCGACATATTAATGTCGAGGAGTCCACATGGGAACGCGAGGATGAGATGCGCGAACATTATCCAGAGTTTTTCTTACCAGGTACTTTCTAGTTCCGAATTTCGGGACGAAATTCAGTTATTAGGGGGGAAGTATGTAATACCCCATATTTTTGTGATATTTATTTTATGGGATTAATTTAATTAAATGTGTATTAATTGGAAATTAATTCGGATTAAAAATACTAGCGAGATGCGAGTTGGTATTTGATTATATGTGCATATATGATTATATATGAATTTTGAATTATGAAATTTGTCGTGAGATTGAAATACGGCAATTTGGAAATTTTGTTGAGACGTGTGTGACAGTCGCGTCATGGTATATAATTATGATAATTAAAAAGTGAATTTTAGTTCTATTAACCGTATGGTCATTTTGAGTGCACCAACGCGTCCGGAAGGGTCGAAATAGTCAGAAAACACTAGCCGGGGGTTTGGTTTGGGTCCCGGGGCATTTTTAGGCCATACCGGCAACGTATAAGGGTAGTTTGGTAATTTTGAATTTTGAGGAATTAAAAGCTACGAAAATTGGGAGTTAATATCTGATTAGGCATTAACCCACTAAGCCCACTATTACCCAAATAGACTACAGAGGTTATTGAAAGCTTCCTAAGACAAAACCCTAGCCTCCATAGCCACCATTAACCTTGGAGAAGAGAGCTTGTAGAAAGAGAGGAGAGGAGAAATCTGCAGAGGAGAGACATCTATTCATCAAATTCGTCATCAAATCCAGAGTTACCATTAAGGCAAGTGATTTAATTTCGTTTTTATAGAGAATGTTTCTTCCATGTGTAGGAATTGTTAAAAATCTGATTTGTTCTTGGGAGTTAATGGAAAACCCATTAAATTGGAAATAAAAATCATATTCTTGATGAGGAAATTGCATGTAGATTTGTAGTTGATGATTATTCTGATGATATTACAATTAGTATGAAACCAAAAACGGATTTAATTAGACTTCTAGATGACTTATAAATTCTAGGGTTCATGTGTTTGAAATTGGGGAAAAATATGTAGAGATTTGATATTTGGATGATGGTTATAATGATTTAATCCCCACAAAAATGTTAGTAGGTGACCTATGTATGTTTAGAGACGATTAGGAACCTTGATATATAGTTGGACTAATGTTTATAGAAGATTAGAAGTGAAGAAAAGAGGAAAAAACGAAATAAGGAATTCTGGGCTTGAAACTGGCCACTCGTTAGAAGACCTGCCCAGGTCATTCGAACGAGCTTCTAACGAGTTGACCATTGACTTCTAACGAGGGTGAAGTTCGTTCGATAAGATCGTTCGAACGAGATCTCGTTAGAAATCCCACTTCGTTCGAACGAGATCTCGTTAGAAGACTCAGTTCGTTCGAACGAAGTCTCGTTCGAACAGCCTCGTTCTAACGAGACTTCGAACGAGTTGACAGTTTAGGCTTTTTAGCCTGTTTTGATCCCGAGTGCCCCGTAACCTTGTGTATAGGTAGAAAAATCCTTTCCTTGATGAGTAATTGATATATTTGGGATGTTTGGGATATTATGAGGAGTCAAACCTAGAAGTGTAGTTTGAACCTAAGGGAAAATGTGAAGTAGGACGTGAGTGTCTATTACGATGTGAGCTATTGACGGCCTAATTAATTATATTAACCGGGAACATATAAATGGTGTAGTATTATATGTCAGTACGAGAAGAGATATGTACCAATATATTATGGTGATTACTAAGATGTGTGCATACTTAGTATATGTATATGATTTTATGTGTATGACATACCTACCATACTTGCTATCACGGGAGGTTTACGTTCGCTTAGGGCCATCTACTCCTTGTGTGACCGAAGTTAGAGTGGTACCTAGAGGACATAGTTCAAGAGAATGACTTAATTGTGAGTTATTAAGCCAGCTGACTATGGAGCGTAGGTATGTACGTGACCATGGATATGTTGAACTATGTTTGCCTCCATTTTTGTGTGTGGTGTTTATTCTATCAATTCCTAAGAGATTCGGAATTTGTAATCCTTATGTACGTGATGTACCGGGATGGATAGCAGAGTATGTGTGCACCGCAGGTTAGTCTCGGGTGCTTGTACTGTATATTTATGACGTGAATAATATATACTTAATTAATGGGAACTTTCATGTTTATATTGTGAATAAAATTATGGAATTGTTTTGAGAAAACATAACGGGTTAACCGATAGTGAAATGTATTACATATTGAGAATCTGAGTTTAAGTAAAGCCCTCTATGTATTTGATAACGTTAGAATGTAATGTGGGAATCGAGTAGTAAGAGGTAGAACTTATTACGTTTAGTTAGATATATGTGTCATTTAGATGGGTAATGTACGTTAGGAGTGCACATGTAGTCGAGAGGTGAGAATTTCATGTGAGTGCACGTCCTAACATGTATTTTGCATTTAATGTTTTAATGTTATTAAAACACTTGCTGTTTTCAAAAATGTTTTACACTTTCGGGCTCTGACCCATTTGCTTTCAAATCTCTTTTTGTAAAAACCATTTTAGGTGCCCAGCCACAAGGACACCATGCATAGGATTCTCATTCAGGTGATGAGCTGTAGATGTTTATGGAAGTTACAGGACTTTGCTTGTAGACGCTTCATCTATCTTGACTCGATATTCATCAGTTATCAGTTGTAGGGCATGTCGCCCATTTCTTTTAGAGATATTTCATTTATTTCAGTTATTCAGACCTTTGGCATGTAATTATTGAGGATTCAGACTTGTAGTATTTTTCTTCAGTTGTGGGATTGTTGTGAGGAGTTTTCCTCCGAATTTATATTTATGATGTTGGTTATTCATTACTTCATTATGGCGAATGGTTATTATTCTTTCATTATTCTTTTATTGCATGTTAATCAGACTTAGCTTAAAATTTGGCACTTACTTTTTAAATACTAGGTGGTTAGTAATTTTTAAAATGATTTCGACAGTGATGCTATTAACTAAACCAACTTGGCATTTTGAATTAATTTAATAAAGGAGTAGCTACCCGGTATTTAATTAGTCGGGGTGTCACACAAACAAGGCCAACTGTTGGCCTAGCAACCAGGGGATAAATGTTTCCCCCAACACCCAGGCAGGAAAGGAATAGATCTGGATACTCGAGGTCATCCAATGATAGATCTTATTGCCCTCGAGCGACCTCTTTAATAATATATATTGATTACTACGATGAGAATTCACTCTCTCATAAGCGTCCATGCACTATGGACAGGCCAAGCATAGGCTCAACCTTCGACCGTTCGGGTCCCTAAGCAGCTAGGGTCCATAATAAAAGATAGTCCTCCAGATCATGAGATCGTTGAGAAGAATCTATTAGGTCAAGAACTAGCGCGTGAGGATCCGTGTGGGCTGAGCAGACTTCTTGGAAAGAGAATTCAGAAGAAATACATGACTGAACAACTAAATCTATTTCAATAAAAACTAATCTGGATGATCATCCCTGAAAGGATTCACTCCAACAGCTAGAAGATCGTCTGGGAGTGATAGCCAAATCTAAGAATCCCTGGCAGAGGAGTTTCGTGAACGTATCTCCCTTCATCCCAGCAATTGTGAACTTCCAAATACATGCCAAGTTCAATCCACCAGTTGTAACCCCCAAGTATGATGGTAATACCGATCTTATTCTTCATGTCGATCAATACTAAATTGTCTCCAACATCTACTTGGTCCCAAATGAGATGCGTTGCCGAGAATTCTCCAGCACCAGTACTGGGTTAGCGCAAATTTGGTATAAAATTTTGCCTAATAATAAAATCTCCAACTTCCAACAACTCATTGAGTTGTTTATTAGTAACTTCTTCTTTAGAGCCAAACCAATTAAGAGGGAAGCTCATTTGTTGAATTTTCGCCAGCAATTGGGGGAAAATACTCGCAATTACATCACTAACTTTAATAGAGAAAAATTAGATGTGGTAGCCAAATATTCCCCCAAGCTCATGACTGAATTGACGGCTAAAAGTAGGCAAAATTACGAACACCGAGGAGGCTATAGCTATATATAATCTCATAGATCCAAAGCCAATAGAAATAAAGGCTGTGAGAAGAAGGATAATAAGGTTTAAAAAACTAAGAGGTGAGATGAATATACTCCTCTCACTATTGGTGTGAATCACATCCTGAAGGAGATCCAACAAAGCAGGGATCTAAAATGGCTCGAAAATTAAAAATCTCCTCTAAATAGGAGAGATAAATTGAAATATTATAAGTTTTGCAAGGACCAAGGGCATAACACATATAGTTTTATATCATTGAATAATGATATAGAACGTCTAATATAAAGAAGCAAGCTTTCCAAGTTTGTTGACAGAGAAGGTATCACAAAAGGGAGAGAAATTATGAGACGATCGGAATCCCCTTGTAAAGGAGGGGATGATAAGAAAATAGGTAGAGATGGCAACGTCGAAGATGATCCAAACCTATCGAAGAAATATCGAGAACCCGAAGACCAAGTGAAAATGATTTCTTTTGGATGTCATTTCATTGCAGGTGGTGATGCTGGTGGAGGCGACGAAATAGCTAAGATTTAGGCATATCTGATGCAATCCAAAGCGTGTTCATACATTTGTAAATTTGTCAAAAAATATTGATGGTCGCCCCAGAAAAGTGAACAAAGGCAAGTTGGTGATAGGATTTACCAATGATGACCTATCTAGGATACTTTGTCCCTACGATGATCCTTTTGTCATCATAATGAGGGTACATGAAGCAGGAGTTGCTAAAATTTTAGTGGACAATGGTAGCACAACCGACATCATGTTTTATGATTGCTTCAAAGGATTGGGGTTACGCGACAGTAAACTGGAGCCGTATCCTAGGCCCCTCATAAGTTTCTTTGGAGAAAAAGTGTATCCTTTGGGAACTGTCAAATTCGAAGTATTGATTGGCACTTGGCCAGTTAGCCAAACTGGGAGGATCTGCTTCTTTGTCTTATAAAATAATGTCTGATCAACGTATAACATGATCTTGGGCAAAGTCGGTCTGAAAAAAAATTAATATATGCTTTCTACAATCCATCAATGTCTAAAATTCCCCCACACACTTCGGGGTCGACGTTGTTACTAGAAACTAGGTTGAAGATCGAGAATGCTATTACACTTTATCTGACTAGGAAGAAGTAAAAAAGATGAGCACCACTTACCAAACTGAGACCCTAGACCCTCGCGATAAGATGGGTTTGGTTAAAGGATGGGTTGTAGAAAAAGTATAGACCATCATCCTTGACGGTGATCGCTTAAAAAGAATAACACATATAGGCTCATTTATGGATCTAACCTTTAAACACGAGTTAATCAAATCCCTTAAACAGTAGAAGAATGTGTTATCTTGGAGCCATGAGGATATGCTAGGGATTTACTTAGGATTCATATGCCATGAACTAAACATTGTCAATGATGCCAAGCCGATCAAATAGAAATGACATGCATTCAGTCCAAAGAAGAATATGGCCACTCATGAAAAGGTGGACAAGCTACAGAAAGAAAGTTTCATTGAAGATGTCAAATATCCTGATTGATTGGCTAATGTAGTGATGGTAAGGAAAAAGAATAAAAAGTGACGTACGTATGTTGATTTCATAGATCTCAACAAGGCTTGTCCGAAATATCACTTCCCCTTGCCTGAGATTGATTAACTAGTCGATGCTAATTTCGGGCAAGAATTACTCAGTTTTATCGATGATTATTCTAGGTATAACTAAATCTAGATGAAACTATAAGACAAAGATCACTAGCCGAGGTGACAACTCCTATAATGTTATTCCCTTTGGGTTAAAAACACTGGAGCAATATACCAAAGGCTAGTGGATAAGGTTTTCGAGGAACAAATCGGTAAAAATATGGAAGCGTGTCTGGATGACATGCTCACCAAGAGACAAAAAAAAAGCAACCAACCATATCAAAGACTTATTTCATACGTTTGACCAGTTAGAGAAGCATCAGATGAAGCTCAATCCAACTAAGTGTGTGTTCGGCTTATAGGAAGGGATGTTCCTGGTATTCATAGTGAACAAAGGGGTATTGAGGTCAATCCGAACAAAATTCAATCATAGATAAACATACAGTCACCCACAAGTAAAAAGGAAGTGAAAAAGATGATTGGAAGAGTGGCAACCCTCAACAAGTTCATCTCTAGAGAGACTGATAGGTGTCTACCTTTCTTCAAGGTGGAAATAAAGACTTTTGAGTTGAAAGAAGAATGTGACAATGCCTTATTATAGTTAAATAAATACTTAGGATATCCACCATTACTTTCTTGACCACTCATTGGAGAGACACAATATTTGTATCTAGAAATATTCGAGTCAGTAATTAGCTCAACGCTTATCTGACTAGAGAATGGGGTGAAGAAATCAGTCTATTTTACCAGTAAGGCCTACTCAGGGGTAGAAATTTATTACCCACATCTAGAAATCTTGATTTATATCTCATTAAATCTTCACGAAGAATGAATCCATATTTCTAGACCCATACAATTATGGTTTACACGAACTTGTCATTATGCCAAGTCATTCACAAACCAGATAAGCCAGAGAGATTAATAGCATGGTTTCTAGAGCTTGGAGAGTATGATATACACTATAAACCCTGAACAACATTGAAAGTCTAGGTAGTATTAGAATTTATAGTTGAGTTTAGTTATGAAGAAAAACCTATCGTGCAGACTCCTGCGGGAGAGATCTCAGTAGTAAAACCATCCAAGCAGAATTCTTTGAAAGAGAGCTCAGTGAAAAATCTACCCAAGTAGACTAACATAATCGACTAAGAGGAATACAGACTAGAGAAGTTCATTAAGCCAAAAACTGTTGCACGCTACTTGGAGAAAATCTAAGAAATATTCAACTATGATCCTTTGTTGAAGAGGACTTCAAGGAGGATCCGCCCATATGAAAGATGTATGTAGATGAATAAGCATGTGCTATGAGCAGTGGCATCGATCTAATAATCTTGATATAGATGTGGAGTATGCACTCAGATTCCAATTCAAAGCTTCCAACAATAAAGCAGAATATGATGCGTTGATCATTGAATTTGAATTAGCATTACCCTTGGGCACCGAGCAGATATTGGCTCACAGTGACTCCCAATTGACTGTCAAATAAGTGTTGGTAGCATATGGGGTCAAGAGATATTTTATGCAAGATACATAGCCAAGGATCAAGAGAAAATATCTAATTTTTGGCGGTCAAAATGGTCATAATACATAGGATTAAAAATACCCGAGCAGATGCACTTGCTTGGTTGGCTTCTGCGACGAGAACTGAGTTAAGGAGGGCCATTCTGCAAAAATTATCATGAACCTGAGTATTGATGAAGAAAATATTAACCTGATCGCATTCGATTTGGGTCCCTCATGGATGGATCCAATAAACGAGTATATTAAAAAAGGTGTCCTGCCAAATGACCCTGAAGAAGCCAAAAAATTAAGGTACAAAGCAACTAGCTATGTTATAGAAGGAGGAATCTTATATAAAAGAGGATTCATTATCTTGATACTCAGATGTGACCAATCCACCAAAGTAAAAGATTGGATTAAGTAAATACATGAAGGATCTTGTGGGTCCCATTCAGTTAAAAGATCGTTGGTCAGTAGGGTGGCCACCAAAATATATTATTGGCCAACTATGAAAGAAGATTGTACTAACTATGCGGGACGATATGACAAATGCCAGAAGTTTACAACAATTTATAGGACACCTAGAGCTATGTGTTGATGTAAAAAACTAGATTCGATCTAATTATTTTAATCACATAAAAATGAATAAATAAATAAGACAATAGATTTTTAAAGTGGTTCAGCCTTATGAGAATGGCCTACATCCACTATTTTTGTATTGTTGACTATTTGTCTGGAATTCTCGATAAGTGATTTACCAAGAGATCCAGAGTCCCCCTCTAATGAGGAGGTTACAATGTATTTATAGCCTTGAGGTTATATATGTGAAAGGATAATGCGCTATTATCTCGTAGACATATACATCTGTACAATAATAATGTGCATTTAATGCGCAACTGTCTTTTAATTCTTTTAATTTAGATGCTCTGCATGCTAAGTTGCTCGGACCGCCTGAGTTACTCGGTACGCTTAAGTTGGTCGGGGCGCCTGAGTTGCTCGGGGTGCCTGAGTTGCTCGTCTAAAGTGTTTGAATTTAACAGGTAGATCTCCACGTGTCTTCAAGTGATTGGTCCACATCAGTAGACTAAATTTGGTATCAACAGAAGCCCCCAATGTTTCACAGTTTTGAGGTTGAAGAAAAATGTGGAACATTGTGCTTGAAAGATGCTTAGATTTTTAGTTTTTATGGATTTTAGGAAAACTTTCGTTGTATATAACTCCTTTTTGAGCACATAGTATCAGGCTTCATAAATATTTTGAATTTTCATGACCATTTCGATATTTGTGCCCTTTTCTTCTTTTAGCCGTCATAAATGCATATGTCTTCCCTTGTAATCATTGCCTTTCTCTATTCCCGAGGCAAAGTATTTAAGCGCGGCAGAAATCCTGTCTTCTTTCACTTTTTAAATTTGTATTTTTGAAATCTTCATCTTTTCTCTGTCTTGTGCCTTGTGCCTTCATTCTTTCCATCGTTCATTGACAACTGATCTCTATTTTCTCTGTAATATTTTCTTCCTTCCTCTTTATTTTCTTTATTCACCATGGTTTATCCTGTTGAATCGTTAGACAAATTTCAATTTGAGTTTTCAATCCCTTCGTGGGTTATTTTGGAAAAACTTTTTGAACCTTCTGATTATTTTTCTTTGGCTGAGGGACATTGGTTCCCCAGTCTTTTTGTAGCCAAATGTCACTTTTCTTTCCCGCCAAATCCCTTGTGTTTGGAGTTTTGCCAATACTTTGATGTTGTACCTGCAAGAATAGCTCCAAACACATAGGGGATAGTTAATGGCGTAAATAGGTTGAATCAACTTCATGGAACTCGTTTAGGGATTCCAAAGATTATGTATTGCTACAGATGGGTTACCAGTGAAAGTACTTTCTATTTAAAAACTAGCTTTTTGAATAGAGCGTTAATTGTCAATCTTCCCGATGCCAATAGGGATTATTTTAATCATGGTGTTGTGATGAAAAATTGGCAAAACCATCCTTTAAATGGAGATGATGTATACCAAGGTCCCAGGTGTCCACTTTATGGCAATGGGATAGGTTGTTTTTATTTTTGAAATCTTGTTTTCTTTGTATTTGATAAAATGCATCACTGACAATTGATTTTATTTGTTACAGTTGACAGTAAAAGGAAACCTCCAAAGGAAACTGAGGTTAATATAAAGCATTTAAAACTTATCTGGAGCCTACACCAATCTGTTACTGAGGAGCATATTAGATCTGCTTCTTACTTGCTGCAATATAAAAGCTACACTTCATCTTTCACTGCTCGTCCTCGTCCAGTGGTGGTTGATCTTGACCAAGTACCAGCCTCTGAGACTAGTGTGGAAGGTTCTTCATCTGAATCGAATATTCCTATCACTGATCTGATGAAGAAAAGAAGAGGTCCTACCTTTTTTGACAAGTATACCTTTGCCCCTATGGAGACAAAGAAGAGTAAAAAAGATGTCCCAGATGAGGGGACAAAAAAAATAGATGTACCCCCTCCTGTTGCTGCCCAGGAAGCTGGCAAGAAGCCCCTTGTGGCTTCGAGTAAGACTGTTGCTATTTCTCCTCCGAGCGATGTTATCGTCATATCACCAATAAAGACATCGTCTTTAGTTGAAAATGCTCTTGCTCCTTTGAGGAGATTAAAGAAGAGTTCTTCTAAGACACCTGCTGACCTATCTCTCAACCTTCAAATGTTGAAGGTGGTGTTCCAATTTTTATTCCTCCGAGCTCTGCCGTGGGCTTGGTAAGATCCTGGACTGTCCCAAAAGTCCAAGGCATTGAAGATACTCTTTCTCGTGAGAGAATTACAACTCTGGTTGATCAACACATTGCCTCAGTAAGTATTGTTGGCCTGAGTCTTTTACTTTCTAATATTATGTTCATGTATTGACTTAAAGTTATTTGTTTTTTCAGTTGGTGACGTGTTTCAACAGCATTTTGAAAAAGGATGAAGCTATTAGAGCTTCAAGATCCTCGGGTGGAGTAGAGGAAGCATTTGTTGGCCTGACCCAATCTTTGAAAGATTCTCGTCAAAAGTACGAGGAAGATAAAGTTGCTTGGGAGAAGCAATTCAAGTCCATTGAGCTAGAGAGAAATCAAGTTGTGAATGCCTCCAAGGAATTGGAGAAGAAATTGAAGGAATTTGAACAGAGCAATAAGGATTTTGAATAGAGCAACAAGGAGCTTGAGGCTAAGCTCAAGTCTACTGAAGAGGAAGTTATTAAACTTTAAGATGTTGAGCAACAGAAAATGGAGATGGAAGAGAAGTTAAAGGCTGTCGAGGAGCTCCTTAGGGAAAGGACCTCCTCGGAGAAGGCAAAAAGGAAAAATGCAGTTAAAAAAATCTTTCAGTGCTGGTTGGGATAAAGGATGGAACAAGTACCTGGCCGTCATGTCTTCCCAAATGGAGTATGCCAGCATCAAATATTTTAGAGATGGATGTGTAGCAGCCTTAAAGGAGTTGAAGGTTGTCGAGAATTCTGAGTTATTCCAGCAACACACTCATGGCCCTCCTCCCTCTCCTGGATAAGAAGAAGATGATGAAGCTGTTTCAGATGAATCTTCTATGATGATTATAGATCAAGTCCCTGTTGTTCCTATTATTCAGTCTTTCGAGCAACTCTAACCAGCCAGCACTTCTGTCGAGCATCTTCCCTTGCCTTCCGAGCAACCAACTCCTTCATCCAAACCTTCTGAGGAAGTCATAGGAAACAAGGAGAAAGTGTAGAGTTGTTCGGGTTTTTTATTTTGCTGTTTTCTAGAGTGTAACCTGGAACTATGTATATATTCTTATGATGAATAAAAATTCGAACTTTGGTTGTTCGTCTTGAATTTCTCTTTTACTTTCTCTGTCTGCATCATTATTGATTCTTTTTATTTCTTCTCTTTGCTAGTTTATGGCCAGGATGGAGCTCTTATCAGCTCATGACACATAATTAATGAAGAAATGCAACGACTATTTTAAAGTTGGTCATGCAGATCTTAATAAGGCCGGGATAATTGACATCCTCGGATCAGGTGCTTCTGACCGAGCAGTTGAAGCTTACCAATACCTGAAATGCTTGCTCGATCGTGTTGTTGCCAATAATGTGGCCTACTATGAGATGATTGAAGATCCCCAAGGAACTATCGAGGAACTCCTGCAGCAGTACAAAGAGTCCTCCACACTTTTGCATCAAGGATACGAGAAGAAATATCAGCAATTGAGTGCTGACAAAGGGTATGATAAATTCATTTCTACTTATGAGAAGAAAGAGAGTGTTCTGAAGCTTGAAGTTGAAGAGCACAGGCATATCGCTAAATTGTTGGAGCTGGAGAACATTGCTTTGCAAGAAGAGATAAAAGAACTCAAATCTGCTGCGTCTTCTTCGGGAGCTTTGGTCCCTGTTAATGATGAAGGTTTTTCTTTCTTGCAGGTATAAAATGCCAATTTACGAGATGAGTTGGAAACTTTGAAAAGAGGTGGACCCTCCACATCTACTCGTGGACGAGCAAGATCTTCTTCTCGTGGATGAGCAAGGGCTGTTCGGGTTTCTATTGAAGAAGCGAGAACTCAATCGGCCTTAGAGAATCAGAATCAGGCAGTTCAGTTGATGGCTAAGAATCAAGCTTTGGCGGAAATGTCTAAGAAGATTCTGAATGTTACTGACCAACTCTCTTCCCAGAGTTCTGCTTTGGAAAATAAGGAAATTTTGGTGAAGAGTCTCCACGAGCAACTGTAGAGGTTAACTTATCACTTCCATAAACAACCCAGAGAGTTTTGGATGGCTGGGTATAATGAAGCCCTTTACCATCTTGATGCTCGGATCCAACAGTCAAATAACGAAGGGTACAAGCAGGGATGGTTGAATTCCATATGTGTGCTACAATTAGAGCAGGAACATTACTTATGGGATTATTATGAGCCTGGAGTGCTCGATTTGCCCGTGCCTCCCTTTAAGCTTGATTTTAGTTGGATTCCTGCTTGTGCAATTCCTCGATGCCTGATTTCCAAGTATCTTAGTGATTACAGTCTTCATGCCAATTTTGAGATATCTCGCCCAGAACATTTGCTTGATCGACTATCTGTAATGAATGTTAGAATGCTGCGAGATGTAAACTTTATAAATTCCCCTTATGCATTAGATGATCCTCGTGCCGGGGTAGAACCTATTTCAAAGGAAGAAGGGAAGAAATCAATAGAGTAGGATATTTTTCATGTAATAAATCACATTTCTCACATCATATGTAATTTTACTTGATTTGAATGAAGAAATTTTTTGCTATTTCGTTTTCTTCTAAATAATTTGTAGAATGTCCTTGCTTGTTAGTTGGTAAATATATATAAGTATATAATATACTTATCCCATTTGTTGTTTGATTATAGTGACTTGTCACTCTTTGGGCGTAAGCAATGGAATGATTTGCATCCCATATTCCTGCTTAGTTGTAGTAATCTCGTATGGATTACCTTGTTGCCTAGACAGTGGATGCCCCGGGAGGTCGTCCAGCTTCTTGCCCAGTTTGTCGACCAACCGGAGTTGGTGGTATAGATTTCCCGACCAATCGGAGTTGATGGAGTAGGATTACCGACTAGCCGGAGTTGGTGGTAATTGGATTGCCGACCAACCGGAGTTGGTGGTAATGAGTTCCCGACCAACCAGAGTTGGGGTATTAAGTTTTTGACCAACCGGAGTTGGTGGTAATGATTTCCTGACCAACCGGAGTTGGTGTTTCCGACCAACCGGAGTTGGTGGTAATGAGTTCCCGACCAATCGGAGTAGGTGATAATTGATTCCCGACCAACCGGAGTTGGTGGTAATTGCTCTGAATTTGGTGTGTAGTGTGTAACACTAATATTCCAAAAAAAATTAAATAAAGAAAGAAACTGGGTGAAACATCACTTTATTCATACTGAAGAAACTGCATTACATAGGAATTTCAATTACTAATAATATTTGCGCAGATGCTCTGCATTCTATGCATTCTTGATTTCTTCTCCTTCTAAGGTTTCAATCCTGTATGTCCCTAGACGAACAACTTCTGTCACTCTGTAGGGTGCATGCCAGTTGGCTTCCAGTTTGTTATGCTTTTGGATCACTTTTTTCAGCACACAGTCCCCTTCCTTCAAATCACACTTCTTCACTCTTTTGTTATAGAACAAAGTTGTTCGTTGTTGATATGTTGCATTCTTGATTGCTGATTCTTCCCTAACTTTTTTTAGCATATCCAGGTCTAATATTCTCATCAAATCATTGACAGGAGAATTAAAATTAAGCACCCTATGCGTGGGTAGGCCCAATTCAACAGGTATGGCAGCCTCACTCCCAAACGCCAGTATGTATGGAGACTCTCCTGTTGCTATTCGTGGTGTGGTGCGATAAGCCCACAACACAGAGTGCAGTTCGTTAATCTAATTTGCCTTTGCATCATCCAGTTGTTTTTTCAAACCATTCAGTAGCGTTTTGTTTGTCACCTCAGTTTCCCCATTGCTTTGGCGATGGCCTGGTGCAGAGTGGATCTTTAATACATTAGATTGATGACAATATGCAACAAACTCCTCGTTGTCAAACTGGGTTCCATGGTCGGTAATGAATGCATGTGGGAGACCATATCTGCAAATAATATTTTTCCAAATAAATTGATAGACTTTGTCGTATGTCATATCAATGAGAGGCTCGGCTTCCACCCATTTAGTAAAATAGTCCACAGCAACCACGAGGTATTTGAATTTTCCCCTGGTCGTTGGAAGTGGCCCGACCAAGTCTATCCCCCACATGGCGAATGGCCAAGGGGACGTGATGGGTGTTAATAATTCTTGGTGAGTTCTTCGAATGGAAGAGAAACGTTGACATTTATCGCACTTCTTAGCATAAGCTACGCAATCAGCTCTCATCATCGGCTAGTAATACCCCTACGTTGTTATTCTTTACAAAAGCGCCCGACCTGCTACATGGGCTCCACAAGACCCTTCGTGAACCTCTTCGATCAAATCTTTCACTTCGAAGGGATGGACACATCTTTGTAGCCCTGCTATAACTCCTCGTCTATATAAAATGCCACTAGTCAATACATAACGAGCAGCTTTAAACTTTAATTTTTTGGCCGCAAGTTTATTAGTTGGCAAAGCCCCCTCTTCAATATAGGCCCTGATGGGGTCCATCCAAGATGGTCCCAAGTCAAAGGCAATGAAGTTTATCATCAGATCTTCGTCTATGCTCCGAACAGCCAGAATTTCTATTAGGATTGTTCTTCATAGCTCGGTGCGTGTGGCTGATGCTAACCGAGCTAGGGCGTCTTCTCTCGCATTCTCCAGTCTTGGTATTCTAATACACTGAACTTCAATAAAACTCGATACGACCTCCATTGCTTTGACATGATACTTGACCATTAATTCTCCTTTTGCTGCATACACCCCCAGAATTTAATTTACGATTAACTGGGAATCACTGAACACAACGACTTGCTCTGCCTTCATGGTTTTGGCTAGATTTAGACCCACAATCATTGCTTCATATTCGGCCTCATTATTAGAAGCCTTAAATTAAAAGCGCATAGCATACTCCACATCAATCTCATCCGGACTATTTAAAACAATTCCTGCTCCACTACCTATAATGCATGAAAAGCCATCCACATACAAATTCCATACATGTACTTCATCATCAAATTTTTGATCAGACAGAGTTCCTCGATGGAATATTTGGTGCGTCCTTTTATCCTCCTCTGGCACTTCTCGCTGCTCATTGATCATCTTCTCTTGCTCGTCCACCGACGTGAGTTGGTCGGGGTTTAAATTTGATAATCCTGTAACATCAACAGGTTGGTCTGTATTAAACTCCTTCTCTTCGAAGGCATCTTCCTGAGTAAACTCTTCGATAAAATTCGCTATTGCCTGCCCTTTGAGCGACGATCTAGGTTCGTAAACTATATCATATTCACCAAGTTCTACTACCCAGTACATCAATCTTCCTGATTTTCTGGCTTATGGAGAGCTTGTCTTAAGGGCATATCGGTGTACACCACTATAGTATGGGCTTCGAAGTATGGCCTCATCCTTCTGCTTGCTTCAATCAACGTTAGTGCCAACTTCTCCAACCTTGGATATCTTATTTATGCTCTTCGAAAAGCTTTGCTGGGGTAATAGACCGGTTTTTGGACTCCATCTTCCACTCTTATCAACGCCGAGCTAACTGCATTCTCAGAAACTTCCAAATACAAGTATAGTCTTTCTCCCATCACTGGTCTAGATATTAATGGGGGAGTCCCCAGATATTTCTTCAACTCTTGGAAGGCCTTCTCGCATTCATCATTCCACTCAAAAGTTTTTCGGAGTGTTTTGAAGAATGGGAGGCATTTGTCTGTTGCTCGTGACACAAATCTATTGAGTGCTACAACCCGTCTTGTGAGACTTTGCACTTCCTTCTTCGTAGTTGGAGATCGTAGCTCCAATCGAGCCTTGATCTTTTCAGGGTTCGCCTCAATTCCTCGTTGGTTAAAAATGTATCCGAGAAACATGCCTTCTCGTACTCTGAATATGCATTTGGTGGGATTCAGCTTCATTTGATATTTCTCTAGTTGATCAAAGGTCTGACCTAGGTCAACTAGATGATCAACAACTTTCTTTATCTTCGTCAGCATAAGCCTCCATGTTATGACTGATTTTCTCTGCAAACACCTTATTCATCAGCCGCTCCTATATCGCACCTGCATTTTTAAGTCCAAAAGGCATAACATTATAGCAATAAATTCCCCTTGGGGTTATAAAAGAGGTACTCTCTCTATCCTCAGGCTTCATTTTAATCTGGTTGTAACCAGAATAAGCATCCATGAAGCTCAACAATTTATGCCCCGAGGTAGCATCCACTAGTTGATCGATTTGGGGAAAAGGAAAATGATCTTTTGGGCATGCCTTATTAAGATCAGTGAAGTCCACACACACCCTCCACTTGTTATTTTTCTTCTTCACCATCACCATATTTGCTAGCCAGTCAGGATATTTGACATCCTCAATAAAGAAAGTCTTTTGCAGTTTCTCCACTTCTTCCTATATAGCCTGGTTCTTTTCAGGGCTGAACACTCTTCTTCGTTACTTAACTGGCTTGATTTCCTTGTTCACGTTGAGCTCGTGACATAGGAAACTCGGGTCTATCCCTGGCATGTCTTCATGACTCCATGCAAAGGTCTGCTTTTTGCGCCTTAGAAACGATATCAATTCTTGTTTTATTGATGCACCAATTTGAGTTGTTCGTTCTGGATGCTCGTCGTCCAGAATGATATTTTTGGTAGCCTCCATGACCTGGCCCTTTATGAGCTAAGACTCGTCTCTAAGATCTAATGTTTCAATCTCTGTATCTTCTATTTCATCCACTTGATAGGTAGTAGTCTTTTTCCTGGATTCTTCACTTCCTCCTGTTCAGTAAATGAATAGTAGCATTCTCGAGCTACTTTTTGGTCGCCTTTCACAACTCCTACTCCAAAATTGGTTGGGAATTTTAAACATTGATGTAAAATAGATGGTACTTCCTCGAACTTCTTCAAACCTACCCTTCCCATAATGATATTGTAAGCCGATTGAACATTTTTATCCATTATGAAAAAACGTACTCTTTCTGTTCAACAAGAAGGCCATGTACCGATAAGCATATCCAACTTGATCGTCCCAAGTGGAAAAACCTTCTCGCCAGTAAAACCAAGGAGGGGCCTATGATATGGCTCCAACTGGGCTAGCTTCAGATTCAAACTGTCAAAGCATGGATAGAACATGATATCTGTCGTGCTACCATTATCCACTAGTACTAGTGAAATCACTACTTCCTTCATTCTCATCTTGATTACCAATGGGTCATCATGAGGATATAGTACACCTGTCAGGTCGTTCTTAGAGAAACCAATGACCAATTTGTCTTTATTCACCTTCCTCGGGCGATCATCTTCAGCCAGATTTATTCGCTGAATGTATGAGCAAGCTTGAGCCTCATTGAGGTAAGCTTTTCTCTCCACAGTAAGGTCTTCACCTCCTGCATCTCCACCTATAATAACATTACATTCAAATGATCCAAAATGGATTGAAAATACCTCACGTTCTGGTTGTCTTCGTCTTTTGGGGAGATCGGGGTCATCTTGGTCATCTTCTGGATCTTCTTTGTGACTTCTTTTCTTGTCTTCTTTTCCTTGACGAGGAGACTTAGACCTTTGCCTTCCTCGGTCGCTGGTCTTTCCACCATTTTGACGATCAACATACTTAGTTAATTTTCCTCGTCTGATGAGTGCTTCAATTTTATTCTGGAGAGCTATGTAATTTTTGGTCGTATGACCATGATCTTTATGTAATTCGCAATACTTGGTCTTGTCCCTTCTGTTAGGATCTGCCTTCATTTTCCCTGGCCAGGATAGCTCCTCGATGTTCTTGATTTCCTCCAAAATGTGATTTATATCCACCTTCAAAGGAGTATAATTTCCAAATTTATTCATTTGCTCTAGTGTTTGCTTTCCTTTCGACTGCCTGTTGCACCATTGTTCTTCTGATCCTTCTTTTCGATTTTACCATCTTCCACCTTGGTCTCCTTATTGTCTGCATTCTTCTTCGCAGCCATAGCTTCCTCAGCATTCATGATTTTGGCTGCTTTTGCCATCAGTTCTGCCATGGTCCTAGACGGATCTTTGGCTAAAGTGTAGTACAACTTATCTGGAAACAGTCCACTCATTAGAGCAGTAATTATTTCTTTCTCCTCGTAATCAATTACTTCAAGTTTCTCGTTATTGAAATGAGTGATATAATCCCTGGTGCTTTCACCTGCCTTCTGTCTAAAACTCAGCAAGTGTGCTACTCGTTTGACTGGCTTCGCTCCAAATCAGAAGTTCCCGATGAATAGCTCTGCCAGCTGAAAGAAAGTCTCAATTTTCCCCCGAGGAAGGTTGTTGTACCATATCTGAGTTGATCCGGTAAGAGTTCTTGAAAATTCCCTGCATCTCATCTCATTTGGGACTGCATAGATATCAGCAGCAGCTTGGTATTGCTCTATATGAAGGATAGGGTCAGTCTTTCCATCATACTTAGGCGTTACCACAGGAGCTTTGAACTTTGATGGTGTGGAAAAATCCACAATTGCCTGTACGGATGGTGTCCCTTGAATAAAAGTTATTTGTAGAGGATTCCTGGCCTTAGACATTTCTCCTAATCTGTCTTCCAACCTTTGAATAGAGCCTTTCCATGCGTCATTTCCCTCCTCGGGCCTATTGGTTCGAGCAACTGATCGTGTTGAATTTGCCTCTTGGGATTTTTCATTACGAGAAGTTAGTCGTGATTGGGTAGATCCTTCCCTTAGATTGGATGGTCGTTAAGAGTTCCTCGACGCAACCCAGGAGGACTTCTATTCCTCCTAGGGCCCAAACGATTAAAAGGAGAGACTCTACTCAACCTTTCTAGGGCACTAGTCCTTTCTGGGGAGAGAGTGATATTTCGTTGAGAATCTGTAGCTTGTACTGATGAAGTACGACCAGGTTAATAAGAAGGATCATTAGATCTCTCGGTACGATATGATTCGGTGCGTCTAGATCGAGATTCCTCCAGGAATAGTGTTCGCCTAGTTCGTGAAGAGGGTAGACGGGTATTTGTTTGAACATTTTGTTGTCCTGATTAAGCCGGCACTCCGCCTTGAACGATTTGTATAAGTTGACGCATAGTTTCTTGCATGGTCGTTTGCCCTTGGGCTAAATTAGCCATTATGCCAACCAAATCTTGAACATTTGGGGGAATAGAAGGGTTTGGAGGGTTCCCAGCATTTCGATTACTGGATTCCGGATTATCAGCCATTGATGATGAATTATTTTGGTGAAAAATGCAAAGTATAGTCGTTTCCCACAGACGGCGCCAATCTGTTGATGTAAAAAACTAGATTCGATCTAATTATTTTAATCACAGATAAAAATGAATAAATAAATAAGACAATAGATTTTTAAAGTGGTTCAGCCTTATGAGAATGGCCTACATCCACAGTTTTTGTATTGTTAACTGTTTGTTTGGAATTCTCGATAAGTGATTTACCAAGAGATCCAGAGTCCCCCTCTAATGAGGAGGTTACAATGCATTTATAGCCTTGAGGCTGTACATGTGAAATGACAATGCGTTGTTATCTAGTAGACATATACATCTGTACAATAATAATGTGCATTTAAGGCGCAATTGTCTTTTAATTATCTTGTTTTAGATGTTGTTCACGCTAGTTGCTCGGACCGCCAGAGTTGCTCGGGGCGCCTGAGTTGCTCGTCTAAAGTGTTTCTATTTAACAGGTAGATCTACACGTGTCTTCAAGTGATTGGTCCACGTCAGTAGACTAAATTTGGTATCAACATTATGCTTACGTCGATCACATCCCCGTTGCCTTTTGACATGTGGAAAATTGACTTGGTCAGCCCACTGTCAAAGACAAGAGGAAGGGTCAAATACTTAGTCTCTTACATAGACTATTTCATAAAGTGGGTGGATGTTGAGCCTCTTATTGATATTCCTATGAGAAAGTCTTCCAATTTATTCTGAAGAACATAATATGTAGGTATGGTATGCCGTATGCCTTATCAATGACCACAACACATAGTTTGACATCCAGGAATTTAAAAAAATGTATTCAATCCAAAATACAAAAGATGCATTCTGCCTCTTGACACCCTCAATGCAACGACCAAACGAAGGTGACAAATAAAACCCTGCTCGACGGACTAAAGAAAATTTTGGACGATGCTAGAGGGAACTAGATCAATGAGATGCAAAGTGTACTATGGTCTTATAGGACCACGACGAGGACAACCGCCGAAGAAACCCCTACATGTTGGCATTTGGGATAGAGGATGTGGTCCCAATAAAGATTGGTCTGCCCAGTCATAGAGTACTCAATTTTCACTCCCCGAAGAGTGACCTCATGCGAAAGCTAGACTTAGTCAGAAAAAATGTGGTACTACGAGTGGTAGTGTACCAACAATAAACTGATCGACCCTACAATGTGAGGGTCAAGTCGAGCAATCTTAAAGAGGGAGACTGTGTTTTAAAGAAAGTATTCCAAAAAGAAAACAAATTAGAGGTAAATTGGTATGGTCCATACCATATTTTTGCAGATGTCCAACCAGGTACTTATCGTCTAAAACCTTTGGAAGGAGAACAATTTAAGAACCCATCGAATGTCGAGAACTTGAGGAAGTTCTATCAGTAATCATTAGGAATGTAAACTTTCAATATTTATGTAACTCATTTTTTCAGCTTCAATAAAAAAACATCCAGTTCATCAAAACTTGATTTCCTCTCCATGTTTTATTTTTATTTTTTTCGGGAGTGGGAGATGTACAATCTCAAACTCAAACAACAAAGAATAGGCTAATTATTGTCTAACTGTGCATTAGTCCTAAAAATTCAAGACCAAAAATTCAAAGAACTTCTTGTATGTCTTCGTCTTTGACAAGTCACAGACAAGAAGTTCCAAACCTAAAACTTCATGTATGAATCCTTAACGTTAAGAAGAAGAAGTTTTACCAGATCGAATTAAAATAAATCCGAAAACATTTGGTTGCCAATGGTAACTAATGTATACACTTGGTTACAATGACAAGATTCACTTGAGCGACCACTAAGGTAGGATAACTTATGTTCGTCCGAACCAGTAACTAGTAAGGCATATTAGTCTGCCAACTGTCAACTACCTAACCGTAAGACTAAGCTAGTAGTAGGCCACAATCATATAATTAAAAAAGTCAAGTTTCATTTAAAGCAAAGTTTTTATTCAAACATCTCATTATCCTTGGACTATTATAAGACAATGACCATCCAAATAGATTATTATAAGAAAATAATAAAATCTTCTTATTATGCGGGACATTTTGCAAGTACCTTTCCCATCCCGGTAGGAGGAACATCAAAAGCTGAAAGAAGAACAGTTGACCCCAATTCTCTAAATCTTGTTTGTCTACTAGAACTGGGTTTATATACCAAGTGCAAAGGTCGGCTAAATACATCATCTCAAGGAAAGCCATAATCTCCCAGGTGCTATCTAACTAGATTGATGGGGATTGCATCGGTAGGAATTCGCTTAGTGTCCATCTTGAATGGAGGAGAAGGTTAGTCCAAGCATCTGAGATCACGCCAATACAGTAAAGTATCCTTCTCGTCACCTTCAAAATGGTTAGAGAATTGAGCTAACACCACTTATAACCCTATCTTCGGGATTGTTCTAGCTTTTCACCCATGTGTGCTAAAGCTTCATCATAACCAATAGTCCAAAGGTTGTGTGGATGCTTATAAAAGTGATAGGTGACATGGTCAACTTTATCATTCACTCTTTTAATGGTGGAAGATTGGTTCTTTATCAAATTAGCTTGGTCAGATAAAGTCTTTTTTTATCTCTTCTTCAATAGATGGATGAGCAACAATAACTTTCTTGGACGATTGACCCCCATTTGACATTTTCAAACTCTTTATTTCTTCCATCATCCAAGCATTCTCCTGGTCTAGAAATGATGCACCCTAGCTTTGATCGGCACCAGCAGACTTCTTTATACCCTCAAGCTCATCCCTCAACATATTATTTTCTTGTTCCAGTAAACCAGCTACATTTGTAAAATATGACGGTGTGTGATAATTGATTAAATTAATTCGCAAGTTTCCAATTAAACCTTATATAATTAGAGTCTATTTAGACACAACCCTTAAACAAACAACTCCGTGTGTGCATATCTCAAACCATAAATAAAGCATGCGACACAAATTTAAGGAAAAATCCTCGAAGGGCAAAACCTTTTATTTCTAGAACTCTGACAAGTTTACAAGACCATTGACTTACATACCACCTTGGTTTCGGCCACAAGAGTAACGCACGGCGCCTTCGTCAAACCTCCAAAGTATCGGCTAGAAATCTTCAATGGTTCACACCCAGCTATACCACAAGGACATGCAGTCTTCACGGTGTAGGTTATCCTCCCCACAAGAGTGACTTCATAGAGACTCCCTCCACAATAGCACGCAACTTTCCGGTTGTAGAGTTCTCCCCACAAAGCATAAACAAGGTCAAAGTATGTTCTTGAACACCAAAACAATTCACCAATGCATATGGGATTTTTGTGAATTAAAAACAAAAAGGGATTAAAACCCTTAAGAAGAAGTCAAAAAGAATTCTGCAGATTCGTAGTTTTCTGTCTTTCAAAATGCTGGGACTTCTTAATGAAAACGAAACCATTTAATGAGTATTTATAGCAAATCGCGTCGCCTCGGTCGCTTGAACGAAAAGCCATCTCGCTCGAATGAAGTACACATGTCGTTTGAACGACATCGAACGACATCTCCATATCGCTCGAACGAGGTGGTGATCGCGCTTGAATGACATCGCGCGACCTGGGCGTCAAAATTGATGAACACTATAGGACTTAGAAAATTTACTCATTCTTAAATTTTAACGAAAAAGTTCGCTCCAACACTTGGAAAATATTTTGTAAAAATATCCCAAAGCTCTAAGTGCAAAGTTAAGGTATTTAAAACAGAACCTTACCAAAGTAAACTTTGCGGAGTCTTTTTGATGAAGAACCTTGATATATTCGGATTCGTCTTGATGTAGATTGCTCTTGAACTTCTTCGACGGTTGCAACGGTATATGATATAATTAATTGTGACGGACATTTATAAAAATATCTCCTTATAACATTTCAACCACTTTTTATCTCGGACTTCAGAACAATTTCTCTTTTAGCAAATGTCGAGGATATATCTTGTAGTTTCTTATCAAAATCATTGTAACTACTAATCAAGGTAAACTTCTTTTCATATTTGGCTAACATACTAGAAGTGTTTATTTATGATATATTTGCATCCAACGTATCATTTCATAATATGAAGAATTGGTCACCACTCCTTGATTAACTAGCTTATGCAAATGGAGTTATGCTTATTTAACTTGATCAGAGATTCCTATGTCGAGTAATTCTTCCAATTCCTCTTCACCAAGCTCTTCATGACCTGTCTCAAATAATTGAATACTCCTCCTATAGAGTTCTCTCTCAGCAGTTGCCATAAAAGCCTTCCTAAAGTTAAACTAAAAGGAATAAAACATGGCATAAGTATGGAAATATTCAGCCATCCCTTCTTCATCAGCAACCTCCTCTTCAATCACTAAAGGAGTGTCAGGGTTATGTTGGCGGAATAGATCCAAATCCAAGGTAGTGCCGACCTCGATCAGGGCAGCATTCCATCCTTCTTTAAAGGAGGATTTCTACAAGTACTCCACTTGCACGGCTGTAGTGGAGAATTCTTTGTCCCATCCTCTGGTGTAAGCATCTTCCTTATCCTTCTTCGCCCGGGCCTTCAATTCCAGAATTTCATTATTAGTGTCATAGGCCATCTTATGTGCATCCTTAACAGCCTTCTCGACTTGCTTAGCCTTTTTCACTACATCATTACCAACCTTCTCGCCGTTGTTCTTATCATTATCCAGTTTCCTTATAGATCTTCCCACTTCTTCTTATCTCCCTTATGGGCTCTCTTCACAGTATTCAAAGACTCCTTCATACTTCGGAAGGCGGCCTCAACATCTACAAAGGGCTCATTTAGTTGGTTGTCCCTTTGTAACAATTGATCAAAATCAACCAAAAACTACAAAATCCCAAATTATCGAAGTCAGTAAATGAATAACAAGGATACATATAGCTGAAAGGGAATAGTAAAAGAAGTAGTTACGAAAGCCAAGTTATGATTATCCCTATTCAATAACCTAGCCTTAAAAAGGGCAGTAGCTTAATCAACAGGATGGACACTGTGAACCGATCAACGCTCGAGCAAGGCCTGGGTTCACTACCATAGAAGGGGCACCACTATTACCCTGGTCATCTTGGTCCTTCCCTAATAATTCCAACTGAGCACCAGGACCTTTTTTCAGCCTCTTGAATTTAGGCTCCTGGGATTTCATTACAGCATGTTCCACAACCACGAGGTGTTTAGAACCCTAATGTCATCCTTTCTCTTCTTGGCTGAAGGAAAAGACATGGATCCAACAAGAAGATTTAGGATCTTCCTCTTCACCAATTCTAGAGATGATGTTGTGGTCGGCATAAGGGTAATATCTAGTGAATCAAAGGAGGAAGATTTACCTCTAGTAGAAAAATTTCCTTCCACCTGAGGAGGGGATTCCAAGTCAGTAGTCGAGGTGGACGAAATTGGCTCCTCTAAATCATGGTAGCTGAGGTAATATCTTTAGTTGGTCAAGAAGTGAAAGATGAAAGGGAACTTTGGTAATTAAGTAGAATTGACACTGAGTGAGGGATATTAACCCCTATTATCTCCTGAATGTAGGGCTGGCAATTTTTGACACGATAACCCGTTTATGGTAATAACCCGAACATGACCCGAATATGACATGATTAGCTTGTATAGATTTAAGATTACCTAAAACTTATAATAAAAGCAAAATCATCACGACCCGAAAATGACACGACTAACCCGAATTGCCACCCCTACCTGAATGGACCAAATAGTTTTCAAGTTAGCAAAATTAACTTCAGATCGGCGCGGGATATCTTTCTTTCTCTTCTCTGCTAGACACAAATACAAAAGGCGTTGTTAGTTACAAAATGATCTGAAAGAATGAATAGATAAAAATATACAAGAATAAAATATTTTTGACATATGGCATGTCCTTCCTCAAGGAAACTGGACCCATTATATTCCTCACCTTTCGGAAGAGGGAAAATCTGTCAATACTTTACTATCAATCTATAGTCCATGCAATCCTTGTTGGAATCAGGAAAGTTTACTACTAGAGCCTTGTTTGAGTATTTGGCCTTTATATAATAAATATTATTGTTTGTAGTTCCCCAACTATAGCAATACATCCTTTTTTTATTCCTATGTAGGTTCCAAACTGCTCATTAATACGATTAGTCTCCTTCACTGCCCTCAACATATTTTGTGTCACTTATGCTAGGACCACATCAAAATATTGATAAAACTCTAGGAACAAGTAATTGGGTGAGAAAGTAACTTCATATTATGTAATAAAGATAGTAGAAATCCGATGACCCTATTCCAATGAAATAATGTCACAAGGACCTATCACCATCTCCGTTTTTACCCAATCAGGGATCCTATGATTTGTTCTAAAAGTTTCCAAAGATATCTCATCTATGATATACACCATTGTGACAAAGCAAAAGGAAAAGACTGAGAAGAAAGAGTTCTTACAATGAAATCAAAACGGTAATAGTTCTCTCACAAATGGCGGAGTACGAGCTCAAAAATGAATAGATGGGTTTGAATTCAAGGTGAGAAGAAACTGAGAGGGAAATGATACTTTATACATTCGTGACGTCTCTTAAGCTATGAAATTTAAAATGATTAAGTTTACCATCGCTTTGTGTTTCGACGATGTCTTTGTCTCCCGAAAATTAAAATGACATCTGTACCCCTGAACATTTTGCTATTTTTACTACTATTTACAAAATCTCCATTGTCTTAATGCGATAGTCTGAGATTTACAAGTCTCATGGGTCGACGTCTGACCAGGCTCTTCTAGACTGTCGAGCAACTCCGAACAGATAATACTCCATTCTTTTAGTCACTATTTCACCCCAATCAATAATGAAGTATTGGGGGCTTTTTTTATAGGCTAAAATAACAACACCACGTGGACCAATAGAAAGGTGTCACATGTCATCATACTCAGTGGATCCAAAAATAGCAAATAAATGTAGTTGTCTCAATTATCGCGATTGGTCGACAAGATGGACAACTGCCTCCAAGAATATGAATAGTTAGTAATGTGAACTGACACATGTGAGACTATCAACAGCTACCATGCACATGCACGTGAATAATATCCAGCTTCAAATTATCATGTAAAGATGTAAATACTTAACGTATGAAGGTGTTCCATCCCTTTTGCTTCCTACTACTACAATAAATATATCATTACCCCTCTCAGCTAAGGGCAACTGAAAACACTTTGTCAAAATCCTAAAAATCTCTTGAGAGGATTGTACTAAACCCTAAAATATTGTGCCATTATACCCATGGATGTAGGTATTTCATTGGACTGAACCACATAAAATCTCTGTGTCTCTCGCTGACTCTCTTCCCTCTATAACTTATTTCTTATATGTGGTTATAATTATTGGCTTAATTAAGCTAAGACTATTTCAAATCAACAAACCAAATTTAGACACCAACATAGCCTATGTTTCTAACAATTTCTTGAATTATCTTCCTATCCAATTAACAATGATGCATGTATAGATTTGTTGAATTATAAGCATTTAGTCCTCAAATTCTTAATATTATGAAAAAAAATCATGAATTGGACTTTGAAACCTATGATCACATGCACAAATACTTGTTTATAATTCGGTTTAAGGCTATTATAACTTGGTGATTTTATGATTCGTTATTTATAATTCAGTTTAAAGTTATTATAACTTAGTTTGAGACTTACCTTCAGTTGTGAGTGTTAAACAAATAATCTCTCTCACTTTCTTGAAAAGTGTAATTTTCTCTATAATCTCATCATTCTTTCATTGATCATTTAATAATTGAGTTCATTATGAAATTTGATACTCTATCATGATTTTCATATTGTTAAGTCCCGATAATTACATGAAATCCTAAGAAATGATCAAAGGCCTTCTTTGTACTAAACTTGTATTGACATTAACCTCACCTTATATGTTTTCCATATTCAACCCTTTTTTAACCTAAATATAGTCATTCGTTTCATAACCCCAAATCTCTTAACCTACTCCACATTGGAGTTTTAAACCCTACATACACCTTCCTTACCACTATTTTGGATTGAACTTGGGAATTTATGATGTTGTTTTAGGTGATTGTAATTAGGCAATGAGTTGGCTTCTATTCTTAAAAAGAAAAGAAAAAAAAAGGAAAGAAAATAAAATAAAAGAGAAAAAATAAAGAGATCCAAAAAAGTTTGAATTCCATGGTTATGTGATAAAATAAAGAAGTCATGTTCCAAATTTATATTTGTGCTCATGGAACTTCAATTCCAATTTTGAAATTACCCACCCTTACAATTATCCCGTATGTTCTTCCCGGACCCCTTTGTTTTATAAATATAAACTTCATTTCTTAACCTTAACCTAGCTTATGATACGTCCCTAAAAAGTCCTATTTGATCCAAGGGTGTAATTTATTAGAAAGTCAAAAATTTGTGATAATCTGCTAGAGCTATTTTTGACTCAATTAATGATTGGTATCTAGTCATGAGATTACATTTTTCATTTTTATACAGTGTTTTTCTTTAGTGACATGTGCGGGGCCAAGTTTCCTTATACCCGCATATCTCATGTGTGTTAGACCCTATTATGAGTGCTTTCATTTGTTGAGTGTAATAATTAGAGAGGATTTTATTTCATGCATGCTTTAATGTTAATATGGGTTATAAAAGTTTTGTCAAATCTTAACTTTCACACGTGGTTGCTCATCTCACATATTTATGGTTTTAATTTTTATGAAGCTTCTCTACTAATGTTGATAATTTAGGACTTTGGGTGAATTCTCATTTGCTTTGCTAATAAGTTGTGTTATCTTTATTATTGTTGAGTTTTCGTGTTGTATTATGGTCAATCATTGCATGAAGTGACTTAATGTTTGTGGGTATCATCCCTAGGGACCTTAACGAGACAAAACTCATTATCTAGGGTACCTAGGGGTTTAAAGGCTTGTTTCATTCGCAAAATGCAACCGTTTGTCCACAAAAATGTCTCGTATCCATCGTACATATTTCCTACTTATGGTATCACGTGTGAATCTTGTTCGTTTCACTTCATTGCTACTAGCAATGAATAAATTAAGGGTTTTAATGAGTCACAATTATTTCTTATTTTACCATTCATTCTTCCATATTATTTTGTTCCCATGCTCATGATTCCCCATTTTATGTTCATTTATTGTACAACCTTCGTTTTCCATGTTTAAATACTTTTCGAGGATTATTTGAGCTTTTGTAAGTCTTGGGGATGCAAGGAGTATGCGTTCCGAAAATGTTTCCTAAAAAAATATAAATTCAAGGGCATTTTCATAATTTCAGACTTTGGTATCAAGTTTGTAGAATATCATTGATACGTGGCTCAGCGAGGTAGCTTCGAATGGCCACTGATTGGGTGCCAATCCGAGTTTTAATGGAGTTTTCCGCATAGCGTTCAACGAAAGAAGTTGATTTGGGGTGCATTTTTGGTTTTCCCTTTCCATGATAGCAGGCTCCCAAGTTTAAAAAACTGAGCTAGCCCTATGATTAGTTGCCTCAATTTTTCCTTTTATTTTATCGTTTTCTAACTCCTTTCCTTCTTACTATATATATTAAGCTTATTTGTTTTTAGACCAGACTTGTTATTTTCAGAAGAAAAATATTTTTGTCAGGCATTTTACTCCTTTCTCTCTCCTAGGTTAACATTAAAAGCTTGCTTTTTCTTTCTCTACTTCCATTAAATAGTAAAAATTGTTGTTTATTTGTGGTTGTAAGCTTGTTACTCATTACGTTATATAAGTTTGGCTTTGCATTTATTGAAGAAGATTTGGTTGGTTTCTTATTTAATGGTTTTCTCTTTCTTATTAAAGCTAGCTTTCAGAATGTATGTCATGTTTTCCATGAGTAGCTAAATATTATATGTTAGATATAATAAACCCACCATGGATGATTGAACTTCTAAGTTAGATTTTGATCGATTTAGATTCATTTTGGTTGAAACTTATGTTTTGATATTGGAGTATCATAGCCTCTTAACTTCCCCTATCATGCAATGGTATTGTTTGAAGCTTACTACAAACTCAAACCCTTTGTCACCATAATTAATTAAACCTTAATCTTTTATTATTGAGTTTGATCTCTACATGGTTGATGTTTGGTTTTGATTGGTTATGATCAATTAGATTTTAATTGAATCAAATTTCATCATTTATTTAGCTAGTCAAAGGTGGAGGAATGATCCCTGATCTATTTTCTTTACTTTTATCACACATTTTCTGTTCATTTTTCATAGTAATTATCTTTTACTAATTCACACTTATTTTAGCGCATGTGAAGATATTCGTTAGTTAATAATACTAGGGAAACCCATTTTTTGGACTATTTTTCTGAACCCAATGATGTGTAAATCACACATTGTGTTTTATATATAAAGGACCCCATGTGAATTACAAACATCACCCAATGTGTGTTTGACATATCATCGGGTTTGAAAGATGGGTAAAAAAATAGGTCTTCGTAGTATTACTTTTTGTTAGTTGTAGTTCACCACTACCACTATTATTAACTTTTTCATTTTATTTTTATGATGTATAATAACTTTATATATCCCGTACGTGTTTTTTTCTAAGTGTCCAATCCATTTGGAAATAGATTCCGAACTTTTTTGATTATTACGTTTTTCGATTAATTTGCAATTGAATCAAATATAGTTTTTAGACAACCAAGTGCTTTTTGGAGTACACTAAGTATTTTTTTTATTTATGTTTATTTTTAATTTATTTTTTGGATAAAAAATGGATTAAAAGTGTTGGTTGTTATGGTGGAAGGACTTGAGTGGTAGAGAGAATGGTTGGTTGTTTATGGTGGGGAGACAGAGATTAATATGGTGATGGTCAAGTTACTGGAGTTAGACGTGTGGAAAAATAATGTTGTTTATTGTAAAGGATTGTAACTCAACTTTTTTTTTTTGAATGAATTTTTTTAAGTTATAAAAAGTGTGATTAAGTTTAGAGTACTCTCTAATTTTTGAGTGTATAACTGTATTAAAAAAATAAATAAAGTGTAAAAAGATTGCAAAGCCTTCCACATTGGAGTTTCAAATTTTTTTTTATTGGACTAGATAAAGCAGGGGAATATATTACCCATTAATCACGTATGGATCTTTTGGTGCCATTTTTCTTGAGCACCGTGCATGTGAAGACCATCGAGACAAAGATTAATGTAATCAAATTAGCATGATACAATTTTTAGAACTTTAACCATAGTGAATATTGTTGTAATGATGTTACCATTATCCAATATAGGGTACTTTAATCATATAGAAGGAGGTGTGATTAAGTCGTAACTATGATATGTCCGTTTTCCCCCTAAGTCCTAATTAATGGCTTCTCAAATAAAGTGATCTGATATATAACATTATAATTCACATTAGAATTTTTAAAATTCCTTAAAAACGGCTTTTGGTGCAATGTGTAAATTTTTTGGATTTTACAAGGTAAAAAATCAATTTGAAAGTGTACAATCATTTTGAGCATAATACCACATCTACCCCACCACCTTATATCTCATTTTCATTTTTCCCAATGGTCCCACTCCCTCACCCTCTTCAAGATTAAAAGACTAAGTTAGATTTTCTTCAACCAAAATACCATCATGTTATTTTTTCTTCATCATTTTATGATTTTGACGCTCCAAAACATTGTTTAAAAGAATGTAGTGCTTCCAAACAAACAAATTTAGTAATAAAATGCTTATGAATTTGCTTGTTTAGGGGAAGCAAATGCTTGTTCACGCGTCAGACCAACTGCAGCTGAAGGATCACGTGCGGCAATTGGAAGGTAATGGCAAATATGTGTATCATTACATAGTCGTTTAACCCCTCCTTCCAAACGACTACAATAACTATATTTTATGTTTTTTACACACTTTAATGAAAATAAACTATTTTACGACCATTTTTAAATATTATAATCAAACATGCTATATCATATTTTTAAAATCAAAACAATTTTTTCGAAAATAGAATATACTTACTTTGCCACGAAATTTCAACTGCTGCGGGGATAAGATGCGCGTGGTAAAAGAAATGTCACATGAAGCTTGAATTTGCCCAATGTCCTGGACCAAAATAGTATTGGAGCATTTTTGTGGAGCGAAAATGCCTGCCTAATATGGTTATTTATTATTTTGCATGTATGCTCTAACTCCTCGCGTCCGGTCAACCTTATGGCTCTTAAAATTAGTTTTATTGTTTTAACAATGGGTAAAACTCTAACCAAAACGGCTTGAATTTTAACTTGCAATAGGAATTTTAGTTATTTTACTTGCTTTGACTAGGTTTATATTGGCTTATATGTCGTCTATAAATATATAATACATGTATAAGAAACCATATAAATACAAAATTAACTCTCTCTCTCTCTCTCTCTCTCTATATATATATATATATATATATATATATATATATATAATGTGAGAATGGGCATCTCAAAATAATTCACTTGTTTTAACTTAAACTAAAATTATGTAACGTATAAGGCCTCAATTGTAATACCAAAAAAAATAGTTTAGTTGTAAACTTTAATACAATGTATCATTGAAATTAGGGTTTTCGTAAAATAAATTTGGAATTTAGAGATCATCTTTAATAAAACGATCTTTAATTTTCACATTTTTATCCTTTTATTTTCCTTTAATATTGTAATTTAAACCCAAATCAAAGACATAAACATATGTCAACATACGTTGTGTAAGAGAGCATCTTCGAAACCTTAACTAATTTTCCTTTTTGATATTTTTCATAATAATTTTAGCAAAATAATAGCACTATGAAGCCTTAAGGAAAATAAGATTGTAGCTTACTTGAGGGTAATATGAAAATTAAACTCGAGAAAATTCAAATCTTAAGCAATGATTACTCGCGCTATGACCCAACTGCCACGGGGTATTCCAAAATACCCATAACTCTAGAATTGAGACCATTTTTTGGTCTGATCAACTAATGTATGAGCTTTTTTTACACCAAAATGCTCAATTGCTCTATGGATCATTTGAATAAAGTTACGCATTTCAAAAACTCATTTTAACTAGTCAAGAAAAATATTAGAATACTGAATAACATTTTATGTGTCACAGTAGGCATTTTAGAGGGAATCATCCTATTGTTCAATTACAAAGATCCTCTTATACCGTCTCCAAAGAAGTATTTTTTCATTTTATAATTTTAGCTCTTCAGAGCATTCGACAAACTAATAGAGTGGCACTGAACAAGCAAAATAATGAGCAAAAATGCTTTTGAATTTTGTTTGTTTAGTGTGAGAAAGTGTTGGTTCGCGTAGTAGACCAATTATCGAGGAAGGTCATGTGTAGTAGTTGGAATGTGGCGGCAAATCTTTGTATTACGACACAGTAGTCATCTGGACCCTCCTTTCAAAAGGTTATAATACCACATTTTTCATATTTTTCGGTTAATTACACCAACCCCCCTAAACTTTCAATTTATGGACTTAACCTCCCGAACTAACAAAATGGCTTCACATAATCCCCTAACCCTTCGATCGTCAATTTTTTAAATGGAATATTGGGCATGTGTCATCCACATGGGGGTATTTTTATCCAATCCAATATAAAAGTTTTAAAAAACTAAAACTCACCAAGAAAAATATTTACCAAATCTAAAAATTATAGAAAAATATTTTAAAATTTTGGAAATTACGAAAAATATTTTTAAAATCTATAAATTTTATTAAAAATTCTATTAAAATATTTAAAAAGTTGAAATAGTATTGATTTTTTTAAAAAAAATCACTAAATACAAAAAATAATTTCCATCAAAACAAATATTCAAATCTTGATTAAAAAAAAGAATTTCTAGGATGAAAACACAAAATTTCAAGGAAATCAATATTCCATGCAAAAAAAGAAGGATTTCCAGCAAAAAAAATGAACTCGAGAAGGAAAAAAAATGATTTTAAGAAAAAAAAATTAAAAATCAAAACTCTAAAAAGAGTATTGTAAGAGCAAATTTTCTCTCATTGCTCATTGCTTCGGCTTACATTTAGTTTGGCAAATCCTGTTTCATTTTGACTCAAGTCGTCACGAAGAACTAAATCTCCCACATCTCCAAGTTCAATGGTTCTCCACTTTATGAAGGTATAAAGTTGTTGGGAATTTAAATTTGTTCTTTAAATTTATTTTGCGATGTTTTATTTTTATTAAAACTGAATCACAATTTTATCGTTTAAAATTGAGGCATTTTTTAGATTTTAATTTTTTTTTCAATTCGCTGACCTCGTTCAAACAAGAAGTCATTCTTATTCGAACGACATGTCTAAGTCGTTAGAAAGGTCGTTCGATCATTTTATCTGATGAGCATCTAACGAGGGTGTACTGTTTCACTTCATTTGAATGTCATTTGAAGTTGGTTCAAGCGAGATAGTGTTTCATTATAACAAACTTAGTTTTCGGTTTAACGAGCTACTATTCGCGTTCGAACGAGCCATATGACGCTGCCTCAAAATTTGTGTTCACCTTATAAAAATCTATTTCATGTTTAGCTTTTCTAAGACTTTTTTCATAACGAATTTTGCATAGCTGTTGCAAAAGTTTTCACACTTTTATGTTTAGAAAACACTTTTGATTCACAAAACTCATTCCCAAATAGATTTGTGTGAATCCTTTTAAACCTAGATAGTTTTTTATCCTTGCATACATTATTCTTGTGAAGAGATCATCTCTACTACCGACCTTGTGATACTCGAGGGGATCACTGCTGAAAACAAAGGATGATCAGTGGATACGGAGAACGAATCTGCTCTTATGGGCTGCCTGGAGACAAGTGGTATGCTTTAGAGATTTTCAAAGACTAGAGCATTATACTTGGGGTTGGTATCAAGCATTTTGTAAGTCGACTATTTTTTATTATGTCTAAAGTGCTGAAAATAAATGGTTTTGCCCGTAAGGAATTTTTCCTCAAACTTTGCATGTGTTGATTGCATGATTTACTTTTTTTGTTTTATCATTTAGATGTATGTCTTAGGGTAAAAAGATAAGATTTAGAATTGTGTTTGGTAGACTTTTAATTATATAAATATCCCATTAAGATCAAAAGCACACTCTCAAATTGGTATTTGAGCTTGTTGCACAAAATTACTGTGTGATCCTTTTATCGCAAAAAAAAATTCTCTGATATCATTTTTTTTGGAAAAATTACCGATCTTTGAAAAACTGAATTTTATGGAGAATTTGTATAATCGATTGCCCATCTTTGATGGTACCAATTATGCTTACTGGAAGGCTAGGATGAGGTATGTCTTAAAATCCATATATGAACGAGTATGTTTAGTTTGTGAAAGCGGGTGGACTCCTCCCGCTGTCACCGTTGATAATGTTGTTAGCCATATACCTATCTCTTCATGAACTAATAAGGAATTTATGTGGAGTAATTTTAACTCTCGTGTACTTAATGTTATTTTTGGAGTCGTCACCCCTGACGAGTTCCGATGCATCAGGACATGAACTATGTCTAAGGAAGTTTGGGACACCCTGCAAATCACACATGAGGGAACCAACAATGTAAAGGCATCTAAGCTTCCAAATTTGGTCACCCAATTTGAGACCATTACAATTATAGAGTTCGAGTCCTGTGATGAGTTTTATGTGCGTTTATCGGACATTATTAATTCTAGTTTTAATTTGGGTGAGAAATTCCTGAAACGAGAGTTATGAAAAATATTTTGAGGTCCCTCCCTATCCGCTTTACTCCTAAGGTCACCGTACTTAATTCTTTAAGGATCTTAGATACTCTTAGGTTAGAATAACTTGTAGGAGATCTTCAAACATATGAGATTGATATGTTCCCTAAAACCATTAAACCTAAGGAAGTAGAGATTGATTTAAAGACTCAAAATAAAAAAAAGTTTGTGAGTCTAAATCTGAGGTTGATGTTGATTTTGATGACTTGGCCCTTTTTGTGAAAAAAATAAAAAAAAATCTCAAATTTTCCACAGAAAACATTTTTGAGAAAAATAAAAATAAGAATGAGGGCACGAGCGGGGGACAGATAGAGGAATGGATTAGATGCTATGAATGTGAGGGTAAGGGCATAAGGTGTATGAGTGTCTCACTAAGCATAAGAGAAAGGGCAAGAAATTTGAAAATAAAGCCACTCTTAGCGATAGTGGCATCGAGTCGGTTGATTTAGGGGGAGAATCACCGCATGAACTGTGCGCATTCATGTGTAGTCATGTTAGTACTTATAGTTTGTCCCACGCCGATGATGACATATCTGAATGTAAAAACCTCGATGATGTTTCGATTCATTTGGGAGATAGTGAGTGTGAGGATGAGATTTGGAGTGAGGGAGAAGGTGGTCTACAAAAGGCATTTAGTGATCTTTACACCGAGACTTTGAAAAGAAAAAAGGTTAATAAGGATTTTGTCTCTTAGGGTGTTAGCTTTGGAGAAAGAGGTGAAAGTTTTAAGAGAGTGTGAGATGTCTCTGAGTCAACTCGAGAAGGTGAAGGTTACTTTATGTGATCAACTGGCCGTCTTAAGCCAAGAAAATACCAATTTGACCAACATCGGGGCTAGTCTTATGGGAGAACTTCAATCTTTATTGGAGACTCATGAGAAACTCGAAGCCCATGTATCCCAACTCGAGAGAGATATCAAACATACCCGGGAGGTAAAGTTCACTTTAGATGACACATCTAAAAAGGTTGAAAAAATGTTCCTCGGTCCCTTCTTAGGTAACATCAAGAGGCAAAGAATAGGTTATGACGATGCATCCACTTCCCATGCCACACCCAAGGCAGTTCCCGAGTTTGTGTTAGATCTTTATTGTCCTCAACCTAACCCATTTAGGAGAGCTCTTCCTATACAGGTTAAGAAAGGTGGACTCAAGATTGTGAATGTTTGTTCCCATTGTAAACAAAGAGGTCACCTTAGAGGATTTTTTTAAGCTATGGAGAGTGTCTTATAGGTATGTTCCAAGGGTTTCTCCCACATGAGTTCCTACACAAGTTTTTGTGCACACTCCTGCACACGTTAATCTGTATGCTCCCGTACATCACATGATAGATTTTGAGAGTTTTCGAGAGCAAGTAGAGTATTTAATCAAAACTTCACAAAATTTGATGGATGTTTTTCATAGGATGTCATATCCTTTGGAGAACTCCTTCGGGCCTAATGATTGAGGTTGAGACTTGTTTGCTAGAATAAAATGTTTTTCATGATCATATCTTATATCCCTATTGCTAGTGTGCACTATCAATTTACTTATATCTTTTATTTTTATATATTTTGTGAAAAATCCAAAAAGATTTTTATTTCTCTGAAAAACTTTAAAAAATAGAAAAAGATTTTTGGTCTCTTTTTATGAAAAAGTGAAAAAGATTTTATTTTGATAAAATTTTGGAAAAAATAAAATCCAAAAAGCATTTTGTATTTTTTCTACTCCATATGTGGATGAACATTAAAGATGTTTAAGTCACCCATTCATTTTATATCCACGTGACTATTTTATAGTTTTTGAGACTTGATATCATTTCATTTATGTTATTTATAATGTGTGGAGTCATTACTATGTGATTTGATGACAACTTGCTATATATTTGACTCCTTGTCTACTTTAATGCACATGAGCACGAGCTATTTGAGTATTGCACTTACCTGTCGAATATCGACCATAGTGTTTTCATATTAATTTTGCCTTTAAATCGAACTGTGGCCGTCCTGATCAAAATGTGCGCCTTTCCACCCCTCTGCTTCCCAAGGGGGATAAGGATGGAAGGGGAATTGAAAGGTCTCATGCCCTACTTAGGAATGCTTCGACCGTCGTCGGTCTCGGGTCAATGTAAAAATATGGAGTCGCTAGCCTATTTTTCTCAAAACACACAAAAGAATATGTCGTCGCCTCGAGAGAACGGAATCAAAGACAAACTGATGCTGACGAAACTAATAGTTCGAAGGTTCGGGGGCTAAGTTATGGAATGGTAAGGTATTAGGCACTCATCCTGCCCTTTCGGTCTCACATGGGCTTGTGTAATTAGTTTCCTTTATTTCTCCGTGAAGTGTGGGTTTGTGTATATATAATGGAAATCGAAATCGCCCAACTCATACCATGGAAGAGATATAGTGAGGTCATCCATAGGAATGTTCCCAAAAATAATGTATAGAGAATAAGAATTATGCGTTTATCGCAATATTGATCGTTATGATGAAACAATAATATATGACAAATATGAAAATGAAGAATTTAGGAAAATTGGAAAAATTGGACTCGAGTTTCAGGTTATAATCCGAAATGCCTACGTAGCCTATAAAGGCATCAAAGTCCAAGTAGTTCGCGTGCGGCATAAGGGTGGGGATTATCCGATAGATTCGAACGGAAGTTATTATATGTGCGTGTGTATAAAATGCGTTTTAATTTTGAAGGAGTGTAATGTATAATCCTGTTAGGAATTTATGGGTGTAGCCCCCTTTTCGTTTGTTTTGGGTTTTTTTTTTATCAAAAATCAAGTATGTGAAATATACGAATAAAAATGTGAGATATTAGTGTGTATGAACTAAAATAAGAACTATATTATGAATCTAATGTATTACATGCAAAAGCAAGAAATTTAAAAAGAGGGGGAAGGATTTTGACCTTCTTTAAAGCTTGATCTTTGATCTTGGATGAACTCCCTTGAATGTGAGATTAAGTTTGGACAAAAGAGAATGAAATTTTGCTAAATTGGGTATGAAAAGGATGGGAATGTAAGCTTGAATGGAATTTCATATGAAGAAATTTCGCTGATTTCAAAAGAATGTTGCTGAGATCACTGATGCTGATGGATCTGAAGTGTGTTTTGCGAGTGAGGTCATGCCTCTATTTACAGGGTTAGAAGTGGTGACGATCATCATGTCCCTAACCCTTCCAATCAATAGGTAACCCTAGGCACACTGCCGATAGGCATGGAAATGGACCTACCAATTGGCAGTCTCGTAGAATATTTCTCAAAAAAATGGTCATAGAACGTAATCTATTGATCCAAATCATGCTTGAGGCATACCGTTAGAAAGGTAATTCATTGGCTTTGAGTGCCCCTTGAACCACTCCTGGGTCCGGAAGTTGACTTTGGGTCAAATGTGGCTCAAAAGCGCACGGCAGTCCTTTGGACAAGAGATCAATGGAATGGATCGTTCGTCCACGTGGTAAGTCAGAATGGTGCATGGGGTGGACCATTAGAAATGTTAGGCGATGTACTTCGACATTCCAAAGAGCTTCGCTCGGTTTGAAAAGTTGACCTTGGTCTATTGGGGTTGGAAGCACCCGATGACCTCTCGGAGTACAACGGATCGTTTATTCGTATCGTAAGTCAGAATCACAAACAGGGTGTACCATTGGAAATGGTATTCAGTACCCTTTAGAGATTCATTTAGTCTCATTCGAACTGAAGATTTGACTTAGGTTAAACGAGGCCCGGGAGTGCCCGGTGACCTTCTAATCAATTTTTGGGGGACAACTGATCATTTGTCCAAATGATCATGTCATTGTGTGCACGGTTTGGACTGTTGGAAAGGAGTTTTAGTGACCTTCAATTATTCAAATATATTTTGCTCTGACGATGAAGTTGAATGGGGTCAAATCGGGGCCTAAGAGCGCCAGGTGGCCCCCAAATTGATTTTTGGTAGTAAACTGGTTCGTTCATCCGAACCGTTATGTTGATTTGTGCATGAGGTAGACCATTTGAAGATTCAATGAGCTTTCTCTCTGATGATAGAGTTGATCGGAGTCAAAAAGGGCTCGGGACCACCCGTTGCCCTCTAGATCGGTACTCAAAGTATGACCTAGGGTTTGTAGTGAAATAAGGAGGTGATAGGGACTTAAGGAGAGACTTAGGGGGTACCTAGAATGTGTGGTACATAGAGACCCTCGACGGGTGAAATTGGAATAAGTGAAAGTCGTCGAATTGACCCCACATGATATTTTAGGGAAGAGTTCGATTCTGCATACCTAAGGGACAAAGATGATTGATTCAGAGGGTCGAGGTCGATTCTACAGACCAAAGGAAATGCTAGGGATGGATTATTCTGCGGGCCAAGGTTAAATATTACCTGAAAGATGTGACAATCATAAGTCGAGATCAATTCTGGCCTAAAAGAGGTGACGATTGGGAGTCGAGGTCAATTCTGACTTAAAGAAGGTAACGATCGAGGGTTGAGGTCAAATTTATCCTAAAGGAGGTAACTACTAGGGGCCGAGGTCAATTCTGACCTAAAGGGGGTGACGACCGAGGGTCGAGGTCAATTCTGGCCTAAAGGAGGTGACGATCGGGGGTCGAGGTGCATTCTGACCTAAAAGAGGTGACGGCCAAAGGTCGAGGTCAATTCTGACCTGAAAGAGCTGGCGATCGGGTACCAAGGTCAATTCTGACCTAAAAAAGGTGACGACCGAGGGTCGAAGTCAATTCTAACCTAAAGGAGGTGACGATCGGGGGCCGAGGTCAATTCTGACCTAAAGGAGGTGACGATCATGGAACGAGGTCAATTCCGACCTAAATAAGGTGACGACCGAGGGCCAAGTTCAATTTTGACCTAGAGGAGGTGACGCCTAGGGGCTGAGGTCAATTCTGACCTAAAGGAGGACCGGGGGCTGAGGTCAACTCTGATCTAAAGGAGGTGACGATAGGGGGGCGAGGTCAATTCTGACCAGAAGAAGGTGACGAAAGGGGGCCGAGGTCAATTCTGACCTAATGGATGCGACGATAGGGGGCTGAGGTCAATTCTGACCTGAATGAGGTGACGACAGGGGGGAAAGGTCAATTTTGACCTAAAGGAGATCATGATCGAGGGTCGCAGTCAATTCTGACCTAAAGAAGGTGACGACCGGGGCTGTGGTCAATTCTGACCTAAAATAGGTGACAAACATGGGCTGAGGCCAATTTTGACCTGAAAAGAGGTGACCAATTCTAAAGGTCGAAGCCGATTCTGAGGGCTTAAGGGAAAATTATCTGCTAAGGAATTTGGGAAATCATTTTATTCTGAATTTTTGTGTCGATGGGGAAGATGAATTAATCCATGGATTGGGTATTTCCTTATTTTGCTTGGGGTATATCCAATTGACGGACCTTCTTCTGTAACTACCTTCAGCAAACTGTTTTAACGTTCTAAAATCAAAATATGGATGATTTCTCTAGCAGTGCAATACACATGGTGTGGCTAAGCTTCGACGACTTGGCACATATGGAACGGAGGGCTAGGGTGCCCCTTGCACTGGGTAGTGAAAATTCCTTCGGCTCATTCGAGTCAGTTGCGGATGAGTGAACCCTCTTTCGCAAGCGGACCTTCTTGTGCAAATCGACGCGTCATCGATCTTCTAGGGTGGTAAACCCTGGAGGCTATGTATGTTTTGATGACCTTTGTTATTCTTTTTTTATTAGTGGTGTTTTCTTATTTCTTGAATTTTAACAAGGGTTTTTCCTTTTTGTCTCTGAAACTCTAATGTCTCAATGTCGACTCTGCATGCCCAAGGGACAACGGGGCTTAAGGACGTATAGGAGCACCTTATGTTGGTGGTGTCATCAATTGGGTTTGGGAGACTGGCATCTTCGTTGGATGAGAGGCCTCGTTCTACGGCTATTCTTTGTGCTCTAGAGGGGAGGTGGTGGGACACCACCCACACCATGCATTTGGGCTCTGGGGAGATGACACTGACTCCTATAAACATGTAGCAGCAGTTGGGGCTGGACTACGATGGGGTGCAGATAAAGGTGGATAGGACCTTACGGGTGATGCCAACAGTGGTGACACTTGCATTAGGTGATGTGGGGATGATAGTTTCTGGGGACACCATGTGTTTGTCCCTTTTGATGGAGTTATTGTTGAGTTGGAGGATTGATGAGGAGGATGGACAGCAGGTGCGGTAGATGTCCCGTTTGTTTATTCTTCTCTTATTGGGAGGTTTCTTATTGGCGACGAATGGCGACGTCGTCCACTTGTGGTTTTTGCCAAATTTGAGGGTATTTTCGAACATCCCTCTTATTGACTGGGGGAGTGATGCGAGGAAAACCGAGTGTTCGTGTAGGGACACTATCGTTGATTTCGGATCCCGCTCGACATGCAAAAGAACCTAAACTACATCTACACTTGACAAGCAAGTAGAGCGGTAAGTCGGGTATCGTAAATCCACAGGGAGTGATTGAATTTTAGATTTTAATTGTTTAAGTACTTCAGGAATAAAAGTGTAAAATAAATAAATGAAAAGGTGAATGGGTGGTTGTCATGACAAAAGAAAAGAATAAGTTACGCTAAATTAAAGTAAAGCGAGGATCGGGATCGCATTCCACCAAACGGATCGAAATAACTAATAATTAGAATTAAGGCTCGAAAGCAATTTAATCGAGCATTTACAATTAAGCATAAACATCACGCAAGAAGGAATTTAACCCAAAGTTGCGAGATAAAACATTTAACTGAAAAATGGTCACACGCGGATTAAATTCGGATAATCGCTATAAACACTAACGTTGCATGACAAAGAAAGTTAAACGCATAATAATCCGACTTTAATACGCGAGGTTTCAATTAAATGCAATTTTACACGAAACCCTAAATTTCGAGGTCCGAACCCGAAAATGGCGAAAATGCTTTCCCGACCCTATTTATCTAGGGACGCATAATGAAATAACTAAATTAAACTAATTAACTAAGAAAGCAATAAATTAAATAAATAAAACCTAATTAGAAAGCCTGGAAATTATCTAGAAAGCAAGGAAAGAATGAAATACAACTAGATTAAAGGAGAGGGAAGATGAATAGTCAATCTTACAACCAATTAGTGTGTCAATCCAAGAGAGGAAGAAGAAGAACCAATCAAAAACCCTCCAACCCTAACTAAACTAAGCTAAAATCGTATAAGGGCTGGTCTCCCTGTTATTACAACAAAAATGGGCTCATATAGTAAGTTAGAATAAAAATAAAGAAGAAAGAAAAGAAAAGAAAAATATCTGCAGAAAACAGGGGATCGATCGATCGACCCCTTTGGTCAATCGATCGATCAAGGGAAAATTTTGACAATCCTGAAAGGTCGATCGATCGACCATAATCGTCGATCGATCGATCAAGCAGGGCAGAATAATGCAGCAGCAGCCCCTGCTTCTTTTCTTCTTTCTCCTTCTCCTCTTTTGTTTCCTTGGTTTTCCTCCGCTGAAATCGCCGTAACTTCTTCGTTATGAATCGGAATCGCGCACCGTTCATGGACACGGGAAGCTAGCGAGTAGGGCTACAATTTCCGTGAGATGTCGGGCCAGGTACCCAAGCTGTGAAAAGACTAAAATGCCCCCGAACGTGCGATAGTGTACGAAACTTCGCCGGAATGCATCCGAACTTCACACTAAGCATCCAAATACCTACGAAAGCTCAATTAACCCCTGCAAAACATGTTAACATAGAAATCCGAGGGTTGTCTGGTTAACGAGCATAAATATAGGGATTAAGATACCCGAGGGGGCTAATAACGCGTAGGTTAACGGGTGAAATACGCAATATTTGCGTCGTATCACACCCCCTAACTTACACATTGCTAGTCCCTAGCAATGAAATAGGAAACAACAAGAACTACAAGCAAACCAAAAGCAGGAGAAGAACAAAAATATGGTATAAATGCATAATGCCACTTTCGCGGGCGATTCGATTGCATTTAGCGTATGCAATAAGCCGTTAAACCCCTAGGTTACCCTAGTGGACGAGTGTTGTCTCGTGAGGGTTTTCAGGGATGAAACCCACAAACATCATATGGTTTCCTCAAAATATGCCCAACCCAACATGCGACAAACTCAACAACAACGAAAAAGATTTCAAACGCGTTATTAGCATATTGAACGAATTCAAGCTAAAGTCCGAAATCATTAACATTATAGAATGCACCTCATACAATTGAAACCTTAAAATGTGGGAGGGGAGTGAGCACATGCAAAGTATGATTTGGTAAAAACTTAAATAAACCGGATAAACATAAAGGCAAGCATATATTCAATCCTCACGGGCATTACGCTCAACAAATGAATTCACTATTAAAAGGGAGGTAATACACGGGACATGCGGGCATAAAGAGCAAATGTAAATGGAAACTAGGTCGCACACATGTCACAAATGAAGAACGCTATATATAAACTGAAAAACTGTAATCTCAATGAAAGGATACCGCACACTAAAAGAGGCGAAATGCATTTTCACAGATTATCACAACTATTATGACTTTTTAATTACATCAACCTAAGATCACATAGGACTTGTAATAGGGTTGTAATGTATGGCTAGGTTAAGGTACGAAATGAAAGGGATGTATATACGGATTCAAAGTGTTTGGGGATGAAACTCGGAATAATGTGAAAAAGTGGGCAATAACAAAATTGGAAAAAAAACAAGTTCCAAAACGGCATTAGATATATCATCGGGGAGAGTAATCAAAGCTTATTGAAACACTACAAACACTATAAACAACTTTCTCTTTCTTTTTCTTTTCTTCTTTTTCTCATTTTTCTCTTTTGTTTTCTTTTGCTTTTTGCTTTCTCTTTTTCTTCACTTTTTTCACATCACTTTTCTTTACTTATCAAACTCTCATATGCCTAAATTGCAACCGACATCATAATAACAACATTCAATCCCAAGCAACATTCCAAACAAAGGTATGTAAGGCGTATGTATGGCTTAAAACTCCAATTTCGAGTTGGTTATGGGATTTGGGCTATGAAACGAAAGGCTATATTTAGGCTCAAAGGGGTCAACTAGGGAAACATATAAGGGTGAGGTCAAGGCTAATATGGGTGATATAACAAAGAATGCCTATTATCATTTCACAAAGTTTACGCAATTCTCAAGTCAAAACAATATATGAAAATCATGATCAAGTAACACATTTCAAGTATGAACTCAATTAATCAACGGTCAAATGAAAGAATAGAGAGATTACCAACGAATTCAACGTTTTCAATGAGGAAAGAATAGTGTATAACACTCACAAATGACGAAAGGTACAAAGCTTACTCGGTGTAAGTATATACAATGCAACAAAAGATTACCGAGTTATAAAAATCTTAAACCAAATCAATATAACAAGGAAAGTGCATATGCTCATGGGATAAAGTTGAATTCATGAAGTTATTCACAATATCAATGATTTGAGGACTAAAGTCTAATAACTTCTGAAATCGAGAACATGCATCATTGAGTTGTCTATTGGATCGGGCAATTATTGAAATTTGTCATCGAAAACAAGGCAAAATGCCCAACAAAGGAGAAAAAAAAAAGAAAATTTTTTTGAAAATTTTTAAGTTTTTCACAAAAAGGCATACTTAGTAACTAACAAGTAAGAAAATCCATGGACTACACATGAAATGGATAGAATATCCTACACCCCCTAACTTAAATGTTGCATTGTCCTCAATGCGCATTAAGAACACAACACAAAGAGAGGAAAAGAACGATATTACCCAAAATTGGAGAGATTTCCATAAGAACGAGTCCAATGAAATCCACAAAACAAGTTAGTACCGAGCATAGCAAAAACAAATAACAAAAAGTTAACTAATTACACTAGACTAAATTAAAAAGGAAAGAAAAATAGGAAAGAAAGAAAATTAAAAAGCTAACTATTTACAACCTACTATTTAGGCTTCACACTAACTATACACTAGAAGTCTAAATAGTTGAGGGTCCACCCAAAAAGGTATTTGACTTTGAAAGATCAATGGTGGACCCTCCAAAGTGAACATGCCTCCCGAAAGATATGAATTCCGTTTGAACAACGGAAGGCATGTGGGTGGTGGAAAAAGTGAACCATCGCCAATTTGAAATTTTGGGCGGACGATGGGGGATTTGGATAATAAGGGGGAAAGGTACACTAGAGATCCAAGAAAAATCGATTCATCTCCCAAAGGTTTTTCAAGTGGAATGGGAGATAGTGCACACATGAGGATAACATCCATCGAAAACAAGTCCGGTAAAGAGTCCTCATCGGCAAAAAGTGTAGAAGTTTTAAAAGTTTCTACCGACTCATAGGAATCAACCGGTAATTCTAATGGTTCGATGACGGAAAACGTAAATGGTGATGAAAAAAATTCAATCTCAATCGACTCATCGTCAGAAGGAGATTAAATTTCGAAGGAGAAAGATTCACACTCGATGAGAAATTCTCTGAAAAATTGAGGTGACACACAAGTTTCCACCTCCTCGTTGTTTTCTGCAAAAGAATTCATCTCATCCCAAAGTGCACCAAGTCTCATTCCAGCGTCATTTAGGCTTTCCAAACCTTGGGAGTAAAGAAGCAAAGTCTCTTCCAAAGTAGGCTTCCTCGGCTCAAGAGCCTCGGACTCCTCATTTGGTTGAAACTCATCTTCGAAAGTAATGAAATAAGAATTGTCATTGGATTCGAATAATAAATCCAACTCAAGCTCCCAATAACGATTTTCATTCCGATAAATGTTTTCAAGTCTTTCATTTTCAAGAAAATCTTGAAAATGAAAAACTTGAAAACTATCCCCAAAGTAAGAATCATTAGAATAACCGTAATAACTATAATAATAGGACATGATTACCTCGTTGTTGAAAGATGGAGAATCCAAGAAATAAAGTGAGCAACCGCGAATCAAAGTTTCTTAGCGCTCAAAGTATGCAAATCCTGCAAAAAAAGGTTAAAACAAAGAATACAAATACAAAAGGAAAAAAACTACGAAATAATAAAACAATTACAATCTAAAACACACTCCCCGGCAACGGCGCCATTTTTTATGCGAGGAAAACCGAGTGTTCGTGTAGGGACACTATCGTTGATTTCGGATCCCGCTCGACATGCAAAAGAACCTAAACTACAGCTACACTTGACAACCAAGTAGAGCGGTAAGTCGGGTATCGTAAATCCACAGGGAGTGATTGAATTTTAGATTTTAATTGTTTAAGTACTTCAGGAATAAAAGTGTGAAATAAATAAATGAAAAGGTGAATGGGTGGTTGTCGTGACAAAAGAAAAGAATAAGTTACGCTAAATTAAAGTAAAGCGAGGATCGGGATCGCATTCCACCAAACAGATCGAAACAACTAATAATTAGAATTAAGGCTCGAAAGCAATTTAATCGAGCATTTAGAATTAAGCATAAACATCACGTAAGAAGGAATTTAATCCAAAGTTGCGAGATAAAACATTTAACTGAAAAATGGTCACACGCGGATTAAATTCGGATAATCGCTATAAACACTAACATTGCATGACAAAGAAAGTTAAACGCATAATAATCCGACTTTAATGCGCGAGGTTTCAATTAAATGCAATTTTACACGAAACCCTAAATTTCGAGGTCTGAACCCAAAAATGGCGGAAATGCTTTCCCGACCCTATTTATCTAGGGACGCATAATGAAATAACTAAATTAAACTAATTAACTAAGAAAGCAATAAATTAAAGCAATAAAACCTAATTAGAAAGCCTGGAAATTATCTAGAAAGCAAGGAAAGAATGAAATACAACTAGATTAAAGGAGAGGGAAGATGAATAGTCAATCTTACAACCAATTAGTGTGTCAATCCAAGAGAGGAAGAAGAAGAACCAATCAAAAACCCTCCAACCCTAACTAAACTAAGCTAAAATCGTATAAGGGCTGGTCTCCCTATTATTACAACAAAAATGGGCTTATATAGTAAGTTAGAATAAAAATAAAGAAGAAAGAAAAGAAAAGAAAAATATCTGCAGAAAACAGGGGATCGATCGATCGACCCCTTTGGTCGATCGATCGATCAAGGGAAAATTTTGACAATCCTGAAAGGTCGATCGATCGACCATAATCGTCGATCGATCGATCAAGCAGGCCAGAATAATGCAGCAGCAGCCCCTGCTTCTTTTCTTCTTTCTCCTTCTCCTCTTTTGTTTCCTTGGTTTTCCTCCGCTGAAATCGTCGTAACTTCTTCGTTATGAATCGGAATCGTGAACCGTTCATGGCCACGAGAAGCTAGCGAGGAGGGATAAAACTTCCGTGAGATGTCAGGCCAGGTACCCAAGTTGTGAAAAGACTAAAATGCCCTCGAACGTGCGATAGTGTACGGAACTTCGCCGGAATGCATCCGAACTTCACACTAAGCATGCAAATACCTACAAAAGCTCAATTAACCCCTGCAAAACATGTTAACATAGAAATCCAAGGGTTGTCTGGTTAACGAGCATAAATATAGGGATTAAGATGCCCGAGGGGGCTAATAACGCGTAGGTTAACGGGTGAAATACGCAATATTTGCGTCATATCAGGGAGTCTGACCCTTTATTCTTCTTTTGATGCGTTCAGACAGTGCTACCGGTAAACTTTTACTGGAGCCACGTATCTTCTGGAGGTATTCTTTATTTTGCACATTTTCCTTTATGCATTCGCATTTTCCTTTATGCGTTTTATTCTTCATTTCTTGATTGTTGACCTCTTTGCAGACGTAGTTCTAGTTCTATGAGGTGATTGGTTTTGACACCCAATTGATAGATTTGAAGGACAAATATATTGGGAAATTCTTCTGGATGTACCAGTGGTGAAAGTCCAACTGGAAGTCGAGGAAGTCTCTTTCCTTGGAGGCGGTGCATCAGGTCTTGAACGGCCTGACAAATGAGCTGGTAAGTCCTTCCTTTTTCTTCTTTTGAGACTATATTTTTTATGATCTTTTTCGATATTGATCTTTATCCGCTGGGGATTTTACAGGTGACCTTTTATCCTGGGGAATGGCCATCCAGCACATAGGGTTGACTGGGGGGAATGTACAGATGCGATTTCTATTGACGCACAAGTTTGGCTACTCCTGGTATCTTGGGGAGAGAGTAGTCTGGCAGGTCCTTGAGGAGTAAGTGATTATGCCACCTTCGAGGCCCCCGGTATACATGAGGTGAGCGCAGGAGATGTCCAATAATGCACGTGTGGCGGCGATGATGGGTGAGCCTTACTCATCATATACCGACACGGTGGTGACGTATGATTATATTGAATTTGTGTCAAGCTGGTTAATGTCGCCCAGTATATATGATGTGAGGCCTCTCCCCTAGGCGAGTTCAAGTGGGCCAGTGGGGTTCTCTCACAACGCAGGTGGTGCATCGACATCGGTGGCAGCGACGACCTCGGAGGTTCCCTTTGTGCGATTGGCTACTCCTTCTTATAACATCCGATAGGCTGATGGAGGGTCGATGCGTATGATACACCATCCCAATGCAATGGAACCGGAGGTGCTGGGCTGGACAGAGTAGGTTCTCCAGCCACCGGTATACCTTTCATATCTTTTTATTTTGATTTCTTTATCTCTTTCTTTACCTCAAACTGACTGATTTTTTTTCTCTATTTTTCTTGTAGCACATCCGGGTATCGACCAGCTGGATGAAGGACATTCGCGATAGGATAGCTTCGATGACCGTCCACATTTGGAATACGATTCTGGTTCCATCTTGCTTGGTGTTGTCTTCCTCGTCTGAGGAATGGTCTAGCTCAGGGAGTGCAGGCACATCGTCTCATCGCTGGGGGGAGAGAGTGCATCGTAGGGAAGGTGGCTCCTAGAGAGAGAGAGAGAAGATAAAGAGAATGTAGGTGAAGGTAGGGAGAGAGAGAGAGAGAGAGAGAGAGAGAGAGAGGGGGGGGGTAGGGAGGGAAATAAAGAACGTAGGTAGGTGAGAGAGAGAAAAAAAGTAGGTGGGTTCGGGCTGAGTCTCGTCATATTTTCTTTTCTCTCTATGAAATCAGTGTAACACAGCAACATCTATGAAAATAAAATGAAGTTTTTTGTTAATTTTTTCTTTTAATGATGTAATGCTCATGCTCTTTCTACTTTGCAGGTGAGACCGTAAAAAGAATGAAAAACTATTCGAGAGAATTGATTTTAAAATAAGATAAGTAAAAACATAAGAATAAGGAAATTCGGAATTCTTTTGAGAATAAAGATTATTTTATTGAGTTTTTTTTTTTACAAACAAAGGAAAAAACGGAATTTTCCAAAAATAGGGAGTTATCGATTGCATTCCCTTGTCCTGCCTATCGGCATGTCCGTCCAGTCTAATCAACCTAAGGCTTTAATTGCACTTTCTTTAATTGCTTGGTACTTGGTGGGGTAAGTTTTTCTCCTATTTATGTAGAGTTTTTCTCTTTGGGTTGGTGTTTTTAAAGTATAAATAGAGGGCATGAGTGGAGAATTTTCTTCACACCTCCACATTCCTTCTCTTTTGCATTCTTCTTGCTTACTTTGCGATATGGCTCTCCTTAGAAGTGCAAAATTTGCTAACTACCTCGAAACCTTGGAGGCAATGTTCTCATACAATGTTGACTACGAGGCTTTCAACATGCGTCGAGTCTCTTTATGGCGAAACCGGCCCATAAAAAAAAGAGTGGAACATACTGATGGCAACCATAGAGTTTTAGTATCCAGAAGACCATGTCTTTCTCTTCAGGTTAGATGAAATTTGTCCGACCTATGATGAGTTTTCTTCCATGTTAGGGATAACTCCTAGTGTTGCGGCAGCTATGCTTGAATTTTCTTGATCCCCTAGGGAGTTGTTAGCGGGACTCCTCCATATCTTTCCTTTGGCGTATAGGTCTTTAGTTATGGGATAAATGATTTCTCTTCCGGTTGTGCAGCATTCTGTGCATTTGTAATATTTTTGTGATGTTGGCTATGAGGGAGCCGACATTTTGGGCTTGATTTCAAAACCTATGCTAGTAACTGGGGAACTAGTGGTGGACCCATAACTCACAGCCATTACTTCTTGGATGTCGTACCATCACAATCCTGCGACAGTGATATTGGCGGAGACATTGGATGGTCTGGATGCCTGGCGGGAAGGTCGTTTCGACTTCCTGAGTGTTACCCCCATAATGTTGTTCATGTGGTTATTGGAGAGATTTTGTATGGCGGTCCCACCTAAGTATCCTTTGTCGATTATGCCAAACTTCTTTTCATGCTACTTTATTAGTGTAGGCCTGGACATCGAGAGCTAGGACAATTAGTTTGTGGAGCATGGGGCTCGAGGATTACGTTGGTCAGTGCCTTGGTGAGGGGAGCTACTGCCCATTCTAGAACTAGGGTATACCATTATGTTCAGTTGGTTACCCTTAGGCAGACCTCTTTTTACTTTCCCTGTAGTCTCTTTCGCCAATTTGTCTGGAACAGATTGTGCCACCTCGGACACTTGATTTCTTTCCAATGGAATACTTGACAGAGCGCATGCGCATGCGACTTGGCTCTTTATGGGAGAATTACCGACCATCGACCCGTCCATCCCATTATGTTGGTAGGTTCTGACATATTTTCGAGGATTACATGAAGTGGTTATGGATAAGAGTAGTTTCCAAGATGCTAGTTGTGAAGACTAGGCAAAGGTGGTTCACTATATCCGACACCATGGAGGGAGGTGTTATTTCTTTCCCTACACTGGTCCAGGCATACTGTTCAATGGAGAATCTGCGGCACTCTATTCAGGAAGGGAAAGTTTGGGGACCCCATGATGTGGATGATAATGGGGCCGGTTCCTCTGACAGCTACAGGTAGGATCCCTAGTGTTTTTTATTTGTGAAGATTTTGTAATGGTGTTTGGTTGTATGGGAATAAATCTGGAAGGGTTATTTTAGGAGTGGTTGGTTTGTTTTTATTTAGCTTTTAAGAAATTAGGGGAGGCAAGGGAAGTTATTTGACTCCCTATGCTAATGCAATTGTATTGGAATTTCTTAATAGTGAAATAAAAAAGTTTTTGATCATCTAGTTGTAATGACATAAATTTTCAATTGAGTCCTTTGTAGTTTTGGCTCAATTTTGGACAAAAACATTTGAGTCATAGGATAATGTTCTTACGTATCCTTCCAGCCAATGACATGTTAAAGTTGTAGACGTTGCTGCCTTACTTTTCAAGAGAACATCATTGTCGAGTTTTAGTGCCTTGTTTCACGTCATCAACATCATATTTCAAGTCTCCAAAGGTATTAATGCTTTTATATATTTGTAAGAGACTTGGAATAATTTTTAATGGGTGTAATATTTATTTAAAATAAAGTTTATGGGATTAAAATCGAAATAAGAACATTTTGTCACTTCGTTCGATATTGTCGTTCGAACGAGTTTGTCGTTTGAACAAGAATGTCGTTCGAACGAGTTTGCCAACGACTTTTCCCAATTGGCCTCTGGAACTTTGTTAGAAGGGCCGTTCGAACGAGATTTTCGGCGGGAAAATCCTTTGGCAGTTTTTCACCACTATCCCACTCTTTTGTTCCCACTAACTTTTCTAGAATTAATAAGTGTGAGAACCAACTCTTTCAAAGTAACTTTTTCATCTTCTACAATATCTAAGAGAGAGTTTTGGGAGCTTAATTCTACTATGAAAGAGTTCATGTTTTGAGTGTTTGTTTTGTTTTTTTTAGAAAATCTTTCTTAAACACTTTTGTTTACACCCATATTAGTTTATTCCAAGTACCACACACACACACACACACACACACACACACACACACACACACACATATATATATATATATATATATATTCTTGGAGTTTGTTTGGCATCAGTAGTTCATCTCTACCACAAGAAGGAGAAGTTTGGATTTTGCTTCTATTTCCCATAAAAGAAGAAGTTTGGTTTTGGCTACGGCATTCTCACACGGTGAAAGGTACTATGTGTGGTTGACGGGTTCCTAAAGCTTCATTGGTGGATTCCAAGGTTCCGGTGGATTCCGGGATTGTCGACTAAGCAGAAGTAGTTGCAAGAAGACGCGTCGGGGTTTAAAGGATTAGAGTCAAGTGTAGTAAGTCATCTGTCTTGTAATTGTAATTCCGTACTTAGTGGACTTAAGGCTAAGGCCGTCCGAGATTTTTTCCCGTTGAGGGTTTTTCCTCGTACATCGCGGCGTTGTGGTTGTGAATTTATTTTACCTTGCAAAAATCACCTAGAACGCATGCTTAGGGTAAAAAAGATAAAATTGAGTTTAATGCACAATCTTGTTTAAAATGGTGCATGTTTAATCTTTTGCGGAAATTTAGTTTAAGTTAATTTATTACAAGTCGGCACTAAATTAATTGGATAATTCTCTTACCTATCCTTTTAACTTGAAAATTAAATTAATGTGGTTTGAGTGAATTTTATGTGTGTGTGTGTGTGTGTTTACTTTAATTCACTTAATTATGTTTAATTTTAATTTTGTTTTTGGAAATTAAAATTTGTGTTTAATTTAATTTTCCATCCTTTTGAGAAAAGAAAATCAATTAAATTTGGAAAATTATTTTGTTGTGTTGAACCATCTTTATTCCGCATTTAAAAGGAAATTATATTTGAAGAATTTAAAATTGGGGGTCTTATCGCGACTTCAAATTGGTATCAGAGCGAGAGCGCTAATTTATTACGTTAAGGTCCTTTTAATTATTTTTTGTTAAAAATGGATTTTTCCCCATTTTCAAATTTTCTTATTTTTTATGGTTCTAATTACGCATATTGGAAAGCACGTATGCGTTCGCCACTTAGGTCTCTAGATGAGCGGGTTTGGTTGTTAGTCATTAACGGGTGGTCCCCACCCACACATTTGGTAGACAATGAACGTGTTTCCAAACCCGCAAAGAGATGGAGTGAGAATGAATTTAAACTTACAAATTTTAATTTTCGAGGTTTAAATGCCTTGTTTAGCGCGGTCACACCGGATAAATTCCGACGTATTATGACGTGTGATACCGCTAAAGAAGCTTGGAATATTTTACAACTCACTCACGAGGGAACTAGTGTCGTAAAAGCTTCTAAACTCCAAAACCTCACCACTCAATTTGAAACCATCAAAATGAATGAAAAAGAAACTTTTGATGAATTTTATGCTAGACTTTCCGATATAGTTAATTCATCATTTAATTTGTGAGAGAAAATACCCGACGACTGATTTGTAAAGAAAATTATTAGGTCCCTACCCGATAGGTTCATTCCAAAAGTGACTATTTTAAATTCTTTACCCACTTTAGCCTCTACGAAATTAGAAGAGCTCGTAGGTGATTTACAAACTTATGAAATAGACAAGTTTCCCTCCAAAACTGAAAACAAAATAGATAAGGGCGTTGCTTTGAAATCCCAAAAGGAGGAAAACCAAGTAGTAGAGAGTGAAAGTGATAGTGACTCAGAAGATATGGCTATCTTTGCTAGGAAGTTTTGTAAATTTGTTAAATTTAACAAAGATAAATTTAAAAATGATTTTAAGAAATTTGAAAATTCTAAGCATGATAAAGCCGAATAGATTTCTAAAACTTTAATGAAAATTTAAATAGGGACGAGTCAAATAGGTGTTATGGTTGTGAAGGGTATGGCCATAGGGCTTTTGAATGCCCCACTAAACTAAGGAAAGAGGTTAAATAATCAATTTCATACAATGCCACCGTTAGTGATAGTGACAAGGAAGAGGGATCAAATTCACCCATTGAGCGCAACTTTGTCGCGTTCATGTCAAGTCATTTGAGCATCGATAATGAATCTTCTCATGAAGATATACAAATACATGACACTTCCAAGGTCAAAGTTTATGATTCCCTTGTTTTTTATGGTTGTGAGAGTGAAGGAGAGAGAGAGAGTGAAAATGAAGAAGAGGTTGATGTGAGTGAACTTCAGTTTTCATTTCGATAATTATATGAAGAATCTATTAAATCAAAAAGAGCAAATTTGAAGTTAGAAGATCGTTTAAGAGAGCATGCCAAGGTCGTAGATGAGAGTGCGTTAGTTGATGACCTTAGGACACATGAGAGAGCTCTTCGACAGAAGCTTGAATATGTAGAAGGCGAGATAGATAGCCTTAAGGGCTTAATGGAATCCTTGAAAAAGGAGCTTCTCTCATTTGAAGAGTGCAGTGTTTTATTAGAGTCTCACATTTTAGATTTAGAAAATAAATTAAAAGACTCTAGTAAAGTCAAATTTTATTTGGAGTGTAGGTCCGAAAAACTAGATAAAATCTTAGGCTTGGTCCAAATCAAAAATGACACTTGTGGTTTAGGCTTCGATACTTGTAATGAGTCGACTCATAAAGTCAAAACCAATATTTTAGGAGAATACTCTAGGAACAATGTTATAGATCATTTATTAGGTAAGTCTTTTCGCCGAGTCTATAGGTACTCACATTGTGGTCGAAAAGGTTATCTTAGGAATTTTTTTTTTATCTTAAATGAGGTCCTAAAAAATCCCACCGTAAGCCAACCGAGGTAGCCAAGATTCCTATATCCCGAGATCGTCATTCATCTTTAGTTTGGGTTAGGAGATCCGACTTGGTAGATTTACGAGATAGGATTTTTTATTCTCATATGCTTTCACACGATACCTCCCTTGCTAAATCTAAAGGTTGAATGTGATAGGTATTTGCATACTCTAGCTTTTTATGCTTCATATTATATACCATTGCTAGGTGTATGTATGTCTAGTCATTTCTTTATCACATATCTCATGCTAGAATTGTGATTTTTGTTTATCTTTTGTTTTATGTTTCTTTTGGTTTGCATTAAATGAAAAATACAAAAAGATTTTTGTTTATCATTTGTGTTTTTACCTTTATAGTAATTTAGGCTTAATGAAAATACAAATGATCTTTGTTTGTCTTTTGAGTAAATATTTTTGTTTGGTCGGTTAAAAATATGTAAAACTCAAAAAAGATTTTCTTTTGTGTGTATTTTAGTTTTACACACTTTATGTGGCATATACTTGTGTTTGAATCCCTTCTTTTTCGCTTTCATGTGGCTAGAACTTTTGGTTAAGATTGTCAATCCTTAAAATGTTCTATAACTATGCTTACATGGAGCAATTGGATTTTGTGTTGCTATAATGGATTCTATTTTTATATGCCTCAATTCACACATGCACGAACTCACTTGAAATTTCAACTTCACATGTTATATTTGAGCCTTGTGAGGTGTTCTCCTACCACTCTAGTCATCTATATACCATGTGACCTAGGAGGACTAGTGCATGTTAAAATTCGTTGCACGTGAGAATTGTGTGTTTAAAAAATTTAATATATGATTTGTGCACGAGGAAGGGCTCCGAAAGGAAATATTATCCTTTGCGAGTAAGCCACCGTTTGGAATGGACCTAAAAGAAATACGTGGTCCAAAGGCCTAAAAGAAAATTATGGCATTAAAGGAAAAATATTTGCCAAGGCCTATTTAGTTTAGTTTGATATATTCATTATAGGTATTAATATGCTTATTTAGAGGGAGTTTGGAAGGTATATCAATGGTTTGCACAATGTCTGTTTATCCTAGTTGTCCTTTCATTGTCATGACTCTATTGGCTTGAGGAATCATCAAAATTTTAGGCTTATGTGCATTGTGTATGTTTGTTCATTGATTTCAATTTATATTGTCACATGAGGCTATATCTAAATGTGATAAAGTTATGCAATCAAATGAGAGCTCCGTGACATTTTTTAAGTGATTGTGTCGAAACTTAATTGTTACTAGTTCACACCCCTACACTTTCATTTCCATATGACACATTTTTGCCATACGAGTGTGAAAAGCTTATTGTATTGTGTGTCATGTGTGGTGTTTTATACCTAAGTATATGTGTCTGTGCTTTAATGATATTTATTATGTACCCATATACGTGGTATTCATTTTTGTCTTTACCTGGCTTGCTAGTCCATCTATGCTTCTCATTCAGAATTGGTATCTATCTTGTCAAATATTTTGGTTGATATCATATGCTTCGTATCTTATGTATCAAATTATTATCATTTTTTTTCATCTTAGATGGTATCCTTTTTATTTGTATGGATTAGTTATGGTTTTGTTATCTGTATGCCTTCATGCTCTTTTCACTTTATGCTTCATCGTGTTTAATTAGTTCTTTTATCCTTTGCCTATGCCTGAACAAAAAGGGGGAGAATGATAGGGGATAAATGGTATCTAGGGAGACGTATTTCTAAGTATGTCATTGTTAGACAAAAAGGGGAGAATTAATAATTTAAGGCGAGTATTTAATTTCATTGCATTTAATATTCTTAATATTCCCTAAGCGTTTGATAGTTCGCTTAAGTGTGTAGGAATTCTTCTAAGTGGAAACTTTCATCGACAAAGATATCGATCCTTGGGTCTTGATTCAAGCTTGGGTGGGATGTTTGAGTCTAGTAGAGCTTGACGGCCCTTTAGGATTTTGTTTTGGTTTTTGTCCCGGAATAGCCAAAGGGGGAGATTCCTAAGGACACAAATTTCCAATTGAGTCCTTTGTAGTTTTGGCTCAATTTCAGACAAAAACATTTGAGTCATAGGATAGTCTTCTTGTGTATCCTTTAAGTATATGACATGTTAAAGTTGAAGACGTTGCGGCCTTACTTTTCAAGAGAACATCATTGCCGAGTTTCAGTGCCTTGTTTCACGTCATCAACATCATATTTCAAGTCTCCAAAGGTATGAATGCTTTTATATATTTGTAGGAGACTTGGAATAATTTTTAATGGGTCTAATGTTTATTTAAAATAAAGTTCCTGGGCTTAAAATCGAAATATGAACATTTTGTCACTTCGTTCGATATTGTCGTTCGAACAAGTTTGTCGTTCGAACGAGTTTGCCAATGACTTTTTTCCAATTGGCCTCTGGAACTTTGTTAGAAGGGTCGTTCAAACGAGACTTCGTTCGAACGAAAATGTCGTTCGAACGAGATTTTCGACGGGAAAATCTTTTGGCAATTTTTCACTACTATCCCACTATTTTGTTCCCACTAACTTTGCCATAATTAGTAAGTGCGAGAACCAACTCTTTCAAAGTAACTTTTTCATCTTCTACAATCTCTAAGAGAGAGTTTTGAGAGATTAATTCTACTATGAAAGAGTTCATGTTTTGAGTGTTTGTTTGTTTTTTTTAGAAAATCTTTCTTAAACACTTTTGTTTACAACCATATTAGTTTATTACAAGTACCAAATATATATATATATATATATATATATATATATATATATATATATATATATATATATGCTTGGAGTTTGTTTTGCATCATTAGTTAATCTCTACCACAAGAAGGAGATGTTTGGATTTTTCTTGTATTTCCCGTAAAAAAAGAAGTTTGGTTTTGGCTGCGTCATTCTCATACGGTGAAAGGCACAATGTGTGGTTGACGGGTTCCTAAAGCTTCATTGGTGGATTTCAAGGTTCCGGTGGATTCCGAGATTGTCGGCTAAGCAGAGGTAGTTGCAAGAAGACACGTCGGGACTTGAAGGATTCAAGACGAGTGTAGTAAGTCATTTGTCTTGTAATTGCAATTCCATAGTTAGTGGACTTAAGGCTAGGGCCATCCGAGATTTTTTCCCGTTGAGGGTTTTTCCTCATACATCGCGGCGTTGTGGTTGTGAATTATTTTACCTTGCAAAAATCACCTATAACGCATGCTTAGAGTAATAAGATAAAATTGGGTTTAATTCACAATCTTGCTTAAAATGGTGCATGTTTAATCATTTGGGTAAATTTAGTTTAAGTTAATTTATTTCAAGCCGGCACTAAATTAATTGGATAATTCTCTTACATATTCTTTTAACTTGATAATTAAATTAATGTGGGTTGAGTGAATTTAATGTGTGTGTGTGTGTGTGTGTGTGTGTGTATGTGTGTTTACTTTAATTCACTTAATTATGTTTAATTTTAATTTTGTTTTTGGAAATTAAAATTTTTGTTTAATTTTCCATCCTTTTGAGAAAAGAAAATCAATTAAATTTGGAAAATTATTTTGTTGTGTTGAACCATCTTTATTTCGCATTTAAAAGGAAATTATATTTGAATAATTTAAAATTCGGGGTCCTATCGCGACTTCACTAGTTGTGCCTCTTAATGAGTTTTTTAGCTTTCAATTATCTATACCAATCGTAAGGCATACATAATTCTTTTGTTCATGTATCTGTTAAAATGAATTGTCGTTCTCCGGGGTAAGAAAAGAATAACATTTTATGAAAAAGAACGGATTCGTGCTCAAGTAAAGCGTATGAGCTGCCTACGTACCTCTAGGGTTTTGAAAATTTTCCAAGCTTCATTTTTTAAAGTAAAAATATTTTTAGAGGATCATTCCCCATGTAGTTTTGAGTAGAGAGAAATGAAGATTTTTTTTCCTAAGAATATAAGGGAGATGAGAAGAGTCGTAGCACGTCGAGATTAATGGTAGAATTTCTTAAGACGGTCTAGGTTGACTAGACGGTCCATCTCTTCCCCATCGAGGTCGGTGAGCATAGCGGCGCCATCGAATAGGATATTCTTTACAATGTAGGGGCCGCTCAAATTGGGCTTAAATTTCCCTCTAGTGTCCCAAATGGGCTCAACTATTCTTTAAGGGCTAAGTCCTCTTCTTGGATGCCATGGTCCTTGACTCTCTTATTGAATGAACCCGTTATTCGACGATGGTACCCTTGTATATGATAGAGCGCCTTCGGTCTTCTTTAATCTTAAAGTGATAGCTCGTCAAGACGGCTCTGATGCATAGTGAAGGAATTTTTAACACCACGAGTAGGACTGCTTCCATGCCATATACCAAAGAGTAAGGGGTAACCCCAATAGATGTTTGTACTAAAGTGAAATAGCCCCAGAGGTCATAAGGAATCCAGTTGGCCCAATATCGACAGCTTTCAGTCATCTTGCTGATGATGTCTTTGAGGTTCTTATTAGCGGAACAAACTGCCCCATTGGTTTGAGGTCGATAGGGAGAAGATTTGTGTCTCTGAATCCCATACTCGTTGACCATTTTTGTGACTTCTTCCTCCTAATGTGACCCGTTGTCCAATACCAGCTCATACGAGACCCCATATCGACAGATGATGTTTTTTCGGATGAACTTGGCCACCTTCTTGCCATTCAAAACTGCGTATCATTTAGATTTGACCCATTTTGTGAAGTAATCAATAGAAACCAAGATGAATTTGTGACCATTGGAAGCATTAGGTGTAACTTTTCCTATGATGTCGATGCCCCATGTGGAGAATGACCAAGTAGAAGATGTGTTGTACAATTCCTACGGAGGAAAGTGTTGGAGGTTGGAAAATTGTTGGCATTTAAGACATCTTCGAACATAAGCCGTGCAATTCTGAACCATGATATTCCAGTAGTAACTCTATGGGATGATTTTCTTGGGGATCATATGGCCATTTATATGGGGTCCACACTCCCTGTTGTGGATTTTCTATATCATACCTTTAATGTCGGCCCTTACAAGGCAATGTAAATGTGTTCCATTGAAGTTCTTCTTGAATAGTGATTTATTGCAGAATATGTACTGGGCAGCCAGTTTACGAAGGGTTACTCGATCTTTCTTATTAGAACTTTGGGAGTACCTACCATGCTTCAGGAGGCACCAAATATCATAGTACCAGCAATCGGCTATATGAGGATCTTTTTTTGTAATGAGATCAATGTGGTAGCAGTGGGTTGGTTTGTCTTTCTTCTGTACTAGAACGGGGTCCATTGTTATTCCTTCAAGCATGTTAGTCATGGAGGCTAAGGTAGCAAGGGCATCAGCTAGGTTATTCTTTGCTCGGGTCAGGTAGTAGAAGGTGATATCTTAGAATTGGGAGGCTAGTTTTTCTAGGTGGGAATAGAAGGGTAAGAGTTTCTCGTCCTTAACCGCCCATCTCCTGAGTACTTGATCGATGATAAGGTCTAAATCCCCTTAGACATCTAGGTATCAAATTTCTTTCTTGAGATCAACTTTGAGGCCTACTGTGCACGCCTCGTATTCAGTCATGTTATTGGTGCAGGGAAAATGTAGCTTGATGGTAAGGGGAGTGTGAGAGCCATCAGGGGAAATTAGGAGGATCCCAATGCCATACCCTTTTTTATTGGCAGCGCCATCAAAGAACATTTGCGATCGAAGCTCTTCTTGGAATTTACAAAAGATATTATCATCCGAGAACTCAAAAATCTAGACATCAGTTTCTTCCATAGGGTAGTCAACGCGGTAGTCAAAGATGGATCTTCCTTTCATGGATTTTTGTGTGACATATAAAATATCGAATTCGATTAACAACATCAACCATCGGGCTATTCAGCTGGACAGGGTAGGTTTTTCGAGTAGGTACTTAATGGGATCCATTCGGAACACAACTTTGATGGAAAAGGAAAGAATGTAGTGTCGTAATTTTTGGGTGACCCAGACAAGGGCGATACATGATTTTTTCAAGGTTGTGTAGTAAACTTCGTACCCGACTAACTTACGACTGGCATAGTAAATGTCTCTCTTTATGGGTTTCTTTCAGGGTATTGGGCTAGAAAAGCCCCAACTGCAGTATATGTTACGGTTAGTTATAGGAGTAGGGGAAGACCAGGTTGCGGTGGCACAAAACTGGAGTTCGGGTTAGGTATTATTTGATTTGATTAAAGGCCTCTTGGAAGGATACGTTCTAGACCTTGGTGGAATCCTTTCAGATGAGTTTGAATATGGGCTCATAGATAGAAGTCAACTGGCTGATGAACCAACAGATATACTGTAATTTCCCAAGGAATCCACAGACTTCCTTCTCCATTTGGGGTGGTGGAATTTCAAGTATGGCCTTCATCTTGGCATGATCTGCTTCAATCTCCTTTTTTCTAACCATAAATCCTAAGATCTTTCCTTTAGTAACCCCGAATACACATTTGTGTGGATTAAGTCGCATCTGATATTGTCACAGTCGCTCGAAGAACTTTCGAAGAGCGGGAACATAACCTTCCCTAGTCTTAGACATGATAATCATATCATCTATGTAGAACTCGACTTCTTTGCGTATAAGATCGGGCAAGATGGTTGTGGAAGCCCTCTAGTAGGTAGTCCTTGCATTTTTTAGACCAAATGGCATAACAGTGTAGCAAAAGGATCCCCAAGGGGTGATGAATACGGTTTTATCTTGATGATCCGAGTGCATCTTGATATAGTTATATTCGACAAACCCATCAATGAATAACTTAAAAGCGTGATTAACTGTGTTGTCCACAATCATGTCGATATTGGGTAGCGAGTAATCATCCTTTGTAGTGGCCTTGTTCAAGTCTCGCTAGTCAACGCACATATGGACCTTTCCTACTGATTTTGGCACAGGTACGATATTGGATAGCCATGTGGGATATTCGATCACACAAATGAAACCCACGTTCAACTATTTGACCACTTATTCCTGAATCTTGAGCGACCATTCGGTGCGGAGCTTTCACAGTTTTTGTCTGATCGGTTTGCATTCTGGGAGAGTTAAAAATTCGTGTTAAGCTATCTCAGGATCAATGTCGGGCATATCATTGTAGGACCATGCGAATACATCCATAAAATCCTTTAGAAATTCTTCGAGTTGAGCGCGCTCACGCTCGTCAAGGGTGGCCCCTATCCTAATCTCGCGCAATTATCTACTAAAATCGAGATTTAGAACGACAATTTCATTTTCATTAACTTGAACGCGGTTATGTTATTTGTTATTAACCTTATTTAGATTAGTTAAGAATTTTTCATTTGCAAAATCATCATCATCAAGAGTTTGATTAGAATTAAGAAAATTAATGTAAGGCACAATAAGATACTCAAAATCTTTGTTTATTTCATTGTTAGAAAAAATAGCATTGAGGACCTCATTGAAGGAGGTCTCGACTACATCAGAGTAAGAAGGAATAACAAAAGAAGGGGAAATGTGATAAACATCAGGGTTGGTTTGAATTTTAGCAGGTGGAACTGGTACAGCATGCCAGTTGAGGAGAGGTGCATCAGTATCTTGGATCAGACGGGATGGATCTGATGATGTAGTGCTTGAGTGGGTTATGCAGAGTGTCAGCCCCAGTGTTTGAATCCATAGAGTCACTTTCTTCGAAATCTCTGGTATCGGCTATGGTTTTCTCAATGAGTGGTTGCACATGATGCGGGGAACTTTTGGGCCATGAGTATCTGTCTGAGAAAAAGATCTCCATTCTCAGATTCATTTTCTTGCCCACATGATCATACCATGGTTGAGGAAAGCCACAAAAGTGGAAATCTTCACCCTCTCTAATGAATCTTCCATTCAAGGAATCTTTTGAGACAGTCTTGGCACTTTCTAGCCTTTTCTTTAGTTGAGGTTCGCGGATCATTCTGATTTCTTCTACTGATGGTTTATAATTCAAATCATAAGGGGGAAAAGCTTTCTTCAACACAATGGGTTCAAGTATCCCCAATTGTCTTTGTCCCAACCCCAGTCCGGGCATGAAGTGCATGTTTTTTAACATTTGGATCACATTGACGTTGCCATGGGGGTTATACCCTGGGCAAACCCTATCTTTGAAATCGTCCCCTGTTGGGAGAAGAAGTGGTCTAACTTGGAAACCTGACAGAAGCATATCATTCTCTCCATAATCTATCTCAAGTACTGGATTACTGGTGCTTGTATTCTCAGCATTGTCGTCGTCGCCCAAGAGGGTGATGACTTGCCCATTGGCGAAGAACTTCAGTTTTTGATTAAGGGAAGAAGACACACCTTTGATGATATAGAGCCATGGTTGTCCAAGCAACAGATTAAAATAAGTTGGGATATCGATGATTTGTAATTCAATAACGGGATTTATAGGGACGGCCCCTATTATGAGATTTATGGATCCCATCACTTCTCGACGAGTATTATTATAAGTGCGCACCATGGTAGTGGGTGGATCAAGGTCGCTCACTTTCAGTCCCAAGAAATTAAGGGTCCTCAACGGGCAGACATTAAGAGTTGATCCATTGTCGACAAAATAGAGAGGAACGGTCTTTCCCATGACTTCGATAAAGATATTGAGAGGATAATTGTGGTTTGGACCGATCGTAGGGATTTATTATTCAAAGAAAGCGAGCATTCTAGTAGAGGTTAGGGATCTGACCAGATTAACTGATTCTTCTGGCATGGTGGAAGGAGGCACTGTGGGCCCTGTGAGTAGCTTGATTGAGGCATTCTGACGGAGGAGGGAAGACATAAAGAGTCCCCATAAGGTGAGTTAGATTGGGTTTTCTTCAACTGATCGAGGATCTTACTCTCCTTGAGGTTCATCTCTGGCATAGGAATATTCTCAACTCCTTTTCCTTTGTTGTTTGTTGATGGCAGAAGGTTTGGGACTTGGTAATGCCTCCTTAACCTGGTCATATAGTTTACAAAAGAGGGGAAAAACAAAAAAAAAACATTTCCTCATCGATCTTGGGTTATTCAGTCATTTTGTTAATTTTTCCTAGTAACTCCTCAAATGATATCATCCCACATATGATGGCTATATGACTAGTCTTTTCTGTACTTTACTCTTTATCTGAATCATCGAATTCGTCCCCCCTTCCGGTGACAACGACATTATCCTTCCATAAAAATTTAATACACTCAACAACCTCAACGGTTTCTTCGTATAGCTCTTCCCATTCGACGGGGAGATGTAGAAGTGAAGGGATAAGGCGCCCCTATACTTTCAAAGCATCAAGTAGCTAGAACATACTGCAAATTTCATCGGTTTATTGGAATAGGTCTGCCATAATCTAAATGACACTTCATTGGTAGGTACCACCCAATTATTTGACTCTTGAGCCCATTTTTGAGCTTATAAGAATAGTGCACTGAATCTCTGGCAGTTAATAGTCATCTTGGAGGGCAATTTCAGCCCAAATTCTAAAAGTTGATTCAATACTGTGGATAATTCCATTTTTTTCCTTCATAATGGGTACGAACATCAATTCATACCCTTGTAAGGAGTGACAGAGCTTGGTCGACAAAGATGGTAGGGTGCAGGAGAAAATATGGGTAAGTTTTGGAGTGGTTTAGGAGATTATATGGGTATGATGGCTGACTTACTGGGTACGATCTGGTAGATGGATCAAATCTTGGGTCTTCTAGGAAGATGGAATTTGTATGATTTGGGAGTAGATTGTGAGTAGTGTTTGGTTTAGTATTGGCTAGTGGGCGATGACACCCCAGTCAATGAGACATTGGATTAAATTTCAGAGGTGGAAACACTGGTCAGTGGTATGGCCGACAGTTTGGTGAAATTCATAACGGCATCTGGTTTGAAATTTTGGGGAAATGGGTTTGGTAATAGACGAGGATCCAATGGTTTGGTAAGGTTTCGGCTTAAGATGGCATGGTAAACTTTGGAGAGGGGAGCATAAAGCTCGGTGTTTTCCTTCTTGACTAGGTCAGGATGACCTTCTAGTGCCCATGAAGTGGCAGGCTGAGAGATATTTTTTATGGTTGAAACTGCAGTATCGACAGGCTTTTCATACTTTCTGGGAGTTAACTGTCCAAATTCTTTCTTCGGTTCAACTTCTATCTTGGCAAGACATTCTACGATCTTCACTCCTGCTTCTCCGAGGTCTCATAAATGAGGGTAGTACTGTCCTCCCATCATTGCTCGAACATGGGGTAAGAAGTTCTTTTTCACGATACTGACTTGATCCTCTTCGAAAGGTCAGATGTTCATGGTTGTTGCTTTCTCTCTCCACCTTGCTATAAAGTTATTGACTGATTCCCTAGGCATCCGTTTGAGCAGCTCTAAATCACAGCGGGTGACTTCCAACTCTTCATTGTACTTGTACTCTGACATGAACTCGCGGGCAACATCCTCCCAACTGCGGATTCTGGACTCTTCGAGAGATAAAAACTAGTGAAGAGCGATGCCTTTCAAAGTCTGTTGGAAAATTTTGGCCATTATTTCCTCGGAGGCACCTAGGAGAGTCATGTCTCGATAATAACTGTGGAGATGAAAAATTAGAGGTTCACTACCCCCGAATTTCTCAATGTTGGGCATCTTGAACTTTTCTAGCAACCTTGCTTTAGGATAGGGAGATATGTGGATGTAGTTCATGTCATTTCTAGATATTCTGACTTGGTCAAATTTCTTAGTCAACATCTTGAGTTCCTCCTTGACCTTATTCAATTCTTCTTCCTTCGGATCAACAGTCACGGGTAGGTTAGCCCCTGGATGGGTAAGATTTGGCATAGGGATTTGGGCTGGAGGTGGCCCATTAGCAGGAGGAGCACATGAAGTAACCCAAATAGGTTCGGGTGAGGGCAAACCCATAGCGCGAGGGAAAAGGACCTCAGGCTCTTTGGGACCAGGTAACCAGTTTCGTTGCATCTCATGAACCTCGATTTGAAGGTTGACAATCTTGGCAATGAGTTGGGCCAAGACTTTCATCAAATCTGGTTGTATATTCGGTTCTTGATCTGTGTTTTCCATGGAAAACGGATGAAGGTGAATTCCGGACTCGAAAGAAGCGAATGAACTGATGGAGCCTCGGGGCGGTTTGATGGAAGATCGAAGCCAATAGGGAGCCAGGCTAAGGGTATGCGATCGACCTGAGAATTAGTAAAATTGGATTTATTTTTGAAAGAGAAAGGGAAAAATTATTATTTCTGAAAAGTAAGGAAAATATTTTTTTGACATTTTTTTGGGGAAAAAAGAGGGGTAAAATGTTTTTGAGTAAAAGGGAGGAAAATTTCTTTTGGTGAAAGGCATGAAAATGTTTTTGGTATTTTTCATTAAAGAGGGAAAAATATCTTTGACTCTTTTGGTTAAAGAAAGAGAAAAAATGAGAGACGGGTCTCAGCATGATTCTTATTATATTTATTATGTTCTCACTTGTATTAGGTTTACCTAAATGAAAAATAAATGTCGGACGGGACTCGAGCCTAGGAAAATTGGGTTTTAAAAATATGTAAAAAAAATTGGTTGGACTTGTTACTAGGCTCATGAGCAGGGTCCCATTTTGAAAATGACAAAATTATGCAAAAATATAGGTTGCATGCCGACCCATCATTTCAGTAGAGTTTCAGATAAAAATTGACAAACTAAATATGAGTGCCTTAGGTTTGATGCCTATATGAGGTTAATTTGAAGGATTCCCCCATTTGGCATGACTTTCATGATATACATCTTTCTTTTGAGGGCAATCGATATGTGTGGACAATCCATTTGATATACCTGAGTGTATGCGAATAGCCTCACTATATACCTCATGGGGACAGTACGTGTGAAAGCGAATTCAATATACACGACGTATGTGAACGAGTTCCCTAAGATATACCTCCCGTCATGACTTTGGTCAAGCGGTACGATGCAGGGGAACCGTTCGATATACATCGAAGGTACTTCAAAGGTGAGAGTCATATCGCTTAGGATAACTGCGACCTATCGGACCAGCGCCGATCGCGAAGTGACCTCCCAGTTACGGGACAAAATTTGGTCAATAGCCATGCTCTTTGGTGATGTAGTGTGAAAAATGCATGATTCTTGATTAGTATATTGTGGAGAGAGTATCTTTATTAATGAGCATCATGCTAAGCAGAGGAAAATGTACAAGTACAAAAAGTAAATCTAACATGTAGCATGAAGATCATACTAGGCATGGATATGTGAGAAATGTGTGATTATATATGAATGGGTGTGTGGTTGTGAACGTAAACATGGATTAAATACAAGTTGTGTGTGATAAGTGGAGGTGTGTGTTAGTGTCACCTAAGCATGGATTTCTAAGTGGTGTGTGCAACATGTGGATATAAGTGATCCTAGGTGCATGTGGTGTGAAGGGTACACGGAGAATTTCTATAAGTGTGTGAGTGAGTAGTGATATAAGCATGAGGTATATATGTATAAGAAATAATGGGATGACAAAGTAAACATATAGATAGGTGCATACGAAAATAAGCGGGAAAATAAAAACACCCATGCAAATAGAGTCTAGCCCTCTTATGAAAATAGTCCTTAGCGGAGTCGCCACTGTGGCCATCCCGGACAATTTGCTCGCCATTCCTCCCCTCTCCTTCCCAAATGGGATGGGGAAGGAAGGGGGATTGAAATGTCTCACGCTCTACTTAGGAAGTCTTCGACCATCGTCAATGAGGGGTAAATGTAAATAGATGGATTTACCAACCTATTTTGCTCAAAACAGGCAAAAGAATATGTCGCCACCTCGAGAGAACGGCATCAAACACAAACGGATGCTTACGAAACCAATAGTTCGAAGGTTCATGGGTTAATCTACAGAAAGGGAAGGTGTTAGGCACTCATCCCGCCCTTTCGGTCTCTTATGGGCTTGTGTTATTATTTTCCTTTCTCCGTAAAAAGTAAGTGTGTGTGTGTGTGTGTGTGTGTGTGTGGAAATCGGAAATCGGAATCGCCCAACTCATACCATGGAAGAGATAGAGTGAGATCATGCATAGGAATGTTCCCAAAAATAATGTATAGAGAATACGATTTACGCGTTTATCGCGATGTTGATCGTTATGATGAAACAATAATATATATCGGATGAAACACTAATAAGAATCACAAACATAATATGTATAATAAATGCAAGAATATGACAAATATGGAAATAGATAATTTAGGAAAATTGGAAAAATGCGACTCGAGTCTCGGGTTATAATCTGAAATGCCTATGTAGCCTATAAAGGCATCAAAGTCCACGTAGTTCGCGTGCGGCATAAGGGTGGGGTTTATCCCATAGATTCGAACGGATTTTTGTATACGTGCATGTGTAGAAAATGAGTTTTAGTTTGTAATGGATAATCATGTTCGGAATTTATGGGTGTAACCCTCTTTTTGTTTGTTTTGGGTTTTTATATAGAAACTAAAGTATGTGCAATATACTAATAAGAATGTGAGATATTAGTGTGTATGAACTAAAGTAAGAACTAGATTATGAATCTAATGTATTAAATGCAAAAATAAAAAAATTAAAGAGAGAGGGAAGTATTTGGACCTTTATTGAAGCTTGATCTTTGATCTTGGATGAACTCCCTTGAATGTGAGTTAAAGGTTGGATGAGAGAGAATGATATTTTGCTAAATTGGGTATAAAAAGGATGGGAATGTAAGCTTTAATGGAAATTCACATGAAGAAACTTTGCTGATTTCGAGAGAATGTTGCAGAGATCACTAATGCTGATGGATCTGAGGTGTTATTTGGGAGTGAGGTCATGCTTTATATTTATAGGGTCAGGGGTGGTTCTAATCGACATGGACCTTGCCCTGCCAATCAGTAAGTAACCCTAGGCACACTGCCGATAGGCAGGGAAATGGACCTGCCAATTAGTAATCTCGTGTAGATTTTCCCAGAAAAATGGTCGTAGAACGTAATCTATTAATCCGAATTGGGAATGGAGCATACCATTAGAAATATAGTTCAGATACCTTTAAGAGTCCTTTGGACCACTCCAGGGTCCGAGAGTTGACTTTGGGTGAAATGTGGCTCGAAAGCGCACGTCGGTCCTTTGGATGGGAGATCATCGGACGGAAACGGATCATTCGTCCGTATGGTAAGTCAGAATCGTGAACGAGATGGATGATTGGAATGGTTAAGCGATGTACTTTGACATTTCAAAGAGATTTTCTCCGTTCGGAAAGTTGACCTTAGTTAATCGGGTCCCGAAAGCGCCCGGTGACCTCTCGGAGTAAAATGAATCGTTCGTCCGTAGCGTAAGTCAGAATCATGCACGGGGTGGACCGTTGGAAAGTTTATTCAGTGGCCTTAGAACATTTATTTAGTCTCATTCGAGCTGAAGAGTTGACTTAGGTCAAACGGATCCCAGGAGCGCCCGGTGGCCTCCAGATTAAATTTTGAGGGAAAACTAATCATTCATCCGAATGGTTATGCCATTTCGCGCATGGGGGAGACCTTTGGAAAGGGGTTTCAGTGCCTTCAAGGTTTCAAAGAGATTTTTCTTTGACGATGAAGTTGAATGGGGTCAAATCGGGGGCCAGGAGTGCCCAGTGGCCCCCAAATCGATTTTGGTAGTAAACTGGTCCGTTTGTTCGAACCATTATGCCTATTTGTGCACGAGGTGAACCGTTGGAAAGGGGATTAAAGATCCCTTCAAAGATTCAATGAGCTTTCACTCTAATGATAGAGTTTATCAGAGTCAAATGGGGTCGGGGAGCGCCCGATGGCCTCTATATTATTACTCGGAGTATCACCTATGGTTTGTAGTGAAATGAGGAGGTGTTAGGGACCTAGGGAGAGACTTGGGGGCCTAGAATGTGGTGCCTACACGAACCAAATGTGAAAAATGAGATAATAAAAAGTTGTGAATGTAATAACCATTGCCCGGATTTAAAAAAATATTTTTTCGGTAAAATTGTTATATATTAAACAATTAAATGGGGCTGCAAAGGATATGTTGAATTTGCGTGAAAAGTTACCATTTACAAAGAAAAGAGCCTAAAATATTAAAGGCACATAAAAACATAAGTGTCAGGCCAATTTCTAAAACATTGATGCTTCGTTACAAATGAGCATTAATTTCTTCAAAAGAACTGAGAGAATAATTGCAATATGTATGATTTTGAGGGTGTTAAGTCGAAGATCAATGGTTTTGCACGTACTATAAAAATCTTGAAATGCATTACATAGTTTTGGGTGTCATTGGTGTGAAAATCACTTACGGTCTTGATTTGTTAATTAGGTTAAGTCAATTTCACGTGAGTTCACTACGTTTTTAACACCTAAGGTAGACTTTCAAATTTTTCATTAGTGATGTTCCATTCCTTCGTGCACATGTGATATGTTTGTATACATTGACTAATCTATAGGATATGTTCACACCCTTACATTTCGTTTCCATGATTTGGGTATTTTTGTATTTTTCCATGATGTGTTGTATTTGTAATATTTTATACTTGAAAAAAAATTGAAAAAATCAAATATAATGAGTAATGCCTTTGAGTTTATCATTGCATGCTCCTATTTAATATGTCTTTGTAATGATATTCTATCTTTTTGTGATGCGCTCCATTTTCATGCCTTAGTTTCTACTCCTTGTCTATTCCGGACAAAATAAAAGGGGGAGAAAAAATTACAGGGTAAATTACATGAGTTTTATTTATGGGGGAGAATTTTATATGTCAAACTCTATGCATTATGGGCATTTTCTTTGCTTCATGTGTGTAGGTACTTTTGGAAGATTTTTGGAAGATCACATTACACTCGATGAAGATCATATTCACATTACACTCGATGAAGACAAAGTACCCAAGAGAAGAACAAGAAGAAGTGGAGATTTGAAGACATTATCTCCTTATACATCCACATTCTAGGGTTTGGGAGGGTATTAGGATATTTTTTTATCTTAGGGGATTTTTAATCTAATTTGGATTTAGATTTTATTTTTTTACCAGAATAGCCAAAGGGAAAGATTTGTAAGAGAAAATTTTTTGTCATTGCTCATAGCTTAGGCTTATATTTAGTTTGGTGTGTCCCTTTTCACTTCGAATTGAGCCCTTACGAAGAATCGAATCTCCAACATCTCCAAGTTCAATGGTTCTTCACTTTATGAAGGTATAAAGCTATTAAGAGTTTAAATTTCTTCATTAAATTTATTTTGGGATGTTTTATTTTTATTAAAACTGAAACAAGATTTTTTCTTTTAAGATCGAGGCATTTTTTTATGTTTAAAAAATTTTCAAAGTTCACTAACCTCGTTCAAACGAGAAGGCATTCTCGTTCGAACAAGATGTCAAACTCGTTAAAAGGGTCGTTCGATCATTTTATCTAACGAGCATCTAACGAGGGCGTACTCATTTGAATGTCGTTTGAAGTTGGTTCACTTGAGATCGCGTTTCGTTAGAGCGAACTTGGTTTTCATTCTAATGAGCTGCTATTCTCGTTCGAACGAGCCTTAGTTTTGTTCGAACGAATGACACCGCCTCGAAATTTTTGTTCGTCTTATAAATACATGTTTCATGTTTATCTTTTCTAAGACTTCTGCTAGAACGACTTCTGCATACCGGTTGAAAATGTTTTCACACTTTTATGTTTAAAAAGCACTTTTGATTCACAAAACTCATCCCCAAATAGATTTGTATGAATCCTTTTAGACCTAGATAGCTTTGTATACTTGCATACACTACTCTTGTGGAGAGATCATCTCTACTACTGACCTTGTAATATTCGAGGGGATCATTGTTGAAGACAAAGGCTGCTTGGTGGATACCGAGAGCGAATCTGTCGCTTGTGGACTGCTTGGAGACAAGTGGTATTCTTTAGAGATTTGCGAAGACTACCACGTTATACATGTGGCTGGTATCAAGTAGTTTATAAGTCGATTGTCTTCAATTATTTCTAAAGTGCTGAAAATAAAAGGTTTTTGCCCTTAAGGGATTTTTCCTCAAACTTGGTCTTTATTGATTGCATGATTGAAATTATGTTTGGTGGACATCCAATTATATAAATATTCCATTAAGATTGCAAGTGCACTCTCAAGTAAAAAAATATAAAAATAATCAAAAAAATGCACAAAAATATAAAAATATGAATTTGCAAAAAATATTTATAACATTTGACCAAAAATATTAAAAATTCAAAAAATTACAGAAACGACATTGAAAAATAATATAAAAAATTGAAAGATCTATAAAAAACTCAATAAACATTTAAAATAATATGGAACAACTAAATGAACATTTGAAGATGTGGAAATTAAAAATATATGTATTTAAACATTTGACAACAAAATATTTAAAAATACCGAATATTACAGAAAAAAGACATGAAAACACTAAAAGATGTGTGTGTGTGTGTGCGCGCGCGCGTGTGTGTGTGTGTATGTGTGTGTGAGAGAGAGAGAGAGAGAGAGAGAGAGAGAGAAGATGTTTGTAGCTATTAGAGAGGGAGGGAGTATAAAAGAGAGGAGATGGAGAATAATAGGGTTTTCATATTTAGATGTAGAAAAACAATAATACCTTTAAAAAAAAGTCACATGGTAATCGTGTGTCCTTTTTCCTCTTGAATATTGATGGTGTTCGTGTTAGGGGGTTAGTTGAAGTCATTTTGTAAGTTCAGTTTAAGTGCAAAAAATAAAAGTTCGGTGATGAAGTGAAAAATGGGATAAAGTTCAGGGGGTAAGTGTAATTAGCCTTATTTTATTTATTTATTTATTACACATTTTTTATGAAAATAAATTATTTCTTGAAAATTATAATTAAACATCTCATCGTGTTTTTTTAAATAGGAAAAAAATATATTTATCGTGACAGGAGATTTCAATTGTCACGGAGTGAGACGCGCGCGAAAAAAAATATCGCAAAAAGATTCAATATGTCCACCACCTTGGAACATATCACTTTTTTGGTGGATCAAAAATGCATAAGAGCGTTTTGGTTATGGTTCAATGTCTTGAATATGGTCTTAGTATTATATTATGAAAAAGTTATTAAAGCCACCTTTAATGCATAACTAAAAAGTATTATTAAAATCTTTTTTAGTGACAAAAGGTAAGGAAATGTACAACAATAGAATAATTCAATTGCAAAATCAATAATTTAGGAAATGTTTGAAACTATTGTAATAGTGTTATTTATGAGTGTTGTATAATTCAATTTATGTGATATCTATATTATACCTCTAACACAATAGTATTAGAGGTATTAATAAAATTTAATGCTTTCATTTCAGCCTAAATTTGAAGGTATGCATGTGGATAGATGAATTCAGTCAGACCTATCTCTTACGTTTTCCTCTATATCTTTGAAACTCTCCATCTTCTGTCTTTTCAAGCTTTGGGTTAATTCAATTATCTTCCTCTCTCTCGAAGTTTATGGCTTTCCCTCTTCTTCTTATAATGATTTCCTTGTCTCTCTCCCACTTTATATGCATATTTACATAACCACCTTTTTTGTACAAATCGTAAGTGAGTAATTATTTCTTTCAATACCTCAAAAATATCTTGGGTACACCCGGTGTTCATCTTTTACCCTGAATTACCCAAAGCTTTTGCAAAAATTATAAGTGGTACTGGACCAAAGACGGAACTCTGCGTATTATACACGTTGGTGGTGGTAGCTGCAAAAATACCAAACGCAGTGAAAAAATGTCTCATGCGGCAACTTCTGAGGTCAATTCTAATTCTCAACCTCACCCCAAACCCGAACCCAAACCGGTTTATGGGTGATCGGGTTTTGATCAGGATCAGAGGATGCTTGATATACATGGGAGTTTAAGCTTTAGTTCACTTTAGGCTTCGAGTAAGCAGTTTGGGAATTTATTGGAGGATCTGGATACGGTCTCGAGTTCGGGTATGACCTACAAGGGAAGTCATCTTAGAAACATGTGTATCTTTCGCCTTTTCCCAGCCCTCTCATTTTCTCTCATTTTAAACATCTCCCACTCCACACCTCTGTATATAAATCTGTTTGAGATATAGTACTTGGATTAATGGGTTTCGAATCACTTTTGTTGATGGGACAAGGAATGGTCTCACGTGTTTTTTTGTAAAAAAGATCTTAGATAAGGCAAGTGTAGGGATTTCATATTTGGGGCTTCGATAAATGGGTTCAAATAAATATTTGTTAATGGTAGGAGGTTGGGGTTTAAGTTTTTTTTTTAATAATCTCTGATACGTGGGGGTTTGAGATTTGGGGCTTAAATAAACTGCTTCAAATAAAGATCAGTTGATGGAGGTTGGGGTATGACTCTTTTTTTTGTAAATAATCTCAGATATGGTAAGTGTAGGAGTTTGAGATTTGGGTATTGGACAAATGCATTCAAATAAAGATTTGTTGATGGGAAGAGGGTGCTTTTTTCTTTTCTTTTTTTTAAAACAATCTTAGATATGGTAAGTATGGGATAAAGGGTGGCGGGGGTGGTGTACAGGAGGTCGTGGCACTGTCTATGTTTGGAGAGAGGGAGGAAGCAAATTGATGAGAGTAATAGATACTAGAGACAATACATGAGAAGACATTGAATTGTGGGGAGAGAAGGATGATTTAAGATAGAGAGAAGCAAAGGCGGAACCATGATTTTATATCGGGGCGGGCTAAGAAGTAATATATATATTATTTTAATGTTACAAGCGCAAAAACTAAAATATTTAGATAATAGCATGCCAAAATTGTAGATTCAATCACATGTGAGCCAAAAAAATACATCATGTGAGCACATGTGACAAATAAATACATCATATCTAATCACATGTGACACACAAAAAAATACATCATATGAGCTAATGAAGTTGAACCCTACGATCCTTTCGAGAATCAAACTCATCTATTAGCAAATCTATATCAATGTCTTCACTAAGCTCTCTTTCTATTGTGAGTATCATGCAATCTTCTAGGAAATCACCATCCATCTTGTTACGGAGAATTGTTTTTACAAGTTTCATAGCTGAAAATGTGTGCTCTGTTGATGCTGTGGAGACGAGAAGAGTCAATACAAAACGAATCAATCTATCAACCATTGAATATGTATTTCTTTTCCTTGTTTCAACTAATCTACTATACAATTCTAAAATTCTGGATAAATTTTGAAAACTAGGATGATTTAGAATATCAATCTCATAGTGTTGCATCTAATGCCTCAATGTCCATATATCATCTTTGGAAAAATCATGAGGATAAAATTTTGCTGCAAGCTTGCATATATCATCAATGTTAAATGACTTATAAGCATCACGAGGATCCAAAGCAGAGCTAAGTATAAGAATTTCCATTGCTCCTTCGGAAAATCTGCAATTTAACTCCATGATTTGAAAGTCGATGGCAGCATTGAAAATATCGACTTGGTAATGATGATAAACTGTAATACTATCTCATTGCTGACAAGAACGTCGAGTTCCCACTTTATAAGAAGCATCCATACGTGGGATATCAATATCATGTTTTTCACAAAACGACTTCACTTTATCATAGAAGGAATTCCATCCCGTTTCCCTTCATTTTTGAAGGAGCTTTTTTGTTGTTGAAACAAGTTGCATAGCATTTACAATGTCTTGAGACTTTTGCTGAAGTGCTTGACAAAGTATATCAGTGATCCCCATGACCTCATTCAATAAATGTAAAATAAATACAAATTCAAATGATAAGCACCTTTAGCCTCTGAGCGTATAGGATGATTAGGACCATTTAACCAAAGATTTTCAACAATTTCATAAGATGGGACAAACAAATCAATCAAACTGCGAACATAACTCAAGTGAGAGCTCCAACGAGTGGGTCCAGCACGATGTAATGTCTTCTTTTGATTAACACCTCTTCCCGTTTGAAGTTGACCAAGTGTCACCTTATTTGTAACTTCAGCAGCTTGTCTCGATTGTAATTCACTTTGACGTTTTGGAGACGCACCAACAATATTCACGATAACATTCAACTTTGAGAAGAACAACCATATATCTTGCACATATCTGGATGCTGAAACTAATGCAAGTTGTAACTGGTGAGCAAAGCAATGCACATAATAAGAATTTGGACACTCCTTAAGAAAGAGAGATTGTAATCCATTCCAAGCTCCCAGCATATTGCTAGCGCCATCATACCCTTGACCCCACAATTTATCCATATGAAGATTATAACAAGAAAGTACCCCAACAATTTCTTTTTTGAGTGTCAAAGCAGTGGTGTCTTCTACGCTCATAATACCAAAAAATTGCTCACGCACCCCTCCTCCCTCATCAACAAATCTTATGACAATGGCCATTTGCTCTTTAATAGATACATCTTGTGCTTCATCAACCAATATACAATAACTTCCATCTCCAATTTCTTTACGAATCTAACTTCTCACATTATCACCAAGAATATTCAAGATTTATTTTTGAATCAGTGGAGAGGTATACTTCGCATTTCCTGGAGCATTTTTTAAGAAAACTTTAACAACTTTTTCATTATGACCCGCAGAGTGTTTTATCAATTCAATGAAATTTCCCGCATTAAGTGAGTCTGGAGATTCATCATGACCTCTAAATGCACATGCTTGAAATGCAAGTCAACGTGCACATACAATTGATGTCTTTAAACGCAAGCGATTGCTTTCAACAACTTCTTTAGATTGTGAATTCAAAACCATCCTAATGTGTTGAAAAGGATTCATCAAATCTTCAGCTGAATGAACAACACTCATATGGACTGAAGAGAGACAACCCATGTGTTTTAGAAAAGAACATTTGGGGCCACCAATCCTTTTCCAACTTTGGAACCCGTCAACAGTAAATGCCGGCCGAGTGGGTGTATTACTTTCAAACAAGAAACAATAGAAACAATATGCTCTACTTTTTTCAATATATTACTCAAGCCATGGGTATCTTCGAAACCAACCACTCTGAAAGTGACGAGTCTGTTTTCCGTCTTGGTTCGCTGGATATTCTTGAAGTGTGGGTTGATAAGGCCCCATTTTTAGGTACTTTTTCGAATCTCATTTCGGTCATCAACGGGTTCTTGCCATATTTGTAGACGCAATCCAGGATCTCGAGTGAAATTGTTTGTAATACTCCGTAATTTTTAATGACTTTTAAAATGGGTTATATTTTAAATTAATGGATTAATTGGATTTTACTATAAATTAATTAATTTGGATTTTATCCGAATTGTGGATATTAAAATGGATAATTCTGAATATTACTTAAAGATATTTAGGTAATATATGAATGTGATGTCATTGTTATGACGGTGTGATATAATTTCGATAATTTGGATTTTTTGTCAGACGCGGTATAGGACGTGTCTGGACTAATTTATTAAATTAAAAAGGAAATTTACTTTCTATCGATCTTATAGTCATTTCGACTGCGTCGTTGCGTCCGGAAGGTTCGAAATAGTCAGAAAAGTCTATTTGGATGTTAATTTTGAGTCTCGGGTCATTTGGAAATGGATAGACAACCCAAAAGGGCATTTTGGTCATTTTTTAGGGGGGATGAATAGTGATTTCGGGTTTTGTCCTATTATAAGTATTGGTAGATTAAGTGCACGTGGGTTATACATCTCATCTTCACAAATTAGAGAAGTCATCTTCCTAGAAAGAGTGAAAGGGTGCTTGGGAAGAGAGGAGTTCACTTGGGAAGGAGAAGAACTAAGAACTAAGTGTCACCACCACCAACCACCACCGGAAGTTCAACGGAAAAGGGAGAACCACCTGAGATATACTACACCAAAGGATCAGACCTTCAGTAAAGGCAAGTGTTTGATAATGGCAATTTAAGTTTGTATATTGTCCATGTTAGAATAGTTATGAAAAGAGAAGATTATTCATGTTTGGAAGAAATAATGGAGTTATTAAATGGATTTCTGGAGACTGAAATGATATAGGAATTAAACTCATGTTGTAGGTTGATAATAATCCACGAAATAGTCATGAATCTATTGAAGAAATTATGAAAACCATTAATGTGTTCTTGAAGATAATATGCTGATAATTTTCTGGAAATAAGGAGAGAAACATGCTTTTTAATCCAATCTCTTGATGATTCTAGGATGTTTAGATCATTAGAAATCATTTGTATATGTTGATACATCATGTAGTAAGTATTATAAGTCATTTTGGATGTTAATATGAAGGTTAGAATGAATAAAAATGGTGAAACCCGTAGTTGCAGAAAATGCAGAAAACCAGGCTGTGATCTGAGGGATCGATCGATCGACCCCCTACCTTCGATCGATCGACCTCCCCAGAATTCCTATAGTTGTTTCTTTTAAATGTTGATTCTTATTCCCAAACCTTTTGTGGATCTTTGGTGATTATTATTTGGATATTATGGGACTTAGAAAATATTAGTGAGCCCTTGATAAGATTTGAATTAATTTAATTGGGAATTAATTGATTGGAATAATGATAATTAATTTAAAGGAATTTCGGTTGTTAGATTCATTTGTTGAATTCTAAATGGGGAAGTATGAGGATTAAAGATGGTACCAGTAGGGGTAATTTAATATAACACCTAGGTATCCTTCAGTCTACAAGAGGGTTTAATCCTAAGTGAAAGAAGAGGTGTTTATAAGAGATTTGAAACTATCGGTTTTAACCCTAATGAAAGGGAGAGTTTGATTCGTAGTAATCCGGGAGATATAATGATATGGACCAGTAGGATATAAGTGACTTCTTACTGAATATATGTTGAGGAAAAACCTATTTGAACCGTGAGTATTGAGTGAGGCTCGGGAATACTTAAATTAAGAAGTAAAGTTATGACATTTTAATACGTGGGATTTAAAAGAGATATAATGCTACGTATGGGAATTATCTAAGGGTAATGTGAGTACCTTGTTGATAGTATATTATAGGTATGATAATGCCTATTTGATTGATTAATGATTATGTGTATGACATACCTATCTTACTTGCTATCGACGGGAGGTTTGCGCGTGAGGGCAGTCATATCCTGATGAATCCATGGGATCTTTGATTTGTCGCTCGAGAACATAGGTCTATGAAAGACTTATCGGGGAGTTGATAAGTCCGTTGACTATGGGTATGTAGGTATGTGCGTGACCTATGGGTATGAGAACTATGTTCGCCTCCAATGATTGTGTTGTTGTTTAAGGTTCGAGGTATCCTCACCGAACCTTTTGTCTCCTATTCGGCGACCAGCGATATTGGGACATGATAGCAGAGTAATGCATTGCACCGCAGCTATGACTCGGGGTGACGTATTATATATGAATATATATATATATAATGGATTAAATGAATGAATGGATGTATTGTGATTAAATCATCTACTGTGTGATAATTGTAGATAACGGTGAATAGAGAAAGATAATGGAATTAAGTTAATGAATGTTTATTGAAAATCTTAATTCATATTAATGAGAAATGATTCATGTTAATGAGAAACGATGAGATATGTAAATGAATAATAATATGACGTATGGTATGGGACATACGGGAATTATGATATGGGAATAGAATTTTAATATGGAGACTAGAAAAGAGAAACTATTAACTATGAAGTTAATAGGAAACGTTAAGTGTGCACTCTAGTTGAGAGGTGAGAATAGCAAGTGAGAGTAGGATTTAACATGTACATAATAAATGCTTTATTGCACTTGTTAAATACTTGCTGTTTTAAAAATCATTTACACAATCGGGCTCTGACCCGTTTCCTTGCATATTTTCTCTTCTATTGTATCTTCTATATCAGGTGTCCAGCAGCAGGGACGCCAACCTTAGCGGATTATGACAGGCTATGGATTTATGGAGTTTTGCTTAGACGCCTATTATCTTTTTGATTCACAGTACTCTTAGTTAGGGCATGTCGCCCAAAGGATTCAGCTATCTTTTTCTATCGGGGTCAAATACTATTGTATTCGTGTTTTTTTTAATACATTTGATATTGTTGGGATTATTGTAATGGATTTATATTATTTGGAAATGTTTATTCCAATTGCATTTAAATTCTTTTGTGTTATCTATTTGGTTATCAGTGTTGTAGAATAAAATGTGTTGTGTTATTCTTAAACTGGAAATGGATTTTGTGGAATTAAAATTTGGAAAGTTTTTAACACCAGCTTAATTAAGTATTGGGTGAGTTGTATATGTTTTCGACAGTGATGCTACGAATGAGCCAACTGTATATTCTGTTTTAATTTGGTATGGGGCTGGCCACCCGGTATTTAATTAGGCGGGGTGTTACATTATTTTTTTCTTCAACCCTTTGAATTTTAAGAGGTGGCTCGGGAGAGATTGAACGAGTATCATCGATAAATATAGGTGCATGTGGATCATTTTTTTGTTTGAAAAATGATAACAAAGTCTTTCTTGACGACATTAAAACCTAGAATATTTCAGCAATATAAAAATAAATTCAGCATTCAACAAATTAAAAAAATCAGCATTCACCAAATTAAAAAAAAAAAACTGCATTCAGCAAATTAAAAAAAAATCAGCATTCATCAAATTAAAAAAAAATTGCATTCAACAAATTAAAAAAAAATGCATTCAGCAAATAAAAAATTTAACATTCACCACATATAAAAAAATTCAACAAGTAAAAGGGGCCAATATTTCAGCATTAAGCAAATATTTCAATAAAAAATTTAGCATATATTTCAACACTCAACAAATATTCAGCAAATATTATTAAGATTTAGCACATCTAAAAAAAAGTAGCAAATTACCACAAATGGACAGGGGGAGTCTGGAGGGGTTCGGCCGGCGACAGCACGAGGAGGAGAAGAGGAGCCTGGGGTTCAGCTAGGACTCCTAGCCTAGGAGGAGCAGCGCCGTCCACGGCCGCCGAAGAGAGGGGCGGGCGAAGCTTGCAGGTGACGAGTGTGTGTTAGAGAGAGAGAGAGAGAGAGAGAGGTAAAAGGGAGTGGAAGAGGAGATGAGATGAGAAAAAAATGGGAAACGGCTACTAACCTGACTTGATTTTAGGTTAGTGTTGTCTTTTAAAAAATTAATTTTAGGGATGAAATGTTTTGAAATATTACACAAAGGTCCATAAAATTTGGGATAGGCTGAATTCTGAATATAAAAAACTTAACTCTGTTTTTTTTTCTAATCAGAGACGGGCTGGTGCCCGTCCCAGCCCTCTCTTTGGTTCCACCCCTGGAGAGAAGTGCAATACAAATTAGGACTGTCAATGGATTGGATTTTATCCGAATCCGATCCGTTTAAGCGGATATGGATCATGCCTAAAATTCGATTACTCGATTACCCGTTTATTAAATGGAGCGGATTTGGATTCATATAATCCGATCCGATTAATATATATATATATATATATATATATATATATATATATATATATATATATATATATATATATATATATATATATATATATATATATATATATATATATATATATATATAATATTTTTAATTAATATATATTGTATTTAATAATATTTTAAATATTTATTATAATAGTTCTTTATTTCATTATTTATTTTTTTGGAACACTTACAAAATAAATTTATGAAATAAGAGTTGAAAATATAAATGTTGCAAATCAAGTTTAACATAAACGGATAATCGGATCCGATCCGAATTCGTTTAACATAAACGGATATGGATTTGGATTTGGATTTGCCTGATCCGATCCGATTAATAAACGGATCAAATCCGAATCCGTTTAACATAAACGGATGTGGATTTGGATTTGTCTGATCCGGTCCGAATCCGATCCGTTTACAGGCTAATACAAATGCATGAATTTTGTGTTTGGAGAGAAAGTAAGAGTCATTTTGTTTTCTCGCCCTGCATTATTTTATGTGCGATGTGCTCCATAGACTAACACTTGTTGGATTTTTTTTACTTCCGTTAATTGGGTGTTATATGACATGCTTTCTTTAAATAGTAATAGTGGGTTTTTTTTTTCTTAGTTTTGAAACTATGGTTAGAATTAGTTTTAGGAGATAATCTAGAGAGAAAATTTTGATTTGTTAATATTTATAGTTTTCTTGATTTTGTGTTTCTTTCTTTTCCCTTATTCTTATAAACGACTTTTATAAAATTGTCCCATTTTAAAATATATTTTGGATCTTGCTTTAGGTGAAAAGAAGATATCAAAAATACTCATTTAACTTTGTTGTGTACGTGTCGCGTCTGTATTGATCCATTTTTTGGGCTCTGGCAGGATTCATACCATAGGAACCACAAAATGAACCAATACAAACGCAACACGTCAATGAGTCAAAAAATGTGTTGAAATTGTGAGTCGGCGTAGAATTATTGATCAATTAAGGTTACTTAGTTTCGTGTGTTTTTAAAAGGAAAAAATTATTTTCATAAAATTGGGCGTACAATTATTATGACTACTTTAGGAAAACTTGATTTATGTCATGGATCCTTTATTGTATTGTGTGTTACGCATTTACAACATAAAATAGATAACGAATGGCCTGTTAGCATGAATAGTTTTAAAACATTGTTATGGGTTTTGATTTAGTGTTTAAGGTCGCATGTACTATTTTGTGTTCGTATTATCTTTATTTATGTTTTATAGATATTATTTTTTTCTTTTTTTTTTGGTTTTTAGGTACACAAATACACATTCTCTCAGCACCAATCCAAAGTTAATGATCAATAAAAAGTCTTTAGACCAATAAGATTTCAAACATGGTTCACCTATTAAAAACACAATGGGAAAACATCTACACATATAATCCATTTTTTAATTTTTATACATTTAAAATAAATTTTATTTGTACTTATTTTCCTATGATTTTGATTTGGTAGATTAGGAGAGAGATAAATATCTTCATGTATCCTTTTTTTCAAAAAATGGTTGTCTTTTTTTTTCCTTATGACCATGGAGAACCTATGAGTTCTTATACTTTTAAATCATTTTCCCCTATTCATAAAAAAATTCATATGTTTATACTTAATTTTATATTTTTTATATAAGAGTATATTCAATTCTTTAATTATTTTTGCTACATATTTATCACTATAAAATTAAATAGAATTACAAAAAAATTATAAAATGCTCGCGCAACGCGCAAAGTGTGTTATTTAAACTGTATTAATAGCTTATTTATTTCGTATCTCATCAGGTTTACGTCATTCAATTATGTTAAGTTAGCTAGTAATCAACCATCAACTAGGTGTTAGCTCCCCCGTGATGCATGGGTGCTTTACAAAGTTTATAATAAAGTGTATGTCATAAGAATGAATATAATATTATATAAAGGGAAAGAATAAATTGTATAAGAATCATAAATACTTAAATCATATACAACGAAGATTAAAAAAGGCAAGATAATATGCACTTAATTCTCTAAAGATGAAAAATAATTTCACAACTTTAAGTTCAATAATTCAGTTCAATCAGAAAGCCAAAAAATATAGAAAAAAAAATATGTGGATAAAAAGGAAAAACGTGGAGAAGAAAACTCCATTAAATCCCTTAAAAATTCAAATAAAAATTAATTAAAATAACTTAGTGGTAGGAACCTAGCTTAGTATAACTTAACAGCTTGGTTAAGAGGGATATACAATAAATACCTAGTTAATTATTCATTTGAGATGAATAGCAGATGAAGAGTAAATACGTTATATACCTAGTTTCCCTAAATGAATCTTCAGATGAAATAGCTGGTGTGGAGCTATGATCATTATCAAAACTCATTTATGTTCTGATCTTGAAATTCCATTCATTTCAACCAATTATAAGTTACAACGCGTACGCCTAAAATTAAAGAGAAAATTCACATCACAGTAAGTTTAAAAGCAGATAATGAAAGAGCACCAAATGTAACAAAGGTAAATAATTAAACCGTATAACAAAGGCTTAAAAGTCGAGAATGATAACATGTATGTAATACCAAAAAAGACATGACTATCAAACATATGATTCTCAATACCTCCCCTCCCCTGGAATATAAACATTTGACGTTGGATTAATATCACTTCATATCATAATATGTTTTAAATTTCAAGAGATCAAAACCCTTGGTTCTGATCAATTGTAGCATCTTTGTAAAAAACTATATTACGAACAAATAATTATTTCTTCCAACAGATGTTTTCCTTTTCCAAAACCCTTGGTTCACTCGAAAGTTATTGCTTGCTCAAAACAAAAGACTAACTATTCAAATATTTTAGAATACCAATCATTCTAAAGCAATGGTTAAAAAAAGCACTAAATCACAAAACCAATTCAAGCGACGACATTCATGTGGTAGTAACCTCTACCTCTTCCAAGAAAAATTAAATTTAATAAGCAAGTTCGTTTTTTTGCTTTAATGACATGTTGGGTATCAGTGTCGCATGTCCAAGCATTGCCTCCGCTATGTTAAAATTTAAGTAGAAAATGAGAACAACTATCCAGGACTACCTAGAATCTTCCAAACTCTCTTAAAGAAAAAAAAATGTCAATATATTTTTTTTTATTGAACACGAACACGAGCACGATCTAATTAAAATGCAGCATGATAAGATATGGAATCTCATTTGTTTACCTAACACGATCCAAATAAATGTGACACGATACTAAATCTAACATGTAATTAAAAAAATAAGATTTAGTATGGTGTCACATTTATTTGGGTCGTGTTAGGTAAACAAATGAGATTACATGTCTTATCGTGTTGCATTTTTATTAGATCGTGCTCGTGTTAGATAAAATAATATTGACATTTTTTTTAGTTTTAAAATTCAAGAACCATATATTCCATTTTTTCTATTTATGGTGACTTTTTAACATAATCTAATTATTAAAGTTTATTTTAGTTTATTTTATATTTTTATTTGAGTCATGTTCGTGTTAGGTGAAAAAATAATATTAAATGACATGACGCGTTTTAACTAGGTCGTGTGCGTAACTTATTTTTATAAAATTATTTTGTAGCATGTTGTATTGTGTCGTGTCACTTTTATTTGTGTTAGGTAAATAAAAATGAGATTTCGCGTCGGACCGCATTTTTAGTTGATCGTTTTCCTGTTCGGTAAAAAAAATTGCGTTATATTGTTTTTATTTGGGTGGTCTTCATTTTAGGTGGAGAAAAAGGATTTATGCCATGTGTCGTGTCTCTTTTTAATTGACTTGTGTTCTTGTTTGCTTAAAAAAAAATGATTTCGGGGGTAAAGAAGAGATTTTTGGATTTTTTTTTTAGTTCATTTTTTAAAATTATATAATATTTTTTACAGTCCTTGCTTTTTTTTAATAGTTCATTTTTTAAAATTATGTGTATAATTTTTTGAGTAAATAAGAGGTTTATTTCTTTTTGTGAGTCGGAGGAAATGGCATGGATTAATCATAAGGGTATAAGAGTCTTTTAACTTTTATTTGAAAATAAAGTGGAGTGTTAGAAGATTTTTTGGAGTGTAAATAGCTATACCCTTTTATATATTGAATATTAACATGAAGATAATGTAATGCGTGATCGAATTTATCAAAATGTTATTTATTTATTTTATCTTGTCTTGCACAATAAATTTCAAAAATGAAATGAGTTTTAATTATAAAATAAAAATAAATATTATTGCAAAGTTTTGAAAAGAAATTACAATGAACTCTTTAATACAAATTGGGTTAAAAACTAGGGGTTTTCGCATATAAGTCCTATTAAACCTTTTTTTACTCATGTTAGTCCCACCATATTTTTTCCCAACATATTAGTCTTATTCCTATTTTGGGGGGACTTATGTTTACAATTATACCCTTTTTAAACCAACCATTCGTAACTTCTTGAGGAAATTACATAAGTGATTGAACCTTTTTTTTTTAAATGATCATAACTTTTGATTGACAAATCTGTTTTCGCAAAATTACTATTTTTGAAATCTCCTCGCCGAGATCTATCAAACAAGGTCCATGAAGCCTATAAAATTTCAAAAAAAAAAAATTACACAGACAATAAAGTTTACTGTATGCACTAAAATATGAAATAGTTTTATATCAATGATATTTTCACAAACAGTGACATTTTTTGTGTTAATATTACATAGACAGTAAAATTTACTAGTTAAATAAATTGATCAAATAATCTATAAACTCATTTATATATAGTACTGCTCTTGTGCATACCAGTCCGCATTTTAAGAGTGCGGACTGAACATGTTTCACCTGCCGGTGAGCCAAGAAATTATAGGCTAAATTATAGGCACTCTCTCTCTTTTCTCGATCACCGTCAGGTGACACATGTCCGATCGACACTCTTAAGATGTGGACTGGTATGCACAAGAGCAATACTATATATGTATATATATATATAGAGAGAGAGAGAGGCACACACACACACTCTCGAAATAGTTTTATAGTTTTACATACACAAACACTAACATTTAACACTATAAATGTTACTGTTTGTGTATGTAAAACTATAAAACTATTTCGAGAGTGTGTGTCTATATATATATATTAATACATATTTTTAGTTTAATCCATTTAGTTGCTCAAACACCCATTTATCCAATATGCTCTTATTTTTAAAGGTCCGCGCCAATGACAAATGCCACCCCTACTCACCCAAACCGAAGATCTCGTGGATCCAAACTCAATTTATTCAATATTCTCTTATTTGTAAAGGTCCGCGCCAGCGGCAACCCATGCCAGCTCAACCCACCACAAACCGGAGCGCCTATTTGGGGTGATTAGGGGTGGCATGGGGAGCCGCTGGCGCAAACATTTAAAAATAAGATATTATTGGATAAATGAGTGTTTGAGTGACTAAATAACTTAAATTATAAATAGGTGACTTTTTAAATACACACATATACACACACACATTAATTGACCAACACAGTAAATTTTATTGTGTTGAAATAGTTTTATATATATGTTGAAATCTTCTCGCCGAGATCTATCACGCAAGAGCCATGAACCCTATAAAAAGTCGAAGAAAAAAAATGACACAAACAGTAAAGTTTATTGTATTCACTAAAATATGAAATAGTTTTATATCTATGACATTTTTACATACAGTGACATTTTTTGTGTTAATATTACGTAAACAGTAAAATCTACTAGTTAAATAAATGAGTCAAATAATCTATAAACTCATATATATATATTGAAAAAAGACATATTTTTAGTTTAACCTATTTTGTCGCTCAAACACACATTTATCCAATATTCTCTTATTTTTAAAAGTCCGCGCAGCGACAGCCAATGCCACCCTTACTCACCCCAAACCGAAGATCTGGTAGATCCAAACTCAATTTATCCAATATCCGCTTATTTTTAAACGTTCGCGCCAGCAGCAACTCATGCCAGCTCTACCCACCACAAACCGGAGCTCCTGTTTGGGATGAGTAGGGGTGGCATGGAGTGCCGCTGGCGCCGACCTTTAAAAATAAGAAAATATTGGATCAATGAATGTTTGAGTGACTAAATGGGCAAAATATATATATATATATATATATATATATATGGGTTTATAGATTATTTGACTCATTTATTTAACTAGTGAATTTTACTGTCTATGTAATATTTACACAAAAAATGTCACTGTATGTGAAAATATCATAGATATAAAACTATTTCATATTCTAGTGCATTGTAATACCCCGTATTTTTATGCTATATTTAATTTGGGGATTTATTAAATTTAATGTGATGATTTATTTAATAAAAATCCGGAAATTAATTATGTTATAATTATTAACGTGACTAGAGTTAGTAATTATGGGAAACTTGTTGAATATTACTAATGAGCATAGTAATATATTATATTGGTTATATTGAATGTCATAAGTAAATTAAATGACTATTTCGGAAATTTAAGTCGGGACGTGCCCGTGTCACGTCGGGACTAATTATGTTAATTAAAAAGGGAATATTTTATAAGTTGCCCGTATGGTCGTTTTGAGTGCCCCAACGCGTCCGGAAGGGTCGAGATAGTCAGAAAAGTGTACCCGGGGGTTTAGTTCGGGCCTCGGGGTGTTTTTAGGCCTAATTAGTGACCCGGGAGGGCATTTTGGTCATTTTACAAAATAGGGTAATTAAACCCACGAATTTCAGCCATCCTTAGCAGCCATTTAAGTCAGCCTTTTGGGGTTAGAACATTCAGAACCCTAGAACGGCCATTGGAGAAGAGAGGAGAGAGCTCTCAAGGTGATTCAAGGCCCAAAACACCACCGATTGCACCGCCGTCACCACCAACGCGTAGATCGCGAGGAGGAGAACGCAACCACACCAATATCAGCAGGAAACTAGACCTCTGAAATCCCAGGCAAGTGTTTAACTTGCGTAATTTCGTTGGTGCAATATTCATATTAGTGTAGGAATGATTAAGAGTATAATCCATGGAAGAAAACCCCAATTTTGATAGGGATTTGCATGTAGAAATCATTATAACCATATTCTGGAAATATTATGTGAGGTAGATGATTAACCCACGAATTTGTCATGATTTGTTAGAAGGAAATTCTGGAGAAAACTGATTAGAACAAAAGTTAAGAAAACTTTAGGGTTCTTGATGATTAGATGAAATTTTAGGTTGTTTAACCATGTTTAATGATGTATACACGCATGCTGAACGTTAAAGATATCTGGAATTATGTTAGAATGTTAGCAGTAGACTTTTTGGGTCGATTAGTGTTGGAAAATATGAGTTTTGATGAAGAACTTTAATCAATCCCGTCACTGCAATTTCTGCAGAATTTTTGCCCAGACCTGCTTGATCGATCGATCGAAGGTTCGATCGATCGAGCCCCAAGCTTCAATCGATCGACCCCTCCTGGCAGACTCCTATTTCTCTTGTTTAATTAGTTAAATTAAGTTTATCGTGGAATAACCTTTGGGCATTCTAAATAAAATTATTTGGGAGATATTGAGGACCAGTAGGATATATGGATAAATGTTAGAACCTTTAATCTTCAACGAGAATGGTATTTATGGGATATATACTTTAGGTTGGTAGATTTATGAAATTAAAGGGTGAGGTGCGTAAGAGAGTTACGTTGGAATCAAATAAAGTCACTTACTGAATTTCAGATTTGCGAGGATATAATCCATGAGGGTTAGGTAATGAGTGAGAAAACCCTTCGAGTTAAGGTTAGGAATAAAACCTTATACGTAATTCTATAATTGTGAAATTAAGGATAAACGGTATAATTACGGGTGATGGGAAGAACCTATATTAATATGAAAATGGTATATTTATATGATTGTGTGTACATATATTATATACATGTGAAAAACATACCGCCCTACTTGCTATCCTTGAGGTTACCGCGCTGGGACAGTCTTATATCGATGGGACCTTTATGGGGGATATTGACTTGTACCCTAGAAGATAGATATCCTTGGTACAGGCTATCAAATTGATAGTTCAGACGGTCCTAAGAGACGCGAGTATGTGCCATCCTCTTAGAGACTTGGAATCTATGCTTCGCCTCGATATTGTTTGTATATGTGTTAATACAATTCGAGAGTGATTCCGAATTTGTATTCCCCTTGATTTGAGTGGTATGGGGTGGATAGTGGAAGTATGCACGCACCATAGTTGTTCGGGGTGCTGTTATATATATATTATACGAGTAGATAATATATATATATGAGATTATGACAATTGAAACTGTCTACTGCAATGTGATAGTAGAACATAGTTGTTAACGGATATTATTAAATACTTATATTGAAAAGTATAATATGTCACTGGCAAACTTTATCGTTTTTATAAAGTTAAAAAATAGAGAATTTTGGTTACAAATTGGAACACCTTTTAAAATGAAGTCGTGAATTGTAAATCTTGCGGGTAATCTAAGTTAAGTTAAAGTTTTTAGAAAGACTAGTATGTTAGATGTTAAAACGAACCGTGGGGAAGGTTAGTGCGATAGGTGTGCACATTAGAAGAGAGGTGAGTATTTCTCAAGAGAGAGACGCACTAATATGTTGTTGCATTGGCATGTATCAATTTAAATACTTGCTTAACGTATTTTAAAATCAAACACACTTTCGGGCCCTGACCCGTTTCTTTTTCTCTCTCTCTCTCTTGTGTATATATATGTATATTTTCAGGTGCCCATCCACAGGGGCGTCTTGCTTAGGATCCTTTGAGAAGAACGAGCTGCAGCTTAGGTGGGAGTTGCAGGTCACTTGAGTAGACGGCTTCTGTTATTAACTCCACTCCTACTACTCTCATTTATTGGGCACGTGTCGCCCTTTTCATCATTTCATTTATTGTTGGAATTTTTATATTTCAGTTATTCCAGTATTGTTTTACGGGATTTATTCAGGATGGTTTATGATTTTTAGTTTTATTATGTTGACATTCGATTGACGAATGTATGGTTTTATTTTAGTTCATCGTGGTGTGATTCTATATCGTAGAAATGTTGTTTTGTGTATAGAAATCTTTTCTTTAATTAAAATTTGGAAGTTTGTATGAAAAATGTTTTTGACACTTAGCTTAATTATTTAGGGTGTTAAATTGGAAAAAAAAATTATCGACAGTGATGGTGAGAATGAACCAACTGTTTACCTTGATTTAATTTAATAAAGGAGTGATCGCCCGGTATTTAATTAGGCGGGGTGTCACAGGTGGTATCAGAGCCTCAGGTTCTAGTGTCCATAGGATCTGTACGGCTCATTTCGCTTTCAGCTTAACGTTATTTCTATAGAGCCCTATTTTTAGGACTGTTGTATTCTTGCTTTTACGTTTAAGTCTTCAGCTATTCGAGATTTGTTGATAACTGTAGACTAATAAACTTGTTCACGTTTCAGATGCCTCTGAGACGTGCTCCGAAAGATAGGCGTGCCCAAGCCGAGCAGCCAGCAGCTCCGGCACCAGGCACAATGAATGCGAATGAAGTAGCAACTATTGTTGCTCAGGCGGTGAATGCCGCGATAGCGGTGATTCAGCAGGCTCCACTCCAGGTCCAGGCAGTGGCGCCAGTACCAGCACAGCTTCCATCTGCATGGGAGAGGGTTCGGGATGCTTTTCAGAAAGCACATCCCCTTGAGTTCTCCGGTAGCTCCGACATTGTCACGGTTAGCCAATGGAAGAAAGACATCCAGCGGCATCTTCGCATGTATGAGTGCAACGAAGTACAAAAGCAGTTATTGGCTTCTTTCAAGCTGGTGGGAGCCGCATTACAGTGGTCGGAGTCCACTACTACTTTGGAGGAGAGGGACACGATCCCTATTCAGTTGTTCTGGGAGCGGTTTGACCGCAAGTATTTTCCACCCGCAGTGCAGACTGAGATGAAGCGAAAATTACTAAATCTGAAACAGGAGAACCTTACTGTAGCTGAGTATGAGGAGGAGTTCACGAGACTTCTCACTATTGTTCCGGATGAGGCACCCACTGAGGGCAAGAAGATTTTGCTATTCGTCGACGGGTTAGCTTGGAGGATCCGTCAGCACCTTATTGGAAATCTATCCCTGAGTACTTTCACTGACGTACTCAATGCAGCGTTACTACATTGCCAGGATCACCGCTTCCATCTTCAGGGAAGCAAGAGAGCAGGAGAGTCCAGCCAGCAGGGCAAGACCGGGGGTAATAGTGCCGGTGGGGCACCAACTCATGGACAGACTCGTCAGCACGAGCAGAGTTCCCATCAGGGGGACCCTGCTAAGCGATTTCGTTCAGGTGATTCTAGGCAGGGATTCGGAGGATTCAGGCAGGGCCATCAGGGTCAGTCTAATCAGCAGGGTCAGCAGGGCCAACACCGACCGCAGGGACAGCAGCAGGGCCAGCAAGGCCAACAGCGTGCACATCAGGGCCAACAGGGCCAGTGGCGAGGAGGTAACGGCCAGCAGGGCCGTGGACAGCAGGGTCAGAGGGGCGGTAATTTTAAAGGCAGATGCTTTGGGTGCGGCAAACATGGCCATAGGCGCCAGGATTGCCCAGAGGGCGATAGGGCCCCACAGCAGCAGGGAGCCCGTAATGAGCCGCAGAGACCATTTTTTCCACCTGCCCTTCCACCTCCAGCCCAGGTGCCAGCCCTACCAGCCATTCCAGCAGCTCTAGTGCAGCAGGGGCAATTGCCTAATGGACGTGTCTATAACGTCCACCAGGCAGCAGCTCCACAGGCACCACCCGCGATTGAGGGTATGTTTCCTATCCATGGTACTATGGGTAAAGTTTTGTTTGATACGGGGGCAACGCATTGTTTTATAGCTACGCATTTTGCGAAGTCCTTAGGGTTGTTAGCCACAGCAGAGAGCACCGTGACGTGTGTCGACTCACCACTGGGGAGTGGGTCACTTATATTCTTTATATGCCGGGGAGTAGGGGTAGAGATTGGTAGCTTGGTATTGCCTGCAGACATGCTAGTCTTAGACATGCACGAGCATGATGTGATCATTGGTATGGATTGGCTCGCATCTTATAGAGCCATGATTGATTGCTTCGGTGGGAGCATTGTTTTTGCCATTCCGGGGCAAGAGATGTTTGTAGTGGCGATGCCTCGCCTAGAGGGAGGTTCGACCGCTCATTTATATTATATTGAGGAGGATACCTCTAAGGAGGTTGTGATTCCTTTGGATTCGATCCCAGTTGTTAGGGAGTATTCCGATGTGTTTCAGGAGATACCAGGCCTACCGCCCAGTCGTGAGATAGACTTCGTTATAGATTTATTGCCGGATACGAGACCTATAGCACGCGCACCGTACCGTATGGCTCCGGCAGAGATGCGAGAGCTACGAGATCAAATTGAGCAGCTATTAGGTCAGGGCTTCATTCGTAGGGGTACCTCACCTTGGGGCGCTCCAGTCTTATTTGTAAAGAAGAGAGATGGTTCACTGAGATTGTGCGTGGACTACCGGGAGTTGAACAAGGTCACGATACGGAATAAGTATCCGTTGCCTCGAATCGATGATCTATTCGACCAGTTAAGGGGAGCAACTTTCTTTTCGAAGATAAATCTGAGGTCGGGGTACCATCAGTTACGAATTAGAGAGCAGGATGTTTCAAAGACTGCCTTCTTGTCGAGATATGGGTCCTATGAGTTCAGGGTGATGCCGTACGGACTCACAAATGCCCCAGCCGTTTGCATGGACTTGATGAACCGAGTATTCAGAGAGTTATTGGATCAGTTCGTCATCATCTTCATAGATGATATTTTGATATATTCACACTCCGAGGAGGAGCATGCCGAACACTTGAGGCAGATTCTTCAGACTCTACGAGAGCATCAGTTGTATGCTAAGTACGAGAAGTGTGGATTCTGGTTGCGAGAGGTACAATTCTTGGGCCATGTTGTTTCTAAGCAAGGGATAGCAGTTGACCCGAGCAAAGTGTCAGCGGTGAGGGAGTGGGGGCAGCCCACGACACCGACGGAAGTGCGTAGTTTCTTGGGGTTAGCCGGATACTACAGGAGGTTCATTCGGGGATTCTCCAAAATAGCGGGTCCATTGACGAATCTGACTCGCAAAGGGGTACCATATGTCTGGGATGACGCTTGTCAGTTGGCTTTCGACGAGCTGAAGGACAAGCTTACTTCAGCATCAGTCCTTGGTTTACTGAAGCCGAGTGTAGAGTACCTGGTTTACACAGATGCGTCCTTACGAGGACTTGGGGGAGTACTTCAGCAGGAGGAGAAGGCTATAGCTTTTGCTTCCCGCAAGCTTAAGCCGCATGAGAAGAATTACCCCACCCACGACCTGGAGTTAGCTGCGGTCGTCTTTGCATTGAGAATTTGGAGGCACTATTTATTAAGCGAGAAATTCCGTTTGTTCACAGACCATAAGTCACTGCAGTACCTGTTCACTCAGCGAAAGCTGAATATGCGTCAGCGCAGATGGTTAGAGTTTGTGAAATATTACCAGTTCGATATACAGTATCATCCTGGGAAAGCCAACGTAGTTGCTGATGCGTTGAGCCGTAGACCGGTTGACGATGTAGCGGACATCTGGAAAGCAAAGTGGAAGGAGTTGGGTCACCAAGACGCAGTAGCACGCTCTTTCATATCCGTGATGTCAGTCACACCCGAGATTGTTACGAGGGTGATACAGGCACAGACCACAGACCCGTTTTGTCAGGAGCAGATTGTACGACTTCTAGCCGAGGGTGCTAAGCCCTATTCTGTTAGTTCGGATGGAGGGTTGCGGTTTAATGGGAGATTAGTGGTTCCAGAAGGAGCGGAGCTACGTCATGAAGTGATGACTCATTCTCATGGGTCCCGATTTGCAGTACATCCGGGAGGCGATAAGATGTACCAGGACATGAGACGACAGTACTGGTGGAGTGGGATGAAGAAGGACATCGCTGAATTTGTGTCCAAGTGTTCTACTTGCCAGCTAGTGAAGGTGGACCACCAGAAATCGTCAGGATTACTTCAGCCGTTGGAAGTACCCGCGTGGAAGTGGGAAAGTATTTCCATGGATTTCATTACCGGGTTGCCTACATCACAGCGGGGCCACGATTCTATCTGGGTGATTGTAGACCGTTTGACCAAGGTGGCTCATTTTCTGCCAGTGAGGACAGATTATACCACGGGTCAGTATGCCCAGTTGTTCATCGCTGAGATTGTCAGATTACATGGGGTGCCCCTGAATATTGTGTCAGATAGAGACAAGATTTTTGTGTCACGTTTCTGGGAAAGCTTTCAGGAGGCTATGGGTATAGAGTTGAGACTGAGTTCAGCTTACCACCCACAGACAGATGGACAGACAGAGCGTACTAATCAGATGTTAGAAGATATGCTACGCATGTGTGTTCTCGATTTCGGAGGAGGTTGGGAGCCACACCTTCCACTGGTAGAGTTTGCTTATAATAACTCCTATCAGTTTACGATTGGCATGGCTCCATTTGAGGCTTTGTACGGCAAGCCTTGTCGTTCTCCAACTTGTTGGCTCGAGGTGGGGGACAATAAGTTATTAGGGCCAGAAGTGATTCAGGAGACCTCCGCGAGGATTGATATAATCAGGAGTCGTATTCGGGTAGCCCAAGACAGGCAGAAGAGCTACGCCGATGCGAAACGGTTCTTCCGGGAGTTTAATGTGGGAGATCAAGTGTTGTTGCGTGTATCTCCTATGAAAGGAGTGATGAGGTTCGGGAAGAAGGGGAAGTTGGCTCCGAGGTACGTAGGACCATTTCCCATCATCGAGAGGATTGGGCCGGTAGCATACAGGTTGGGATTGCCAGAACATTTACATCGCATCCACGATGTATTCCACATCTCGTCGCTGAGACGATATCTTCGGGATGATATGGCCCATACGCACATTGCGATAGATGAGATTGACTTACAGTCGGATAGCTCTTACGAAGAGAGACCAGTGGCTATTCTAGACTATAGTGAGAGGAGATTGAGGTCGAAAGTAGTTCCACTTGTGCGAGTCCAGTAGGAGCATCATAATGTGGAGGAATCCACTTGGGAGCGTGAGGCAGATATGCGCGAGAGATATCCAGAGTTGTTTTTATCAGGTATGCCTTATTTTCCGAATTTCGGGACGAAATTCCGTTATTAGGGGGGAAGTATGTAATACCCCGTATTTTTATGCTATATTTAATTTGGGGATTTATTAAATTTAATGTGATGATTTATTTAATAAAAATTCGGAAATTAATTATGTTATAATTATTAACGTGACTAGAGTTAGTAATTATGGGAAACTTGTTGAATATTACTAATGAGCATAGTAATATATTATATTGGTTATATTGAATGTCATAAGTAAATTAAATGACTATTTCGGAAATTTAAGTCGGGACGTGCCCGTGTCACGTCGGGACTAATTATGTTAATTAAAAAGGGAATATTTTATAAGTTGTCCGTATGGTCATTTTGAGTGCGCCAACGCGTCCGGAAGGGTCGAGATAGTCAAAAAAGTGTACCCGGGGGTTTAGTTCGGGCCTCGGGGTGTTTTTAGGCCTAATTAGTGACCCGGGAGGGCATTTTGGTCATTTTACAAAATAGGGTAATTAAACCCACGAATTTCAGCCATCCTTAGCAGCCATTTAAGTCAGCCTTTTAGGGTTAGAACATTCAAAACCCTAGAACGGCCATTGGAGAAGAGAGGAGAGAGCTCTCAAGGTGATTCAAGGCCCAAAACACCACCGATTGCACCGCCGTCACCACCAACGCGTAGATCGCGAGGAGGAGAACGCAACCACACCAATATCAGCAGGAAACCAGACCTCTAAAATCCCAGGCAAGTGTTTAACTTGCGTATTTTCGTTGGTGCAATATTCATATTAGTGTAGGAATGACTAAGAGTATAATCCATGGAAGAAAACCCCAATTTTGATAGGGATTTGCATGTAGAAATCATTATAACCATATTCTGGAAATATTATGTGAGGTAGATGATTAACCCACGAATTTGTAATGATTTGTTAGAAGGAAATTCTGGAGAAAACTGATTAGAACAAAAGTTAAGAAAACTTTAGGGTTCTTGATGATTAGATGAAATTTTAGGTTGTTTAACCATGTTTAATGATGTATACACGCATGCTGAACGTTAAAGATATCTGGAATTATGTTAGAATGTTAGCAGTAGACTTTTTGGGTCGATTAGTGTTGAAAAATATGAGTTTTGATGAAGAACTTTAATCAATCCCGTCACTGCAATTTCTGTAGAATTTTTGCCCAGACCTGCTTGATCGATCGATCGAGCATAGAGCTTCGATCGATCGAAGGTTCGATCGATCGAGCCCCAAGCTTCGATCGATCGACTCCTCCTGGCAGACTCCTATTTCTCTTGTTTAATTAGTTAAATTAAGTTTATCGTGGAATAACCTTTGGGCATTCTAAATAAAATTATTTGGGAGATATTGAGGACCAGTAGGATATATGGATAAATGTTAGAACCTTTAATCTTCAACGAGAATGGTATTTATGGGATATATACTTTAGGTTGGTAGATTTATGAAATTAAAGGGTGAGGTGCGTAAGAGAGTTACGTTGGAATCAAATAAAGTCACTTACTGATTTCAGATTTGCGAGGATATAATCCATGAGGGTTAGGTAATGAGTGAGAAAACCCTTCGAGTTAAGGTTAGGAATAAAACCTTATACGTAATTCTATAATTGTGAAATTAAGGATAAACGGTATAATTACGGGTGATGGGAAGAACCTATATTAATATGAAAATGGTATATTTATATGATTGTGTGTACATATATTATATACATGTGAAAAACATACCGCGCTACTTGCTATCCTTGAGGTTACCGCGCTGGGACAGTCTTATCTCGATGGGACCTTTATGGGGGATATTGACTTGTACCCTAGAAGATAGATATCCTTGGTACAGGCTATCAAATTGATAGTTCAGACGGTCCTAAGAGACGCGAGTATGTGCCATCCTCTTAGAGACTTGGAATCTATGCTTCGCCTCGATATTGTTTGTATATGTGTTAATACAATTCGAGAGTGATTCCGAATTTGTATTCCCTTGATTTGAGTGGTATGGGGTGGATAGTGGAAGTATGCACGCACCATAGTTGTTCGGGGTGCTGTTATATATATATTATACGAGTAGATAATATATATATATATATATATGAGATTATGACAATTGAAACTGTCTACTGCAATGTGATAGTAGAACATAGTTGTTAACGCATATTATTAAATACTTATATTGAAAAGTATAATATGTCACTGGAAAACTTTATCGTTTTTATAAAGTTAAAAAAATAGAGAATTTTGGTTACAAATTGGAACACCTTTTAAAATGAAGTCGTGAATTGTAAATCTTGCGGGTAATCAAAGTTAAGTTAAAGTTTTTAGAAAGACTAGTATGTTAGATGTTATAACGAACCGTGGGGAAGGTTAGTGCGATAGGTGTGCATATTAGAAGAGAGGTGAGTATTTCTCATGAGAGAGACGCACTAATATGTTGTTGCATTGGCCTGTATCAATTTTAATACTTGCTTAACGTATTTTAAAATCAAACACACTTTCGGGCCCTGACCCGTTTCTTTTTCTCTCTCTCTCTCTTGTGTATATATATGTATATTTTCAGGTGCCCATCCACAGGGGCGTCTTGCTTAGGATCCTTTGAGAAGAACGAGCTGCAGTTTAGGTGGGAGTTGCAGGTCACTTGAGTAGACGGCTTCTGTTATTGACTCCACTCCTACTACTCTCATTTATTGGGCACGTGTCGCCCTTTTCATCATTTCATTTATTGTTGGGATTTTTATATTTCAGTTATTCCAGTATTGTTTTACGGGATTTATTCAGGATGGTTTATGATTTTTAGTTTTATTATGTTGACATTCGATTGACGAATGTATGGTTTTATTTTAGTTCATCGTGGTGTGATTCTATATCGTAGAAATGTTGTTTTGTGTATATAAATCTTTTCTTTAATTAAAATTTGGAAGTTTGTATGAAAAATGTTTTTGACACTTAGCTTAATTATTTAGGGTGTTAAATTGGAAAAAAAATTTATCGACAGTGATGCTGAGAATGAACCAACTGTTTACCTTGATTTAATTTAATAAAGGAGTGATCGCCCGGTATTTAATTAGGTGGGGTGTCACATGCATACAGTAAACTTTACTTTTGTGTAATTTTTTTTCTTCTAAATTTTATAAACTTCTGGATATTGTTTGATAGATGTCAGTGAGAAGATTTCAACACATATATAAAACTATTTCAACACAGTAAAATTTACCGTGTTGGTCAATTAATGTGTGTGTGTATGTTTAAAAACACGCCTATTTATAATTTAAGTCATTTAATCACTCAAACAATCATTTATTCAATAATCTCTTACTCTTAAAGATCCGCACCAGCGGCACCCCATACCACCCTTAATCACCCCAAACAAAAGCTCCGGTTTGTGGTGGGTTGAGCTGGCATGGGTTGTCACTAGCGCGGACCATTACAAATAAGAGAATATTGAATAAATTGAGTTTGGATCCACGAGATTTTCGGTTTGGGTGAGTAGGGGTGGCATTTGTCATTGGCGAAAACCTTTAAAAATAAGCGCATATTAGGTGTTTGAGCAACTAAATGTGTTAAACTAAAAATATGTGTCTTTTTTTTATATATCAACACAATAAATGTTATTGTTTGTGAAAATGGCACATATATAAAACTATAAAACTATTTCGAGACAGTAAATTTTACTGTATTGGTAAATTAATGTGTGTGTGTGTGTGTGTGTGAGTTTATAGATTATTTGACCAATTTATTTAACCAGTAGATTTTACTGTCTGTGTAATATTAACACAAAAAATATTACTATTTGTGAAAATATCGTAGATATAAAACTAAATATCACTATTTTATGAAAATGCATAGATATAAAACTATTTCACATTCTAGTGCATACAGTAAAGTTTACTGTCTGTGTAATTTTTTTTCTTCGAAATTTTATAGGGTTCATGGATCTTGTTTGATAGATCTCGGCGAGAAGATTTCAAAAATAGTAATTTTGTGAAAAACGGATTTGTCAATCAAAAGTTATGATCATTTGAAAATAAAATAAAAAAGTTCAACCACTTATATAACTTTCAAATGGAAGTTACGGGTGGTTAGTTTTAAAAAGGCGTAATTGTAAAAAAAAAGTCACAAAAAATTAGAAATATGACCTATACGTAGGGAAAAAATATCGTGGGACTAGAATGAGTAAAGAAATATCTAATAGGACTTATATATAATAAACCCTAAAAACTATAATTTGCAGGGATAAAAAAATATTTGATTTAAAATAATACATCAATATATGTAACAACATTTTAAATAAGTGAGCGGCTATTGCCGCCCCTTTCAAACCTGGATACACTCTAAATTTTATCACAATGACAAAAATATCCTTATGAATTATATGTTATTGTTTTAACAATTCATTGTTTAAAAACAAAAGGATATTACAAAGATCTAATTCTCTTTTTCATATGTAATTAGAATATTTAATACCCATTAAGTAGCTAAATATAAATTACTTCCTTACAACATATGAAAATAATTATGAATATTAAATTTGAATCCATTTATTTTTATTTTTTTTATCAAACACAAGCACGACCTAATTAAAACGCGATGTGACATAACATGACAATAAATATTATTTTTTTAATCTAATACGACCACAATAGAACATGAAATAATACAAACGATACGACACGCGAAATCTTATTTTTCAACCAATCATAAACATGCCAATTAAAACGAGACACAACACATAGAAACAACACAATTCAGCACGACACGACATGATTTTCTTTTTTAACCAAACATTAACACGATTCGAATAAAAGTGACACGACACAACGTGAAATATTATTTTTTTAATAAACACGAATACGACCCAAGTAAAAGTGACACGCCATAATTTATGTTATTTTTTTTAACCAAACATGAGCCCGATCGAAATAAAAAGGACACAACACGCCTCAAAATTTTATTTTTGCCTAAAACGAAACACGAGCCCTATAAAAGTGATATGACACAACAAAAAATCTCATTTTTTACCAAATATGAACACAGCGCACTTAAAACGCAACACGACAATTGGGTCGTATTCGTGTTTGGTAAACCCGTTGCTACAGTTAATTTTTTTTAATGAACACGAACTATATAAAACGTGACATGATAATAAATCGTATATTTTTTCTAACATGAGTACAAACCAATTAAAACGCAACTAAAAGAAAAATATTTTTTGTTAACTTAACAAGAACACACGCAAATATATCGCGGCATGACTTGATTCAAGAATGCGACACGACACGAAATCTTTTTTTTATCTAACATGAACACGATCTAATTAAAATACAATTTTGCATTTTTTTTCTTTTAAAATTCCATAACCGTATGTTTATTTTTTAAAACAAAAAATGCCTTGGTGAAGTCTTTATTTTTTAAATCTTTTTTATCTAAAACGAACACAATTTAATTACAATGCGCAATCCAGTTAAAATACAACACGACACAAAATTATACAAAATTTTATTTTTAATCTAATAAAAACACAATCCAAGTAAAAGAGACACGAGATGACACAAAATATTATTTTAATTTTCTTACAATAATACAAACAGGACCAAATTAAAATGCGACACAATACGAAATTCCTTTTTTATGAAACACAAATATGACCAAGAAAAAGCGACACAACATGATTTTTTTTTTCAAACACAAATAATATTTTCTTTTTACCAAATACAAACACATTTTTTTACCGAGCATAAATACAAACACGATCGAAGTAAAACATAAACACCACACCACATTGGATCGTGTTTTTGTTTGGTAAAAAAAATAAAAAAAAATCATGTTATGTTGCTTTTACTTGGCCACTGATTAACCGTGAAAAGTAACATCGCGTCAAAACGCTAATCGTTGAATTCGTTTCACCGCATTAATACAAAAACCTAAATTACGACTGCACTTGCGATACAAGTATAGCGGTAAGTCGGGTATCGAGAATACACAAGGAATGTTAGTATAGCTTTTAATTGGATTATTAATTCAGGAATAAAAGTGAAAAAGGGTGATGTGTGGATGTAAAGCGAGGATCGGGATATCATCCAACCATACGGATCGAAACAAATATTAATTAGAATTCTGGCTCGAGAGCAATTTAATCGAGTATTATCAATTAATCATAAACTTCACACAATAAGGAATTTAAGCCAAAGTTGCGTGAATAAACATTTAATCGAAAATTGGTCACACGCGGATTAAATTCGGATTATCGCTATAAACACTAACGTTGCATGACAGAGAAAGTTAAACGCGTAATAATCTGACTTTAATACGTGCGGGTTCAATTAAACGCAATTCTGCACAAAACCTAATTTTCGGAGCTCGGGGCCCGTTAATGGCGGAACGAAATCCCGACCCTAATTATCTAAGGGCACATAATGATTAAACTAAATTACAACTAATTAAACTAGGAAAGCAAGAAATAAAGCAAGTAAACTAATTAATAAAGCATGTAAATTAATCTATAAAGCAAGAAATAAGCAAGAACATCTTTATTAATGGTTGTCAACCCAAATAGAAATGAAGCCAAGCTCTCAAAACCCACAAACCCTAGCCTAAAACTAAAGAAAACTGAATTTGGTTGATATTTACACAAAATTCCATTATATAGTAAGTTGGAATTAAATGAGAAAAGGAAAGGAAAAAGAAAAGAAAAGTCAAAATATCAGGAAAAAAACAGGGCATCGATCGATCGATGCTTGAAAATCATGCCCATTGTCTCCTCACGATGGCCAAAATCTAAAGGATCGATCGATCGATCCTTTTTATTGATCGATCGATCAAGCAGGGCTGCTTCTCCTTTCCTCCTGTTTTGGTGTATTTGGTTTTCTCCTCCGCCAGAAATGTCGTAACTTCTTCATTCGGACTCGGAATCGCGCACCATTCGCGGCCACGCGAAGCTTAGGAGGAGGGCTACAACTTTCGTGTAGATGTTGGGCCAAGTGCCCAAACTGTGAATTGACCTAATTACCCTTGAACGTGCGATTGTATACGGAACTTGAGCAGAATGCGTCTGAACTCCATTCTTAGTACCTAAATACCTACAAAAGCCCAATTATACCTCATATAGCATGTTAACAATATAAACCGAGGTTGTCTGGTTAACAGACTTAAATATAGAGATTAAGGCACCCGAGGGGGATAAAATGTGTAGGTTCGAGAGATGAAATATACAATATTTGCGTATTATCACACCCCCTAACTTACACATTGCTAGTCCCTAGCAATGAAATAGGATGCAAAAAACCAAAAGCAGGATAAGTACAAAAATATGGTATAAATGCATAAGGCCACTTTCACGGGCGACTCGATTGCATTTAGCGTATGCAATAAGCCGTTAAACCCCTAGGTTACCCTAGTGGATGAGTGTCGTCTCGTGAGGGTTTTCATGGATGAAACCCCCAAGCATCATACAGTTTCCTCAAAATATGCCTAATCACATGCGACAAACTCAATAATACGAACAAGATTTCAACATGTTATTAGCATAGTAAACGAATTCACATGAAAAGTCCGTAGTTATTAACATTATAGAATGCACCTCAATGAATTGAAACCTCAAAATGTGGGAGGGGAGCAAGCACACGCAAAATATGATTTTGCAAAAACATAAATAAATCGGATATTAAATATCAAAGCATGCATAAAAGTCAATCCTCACGGGCATTACACTCATCAAATGAATTCACTTGAAACAGGGAGGTAACACACGGGACATGCGGGCATAATGAGTAAATGTAAAAGGAAACTAGGCCGCGCACATGTCAAAAATGAAGAATGCTATCTATAAACTAAAAACTGTAATCTTAGTGAAAGATATCGCACATCTAAAAGAGGCGAAATGCATTTTCACAGATTATCAAAAATATTTAAACCTTTGAATTACATCTACTTAAGATCACATAGGACTTTAATAGGGTTGTAATATAGGTTAGGCTAGGGTACGAAATGAAAGGGATGTATATACGGATTCAAAGATGTTTAGGGATGAAACTCGGGATAATGGGAAAAAGTGGGCAATTTCAAAATTGGACAAATGATTTTCAAACGAGCATTAGATATAACAATTGGAGAGTAATCAAGGATTATTGACTCACTATAGACAATATACACAAATTTCTCATTCTTTTTCTCACTTTTTCTTTTGTTTTCAACTTTTCTCTTTTTCACTTTTTTTTTCACCACACTTTCTTCTTTTCTCACTCTTTTCATGCTCAAATTGCAACCACAAAGCAACAATACCATTCAATCCCAAGTAACAATCCAAATAAGGGTATGTAAGGTAATATGTATGCTATAAAAATCCAATTTAGAGTTGGTTAGGGGATTTTGGGTAATGAAACGAAAGGTCGATATTTAGTCTCAAGTGGGTTGACTAGGGAACATATAAAAGGTGAGGTCAAGGTCATATGGGTGATATACAAAGATGGCCTATGATCATTTCATTAAGTTTACGCAATTCTCGAGTTAAAACAATAGATGAAAATCATGCTCAAGTAATACATTTCAAGAATGAACTTAATTAATCAACGGTCAATGAAAGAATAAAGAGATTACCAACGACTATAATGTTTTCAAAGAGGAAAGAATAGTGTATACACTCACAAATGAAGATAAATCTCTAATCTCACTCGGTGTAAGTATATACAATGCAACAAAAGATTACCGAGTTATAAAAATCTTAAACCAAATTAATATAACAAGAAAAACGCATGTGCTCATGGGATAAAGTTTAATTCATGAAGTTATTCATAATATTAATGATTTGAGGATTAAAGTCTAATAACTTCAAAAATAGAGAACATGCATCGTTGAATTGTCTAATGGATCGGGCAATTATTAAAATTTATCATCGAAAACAAGGGCAAAATCTCCAACAAAGGAGAAAAAAGAAAGAAAATATTTTTGAAAATTTTCAATTTTTTAACAAAAATATTCTTTGTAACTAAATTGTAGTCAAATTCAAGGACTAAACAATGAAATGGATAGAATATCCCACACATCCTGACTTAAATGTTGCATTGTTCCCAACGCGTCCATTAAAGAACACAACACAAAGATAGGAAAAGAATGATATTACCCAAATTTGGAGCGATCTCCATAAGTAAAAGTCCAAATGAATCTGCAAAACAAGTTAGCACAAAGCATAGGAAGAATATGTATCGATGTATTAAGTTAAAAGAATTCATGTCACAAAGTCACAACAATATAGAGGGGCTGAAGTGAAAATACTAGATAAATTGATGGTGAAAATTTTGATTTTATAAAATGGAAGGTCACACACATCAAAATTCAATAAACAACCTCAAACTACATTCTCATTTCATAAGTTCGATGCAAAACAACTTAATACATTACAACTATTAAAAATAAAGAAATACAAATAAAATAAAAAGTACAACATAATATCCGTCCCAGAAATGCAAAAATGACCCAATACAGCAGTTGCCTAGCGGCCGGAACCACAAGGATCAGAAGGATCCTGAAAATAAGGAGGTAACACTGCATCCGAATCATGTCGCTGCAAATACATGTCTCTTATCATCGCTTGCATCATTCGGTACTAATGCCTCTGTTGCGCTCTCGCCTGCCTCTGCTCGACTCTATCCTACCAGCGCTCATCTCGGTCCCGCTGTAGATCGGCCTGCTACTGTCTCAGCTCTAACTACTGCTGGTCCAGGCGGGACTCCCATGTAGCCCATCTAAGATGGGTCTCCTTCCAGCGCTGATCCTGTACTTCCTGAAATGCCTCAAAGCGGGCATCCAAATCTGTTTGTGGCACGTGAGAATCCTCACCCTACTCCATATGTCTCATCTCTGCCTCCTCCTCAGCCATGTCAGCCGCCTCTTCCCTCTACCTCTTGTTCCCCGGTTCCCCCCACGCGTGAGTCAACATCTTTGAACTGTTGTCTTTTGTGAGAAGCCCTAGTGGCTCACGCTTGCGATCAGCGTCGTACTCAGGGAAACTATGTGAAGTGCAGATCCTCGTGATGAGAGCAAGAAAAGGAAAGGAAAATATCCAGGCAATCTCCTTAAATGTCACAAGCATCGTCTCCAAAAAGATTTTGGGCAAACTAATATCGCCCAAATTATTAAGCATAGTGTAGATGAATGTCGCATGCTTGTGACGCACCTCAGATCGGTTTCTCGTCACCATGAAAGAGTGGACATTGATGTAGTGGAGTAGTCTCGGTAAGTCCGCCATTACGGCCGAACGAAAAGCACCCTTCTTCCATACCTCGTCCGACGCAAGGGCCTCAATCAACATCGCATGACCAAAGAGATCCCCATCCAAGAAACTGACAGGATTCGCGGGGTCTGGCACACCCATAAAGGCCGCCAAATCAGAACGGCGTAGCGGTATCCTCACCCCACGGACCATTGCAACAAAAGTAGTAGGCCCCTACCCTCTCACCTCTACTAATGTCGTGTAAAACATTCGGACGAGCTCTTTATTGACGGGCCCATTAGTACCGAGAAAGGGCTCCCATCCCTATCGGCGCAAAATTACACGCGCCTCCTAAGGTATATCTTCAAGTTTCCAGGCAAAATGATAGCCCAATGGCCTCTCGAAAGTCTGAAAATAGGCCTGAAACTAATCCCGCTCCTTCTCGCAACGGAATCCCTCAAAGTCCCGGTTGGGCACGCACCTAGTGAACCTGTATTTCTTGAGATTTGCCATTTCAACCTATAAAACAATAATTAAGCAATACAAAAAAAATTGTAAGCACAATTAATGGTTAGTTAGTGTACGAGTTGAAATGGTGGGTGTACGTGCTCAAAAACGAGCGAAAAAGAATCAACATTGCGATAAAATTTGTCGACATGCGACAACAAGTGAAAATCACCCAAGTATGCGCCAAAAATGGATTGAAAACTGTTTTGGGCATTTTAGCGAACACTTGGCGTGCGCAATGTGCGGCGAGGGTGAAAAATACCATTTGAACCAACAATGGAGCCTCATTCATGAACACAACCACAATGCAACAACAAATATGTGTTCATGAATGGATATATAGCAATAATCAGCAAGAAAAATCAGTTGGAACAACAAAACAGGGACACAACCAACACCCATTCAAACATGTCAAAAACTGAATAAAACAGTGAAATAATGACATAATTCAACCAAAATCTACAAAATACACAAGTAAATAGGAAGGATTATACCTTTAAACTATAGAAAAGGGCTGAAAAATGAAGGAAATGGGGTTGGGGGATTTTAGGGCAAGAAAGTGGAGAGAAGAGAGATAATAGAAATGAAGGAGAAAGGGGAAAAAACAGGCCTGCCGCGGTATTTAACTGGTCGATCGATCGATCGATCGCACAGTTAAATGCCTACTGCATGCTGTTTTTTAAATTTGGGGGGGGGGGGGGGAATGGCAATTAAGGGAATAAAATGGGGGGGATGTATATATAAGTATAAATATGTATATATATAGTATATATAAGTATATGAAAATAAAAATACAAATTAAAAAATTAAAATTAAAATAAAATAAAATAAAATAACAAAGAATGAGACTAAATATGCACATACATACACATATGTTAACCAAAAAATAAAAAAATATATACGACAAACGACACACACACATGTTCACAAAGAAATGGAAAATAAAATAAAATTAAAAGAAAAGCAAATGCAAATGCAAATGCGTGAGAATGAGACTCAGTGTGTGTAAAAGAAAGAAAAAATCTTTTTGTGATTGTTTTCATTTTTTCCTTAATAAAAGTATGCCGGGACGCACAATTTCTGCGATTTCAAGTCCATTGAACCTACATAAAGAGTTAGAACCGAGCATACAAATAATATAAAAAGAGATTAACTAATTACACTAGACTAAATTAAGAAGAAATAAAAATGAAAAAGTTAATGTATACAACCTACACATAGGAATTCTAATTAGCTATATACTAAAAGTAAAAAATTTTGAGGGTCCACCCAAACAACATTTACCTTCCCTCTCATGCATGCCTCCCGAAAAATAGGAATTTCGTTCAAACAACGGAAGGCATGTGGGTGGTGGAAAAGAGGAACCATACCCAATTAAAAATTTGGGAGGGAGGATGGGGTATTTGGATTGGAGGGGCAATAAATACACATGTGGGCCAAGAAAAATTGAATCATCTCCCAAGTATTTTAAAGTTGGAATGGGAGGCAGCGCACATGAGGGCAAAGAAGCCGTCATGGAAGGCGGCTCGAGCGAGTACTCCTCGTCGGTGAAAAGGTTTGGAACTAAAAAGTTTTGAACCGACTCATCAGGGTACTAGAATTGGTGTGACAAGTATAGAATAAAGACGGGGATGAAAGAAATTCAATTTCAGGCGATGAGTGATCATCGCCGGAAGATTGAATTTCGAAAGAAATGGGATCGTTTACAATGAAACTTTCTTCTTTGTTAATCAAATAAGAAACGAGTTCATTGAAAATGGATACTATGCCTCTTTCATCCTCATTTTCATTCTCTATTATACCATGGGTCAAGTTAAGGATGATTTGTTCCAAAGTAGGAACGAAGTCCTCATTTGGTTCAAAACAGTCGTCGACTTCGGAAGTCTCAGAAGAAAAGTCGTTGTCGGATTCAAATAGTAAATCCAACTCGTGTTCCCAACAATGATTTTCTTCCCGATAACGGTTTTCAATCCTTTCATTTTCAAGCATGCACAATCCCTCGCCGAAAGTCATAGGGCGAGGAGCGAATTCTTGGAACTGAGAAGTTTGAAAATTGTTCTCGGGACTACAATCAAAATCATTAACATAAGAATTTTGAAAATGATTACAATTGGTTTCAAAATTCTTATCATAAGGATCTGGCAACCCAAAATCAAAATGATCACGCCCAAAATTGATGTAATCCAAACTTTGACTTTCGTAATACTCACCCAATGTCATTTTAGATGTTGCAATTTTTTGGGATTGCAAGTATTGACCAAAAGTCATAGGTTTATAGGAATTTTGAGAATTATCATTAGGATTACCAGAAAAATTAGAATAAGACATGCTTACCCTAAAATAAAGCTCAAGAGGACAAATTCCACAAAGCAATGTGTGACGGGAAAAATTCAAGCGTTTCTAGGCACTCAAATGTAGAAGTCCTGCAAAAAAGGTCAAAATAAAGAATACAAATACAAAAGAAAGAATACTACGAACTAATAAGACAATTACAATCTATAACAAAACAGTCCCCCCGGCAACGGCGCCATTTTGATTAACCGTGAAAAGTAGCGTCGCGTCAAAATGCTAATCGTTGAATTCATTTCACCGCGTTAATACAAAAACCTAAATTACGACTACACTTGCGATACAAGTATAGCGGTAAGTCGGGTATCGAGAATCCACAGGGAATGTTAGTATAGCTTTTAATTGGATTATTAATTCAGGAATAAAAGTGAAAAAGGGTGATGTGTGGATGTAAATAAAAGGAAAAAGAGAAGTTAAGTGTAATACCCCGTATTTTTATGCTATATTAATTTGGGGATTTATTAAATTTAATGTGAGTTAATTATTTAATAAAAATTCGGAAATTAATTATGTTATAATTATTAACGTGACGAGAGTTAATAATTAGGGGAAATTTGTTGAATATTACTAATGAGCAAAGTAATATATGATATTGGTTATATTGAATGTCACGAGGAAATAAAATGACAATTTTGGAAATTTGAGTCGGGACGCGCCCGTGTCGCGTCGGAACTAATTATTGATAAATAAAAGTGAATATATTATAAGTTATTCGTATGGTCGTTTTGAGTGCGCCAATGCGTCCGGAAGGGTCGAAATAGTCAGAAAAGTGTACCCGGGGGTTTAGTTTGGGTCTCGGGGCATTTTTAGACCTAAGTGGTACCCCCGGGAGGGCATTTTGGACATTTCACATTTATGGGTAATTAAACCCACGAAAATCAGAAACCTATATCAGCCATTTAGGTTAGTCAGCTAGGGTTAGAAAACTCAAACACAAGTAACGGCCATAGGAGAGGGAAGAAGAAAGCTTCCAAGGCAATCCAAGGCCCCAAAAGTCATCCGTTTGCACCGCCACCACCACCAACGCGTAGATCGCGCAACGGACTACGCAACCACACCGAAATCATCTGCAAACTAGAATGTCGAAATCCCAGGCAAGTGTTTATCTTGCTTATTTCGTTGATGCATCTTTCATATTAGTGTAGGAATGATTAGGATGAGTTTTATGGAAGAAAACCTAAGATTTGAGATAGGAATCGCATGTAGGTATGGGTTAAATGATAATTCTGGAAACCCTTGCCATGTAGAGGAATTTACCCACTAAATTATGATGTTTATACGAAGAAATTTCTGGAAAAACAGATTGGAACCATGATTTAGAGATTTCTAGGGTTCTTGAATATTTTAATGAATTATGGCATGATTAATCCATGTTTAGTGACGTAAATTGACATGCTTTACGTAGGAAATGTATGATATCATGTTAGGATGTTAGTAGTACAAATTTTGATGTTGTATAAGAAGGAACCACGAAATTATGATGTGTATAAGAAGAACACCTTAAAGCCAATCTGAATAAAGGAGGTAAATTTCCGCATCGGGACCCCTGAACCGGTTCGGGGTACATGCGAACCGGTTCGCCCCCCAAACCGGTTCACCCTTGGGTTCGCGAAGGTTTGCTGGTCTGGGGTGCTTTTCTCCCATTCAACACTTAGATTTTTCTTCAACTTCAACGGGTCATAACTCCTCAACCGTAGCATGGATTTGGGTGCCGTTTCTTCCAGTGTTCTCATTGTTCCGAGCTCTTCAACTTTCCAGTTGACTTCTTCTTCGGGAGCTGGCTGTAGAATTACCAAAATGCCCTTGAACTTGCCTTCTTGGCTTTTCTTTCATTTTCTCGCTTTCTCTTTTGCATTGCTTGCATAATTAACCTGTAAAACCAATAAGAGAAGCACGAAACACGAAATACTTGCCAACGAATATTAGTAGAATAACGTACGTTAAATTCAAATGGGTTACATCACTCGGGTTCACAAATACATTGAAATTAAAGGAATAAATATACAATATTTATGTCCAATTACGTGGTAAGTTGGAAAAACCCTTCGAATTAAGGTTAGAGACGAACCCTTATACGCGATTCTAATGATGTAGAAAATAAGGATAAAAGTCGTAATTATGGGTAATGAGAGGAACCTATATTAATATGATAAAAGTGGTATTTATATGATTGTGTATGCATATATTATATACATGTGAAAAACATGCCCACGCTACTTGCTATCCCTGAGGTTACCGCGCTGGGACAATCTTATCTCGATGGGACCTTTATGGGGGATATTGACTTGTACCCTAGAAGATAGATATCCTTGGTACAGGCTATCGGAATGATAGTTCAGACGGTCCTAAGAGACGCGGGTATGTGCTTTCCTCTTAGAGACTTGGAATCTATGCTTCGCCTCAATATTGTTGTGAATGTGTTAATACAATTCGAGAGTGATTCCGAATGTATTCCCCTTAATATGAGTGATATGGGGCTTTGGATAGTAGAGTATGCCCGCACCATAGTTTAGTTGGGGTGCTGTTGTAATATATATATTATACGAGTAGTAAATATATATATATATATATATAATTCTGAAATCTGGAATTGCCTACTGTGAATTTGTAAGTAGGACATGGCTAATGACTCAAATTATAAATACGTGTTGAGAAAGTATAATGTGATACTCGAAAACTTTGTTGATTAATAAAGTTAAAATGAGAACTTTGGTTATAAGTGAAGGTCTTCGTTTTAAACAATTGTATCTTTCAATTTTTAAATCCGGCGAATAACCTAAGATAAGTTAAGTCATTGGGGAAAGATAGTGTGGTTTATGACAAGATAGACTAATGGGAAGGTTAGTGCGATAGGTGTGCACATTAGAAGAGAGGTGAGAAATTCTCAAGAGAGTGTCGCACTAATATGTTGTTGCATTGGCCTGTATCAATTTAAATACTTGCTAAACGTATTTTAAATCAAACACACTATCGGGCTCTGACCCGTTTCTTTTTCTCTTTCTCTCTCTTGTATATATATGTATGTATTACAGGTGCCCAGCCACAGGGGCGTCTTGCTTAGGATCCCTTGAAAGGAGCGTGCTGCAGCTTAGGTGGGAGTTGCAGGCCACTTGCATAGACGACTTCGTTTATTTGATTCCACATCTATCATTCTCATTTATTGGGCATGTGTCGCCCTTTCCACTGTTTATCTGTTTTATTGGGACATTTGTATTTCAGTTATTTCTAGTACAGTTACGTTGGGATTTATTCAGCATGAATGTTTTACTTGAAGTTTTAGATGTTGGGACTTTGAATGTTGAATGTTTAAATTAATTGGATTATGTTCTAGGAAATTTGTGGTATGATTCTTATTTATTGTTAATGGTGTTAATAATTAAACAAATGATTTTCTTTAAAAATAAGACTTGGAAGGAAATGTTAAAAATGGTTTTTGACACTTAGCTTAATTAATTAGGGTGTTAATTTGGAAAAATTTATTTTCACGACAGTGATGCTAAGAATGAACCAACTGCTCACCTTGAATTTAATTTAATAAAGGAGTGATCGCCCGGTATTTAATTAGGCGGGGTGTCACATTAAGTCTACACAAAAGTAAAGCGAGGATCGGGATATCATCCAACTATACGGATCGAAACAACTATTAATTAGAATTCTGGATCGAGAGAAATTTAATCGAGCATTATCAATTAATCATAAACTTCACACAATAAGGAATTTAATCCAAAGTTGCGTGAATAAACATTTAACCGAAAATTGGTCGCACGCGGATTAAATTCGGATTATCGCTATAAACACTAACGTTGCATGACAGAGAAAGTTAAACGCGTAATAATCCGATTTTAATACGTGCGGGTTCAATTAAACGCAATTATGGATAAAACCTAATTTTCGGAGCTCGGGGTCCGTTAATGGCGGAACGAAATCCCGACCCTATTTATCTAAGGGCACATAATGATTAAACTAAATTACAACTAATTAAACTATGAAAGGAAGAAATAAAGCAAGTAATAACAAAGAACATCTTTATTGATGGTAAATGAGATGGAAAGTTCAAGTTACCCACCCCAAATGGTTGTCAACCCAAAGAGAAATGAAGCCAAGCTCTCAAAACCCACAAACCCTAGCCTAAAACTAAAGAAACTGAATCTGGTTGATATTTACACAAAATTCCATTATATAGTAAGTTGGAATTAAATTAGAAAAGAAAAGGAAAAAAGAAAAGAAAAGCCAAAATATCAGGAAAAACAAAACAGGGCATCGATCGATCGATCCCTTTGATCGATCGATCGATGATTGAAAATCATACCCACTATCTCCCCACGATGTCCAAAATCTGAAGGATCGATCGATCGATCCTTTTGATCGATCGATCGATCAAGCGGGGTTGCTTCTCCTTTCCTCCTGTTTTGGTGTATTTGGTTTTCTCCTCCGCCAGAAATGTCGTAACTTCTTCGTTCGGACTCGGACTCGGAATCGCGCACCGTTCGCGGCCACGCGAAGCTTATGAGGAGGGCTACAACTTTCGTGAGTGTTGGGCCAGGTGACCAAACTGTAAATTGACCGAATTGCCCTTAAACGTGCGATTGCATACGAAACTTGAGCGGAATGTGTCCGAACTCCATTCTTTGTACCTAAATACCTATAAAAGCCCAATTATACCTCATATAGCATGTTAACAATATAAACCGAGGTTGTCTGGTTAACGGGTTTAAATATAGAGATTAAGGCACCCGAGGGGGCTAAAATGCGTAGGTTCGAGAGATGAAATACGCAATATTTGCGTATTATCAGCCATATTGATGAAAATAAAGATTTCGCATTGTGTCGCATTTTAATTGTGTTTGTATTTGGTAAAAAAAATTACCAAAAAATTATTATTTTTGTTTGGAAAAAAAATCTTGTTGTATCGTTTTTATTTGGCCATATTTGTGTTTTATAAAAAAATATTTCGTATTTTATCGCATTTTTATTTGGTCGTGTTTTGTTTTTGTAAATAAATTAAAATAATATTTCGTGTCTATTTTACTTGAATTTTGTTCGTGTTAGGTTAAAAAAATATTTTGTGTTCGTTTAAGATAAAAAAAAAGATTTCGTGTTGTGTGAGTTTTATTTAAGTTGTGTTTTTGTTAGATAAAGAATTAGATTTCGTGTTGTGTTGCATTTTAATGTGACACCCCGCCTAATTAAATACCAGGGGATCACTCTTTTATTAAATTAAAATCAAGGTGAACAGTTGGTTCATTCTTAGCATCACTGTCGTAAAAATAACTTTTCCAATTTAAACACCCTAATTAATTAAGCTAAGTGTCAAAACCATTTTTAGACATTACTTTTCAAATTTTATTTTATAACCAAGATTTAAATATTTACAATAATTCAATATTTAATAATCACACCACAATTATCCTGGAACATATAATCCAAATAAATTAAACATTCAACAACTAAATCCCAACATTAAAACTTAAAGTAAAACATCCAGACAGTAATAAAATCTCAAAGTGACAATACTAGAAATAAATGAATTACAATGTCCAATAAAACAAATGGATAATGGAAACGGGCGACATATGCCCATCTGAAAAAATAAGCTAGGAGTGGAATCAAATAAATGAAGTCGTCTAAGCAAGAGGCCTGCAACTCCCACCTAAGCTGCAGCGCGTTCCTTCCAAAGGATCCTATGCAAGACGCCCCTGTGGCTGGGCACTTGTAATATATACATATATATACAAGAGAGAAAAGAAAAATAGAAACGGGTCAGAGCCCGATAGTGTAAATGAATTAAAATTTGTTTAGCAAGTATTTAAAATGTTTACAGGCCAATGCAACAACATATTAGTGCGACACTCTCTTGAGAAATTCTCACCTCTCTTCTAATGTGCACGCCTATCGCACTAATCTTCCCAACGGATTATCTTATCTTATATCGCACTAATCTTCCAAATGGTTTAACTTATCTTAGGTTACTCGTAAGATTTAAGACTGAACAATATAATTGTTTAAGAGGAAAATTTCATTCAGTAATAAAGCTCTCATTTTAACTTTATTTATTAATAAAGTTTCCCAGTGTCATATTATACTTTTCAAAACAAATATTTCCAATTTGGAGTCATTATTCATTTCTTACTTACCATAGCACAGTAGGAAGTTTCAAATTTCAGAATCTAATATATATATTAAATACTCGTATAATATATATATTCTAACAGCACCCCACATAAAAATTATGGTGCGGGCATACTCTGCTATCCAATCCCCATATCACTCGTACTAAGGAAAATACAAGTTCGGAATCACTCTCGAACTGTATTAACACATACACAAACAATATTGAGGCGAAGCATAGATTCCAAGTCTCTAAGAGGATAGCACATGGCCCCACGTCTCTTAGGACCGTCTGAACTATTGATTCGATAGCCTGTACCAAGGATTTCTATCTTCTAGGGTACGAGTCAATATCCCCCATAAAGGTCCCATCGAGATAAAACTGTCCCAGCGCGGTAACCTCGGGGATAGCAAGTAGCGCGGGCACGATTTTCACACATAGATAGTATATGCATAAACACAGTCATATAACTATACTACTATTACCATATCAAATTAGGTACATCTCTAATCCCATAATTACGACATTTGCCCTTATCTCTCATTATTTAGTTATCACGTATAACCGTTCGTTTCTTACTTTAATTTGAGGGATCATTCCAACTTATTACGTAACACTCATGGACTCTATCCTCCCAAATGTAGAATTCAGTAGGTACTCATCTAATTTCCAACGTAACTATCTTACGCGTCTCTCCCCTTAATACATAATTTCATCATCCCGTATATGTAAATATCCCAAAAATACAATTCTCGTCTTACATTAAAGGTCCCATAATTATTTATAAGTCCTACTGGTCTTCTTTATCTCCCAAGTCATTTTAATAAGGGTGTCCATGGATTATTTTTCATTAAATTGAATTCAACTAATTTAAAAAGGGGAAATATGAGTTTGCCAGAAGGGGTCGATCGATGGAGGGCTGGGGCTCGACCGATCGAACCTTCGATCGATCGAAGCTCTTGGCTCGATCGATCGATCAAATAGGTATGCAAATTCTGCAGATTAGCAGTTACGGGTTTCACAATCCAACCTCAATCAAATCCAGATTTTTCACACCCAAACTCCCTAAAATTCGTACTATAATCAGTATACACCCATATTATTCATCTTCTACGTAAAGCATGCAATTTTTCATCAATAACCATGGATTAATAGGCTAAAACTTCATGAAAATCTCTAGAACCCTAGAATTTTCTTTAACATGGTTCTAATCAGTCTTTTTCCAAAAATTTCTACTCCTAATTCATCATAATTTCGTGGTTAAGCCTCTACATATGAAGGGGTTTCCATATTTTCATTCAAATCAATTCTACATGCGATTTTCCTATCTCCAACATGGATTTTCATCTACCAAACTCGTCCTAATTACCCTAGACTAACATGAACGATGCATTAATGAAAATAAGCAAGATAAATACTTGCCTGAGATTTTTCAGCGTTCTGATTTGTGAACGAATTTGGTGTTGTTGCGTTCCCCGTCGCGCGATCTACACGTTGGTGGTGGTGGCGGTGCAACCGGATGGATTTTTTTGGACTTGGTTTGCTTGGAAAGCTTTCTCCTTCCCTCTCCTATGGCCGTTCTAATGATTTGAGTTTGCTAACCCTAAAGGGCTATTCCAAATGGCTGTTATAGATTAATAATTTTCGTGGGTTTAATTACCCAAAAATGTAAAATGACCAAAATGCCCTCCCGGGGTACTAATTTAGCCTAATAACGCCCCGAGGTCCAAACTAAACCCCCGGGTATACTTTTCTGACTATCTCGACCCTTCCGGACACTTAGACGCACTCGAAATGACCATACGCGTGACTTATAATTTATTCACTTTTATTCATCAATATTTAGTCCCGACGCGACACGGGCGCGTCCCGACTCAAATTTTCAAAATTGTCATTTTATTCACTCTTGACATTTAATAGAACCAATATTATATTACTTTACTCATTAGTAATATTCAACAACAAGTTTCCCATAATTACTAACTCACATCACGTTAATAATTATAAAGTGATTAATTTCCGAATTTATTTTAAATTAATAACTCACATTAAATTTAATAAATCCCCAAATTAATATTGCATAAAAAATACGGGGTATTACATTTAACTGAATTATGTTCATATTTAGTGAAAAAAATAAGTAAGCACTAAAGTATAAATCAATTAATGATTAAGTTGTTAATAATTGTTATTTAAAGTTTAAAAAAAAATCTTTGCTTAAATTGTATTTAATTATTAAATGGGATTTGATGTAAGGGTAAAGAATAAAGGATAAAGGGTAACATTGACCATTCACAAAAAATTGGAATGTATGAAGAATTTTTAGAGTGTTTTTAGCTGTACCCTTAAATAATTGAACAAAATAAGATGTAATTAAAGAAAAAATTCATAAAATTATAGAGATATGACACTGCACTCATTCCTACTGACCAAATTATTCATGTTCAAGGAACACGATATCATCAATCCAAAGCCCACTTAAAATTGATTGAAGAAGAAAATCTTGCCTCATTCATGAACAAATCTGACATTCCTTCACCTTCTTCTACCCAACATTGAAAACGCAAGGATTTTTTTCTCATTTGATGTCATAATTTATCACAAAATGTCTGCGTGCCTTTACTTTCACCTAAAAAAAATCAATAAAAACAAAATCAGATTACAAATAGTTAGGGTAAAAAAAACAATCTCTAAAAGCCTTGTTTAGTAAGATAACTAAATTAGGACAGAATGATAACTGAGTTTACCCTTTTTTTTAAGTGAGATCTAATAAAAATAACTTTACCCGAAAAACAATACCCTCAAAATTCCACCTGCCTTTACCTTCACCTAAAAAAATCAATAAAAAAAATCAGATTACAAGCAGTTGGGATATAAAAAAAAAAAATCACTTAAAGCCTTGTTTAGTAAGATAACTAAAGTACGGTAAAATAATTGTTGAGTTTACCCATTTTTTTTTAAAGTGAGATCTAATAAAAAAAAACTTTACCTGAAAAACAATTCCCTCAAAATTCTGCCTGCCTTTACCTTCACCTAAAAAAATTAATAAAAATAAAATCAGATTACAAAGAGTTTCGATAAAAATAAAAACTCAAAGAAGAGAAAGGGAGGCCTTGTGTGAAAAGACAGGTGAAGTTTTTAAGAGAGAGATAGAGAGAGAGGGAAGATAATATTTAAGAGGCAATTGGGAAGCGAAATGTGTGATGATGTAAATGGGACAGGTGAAGGTTTTAAGAGACAGAGGAAAGAATATTTAAGAGACAACTGAGAAGAGAAACGAGTGATGATGCATTTGAAGTGACGATTAAACAAAAGAGATGAGAGGAATGAAAGGAGAGAGAGAGAGAGAGAGAGAGAGAGAGTTTACAGTCTTACGTGGACATTCTTAAGAAAAGCAATATTTATTACATTCACATGTCATTATGCAATGAGTTTAGACTATAATTTTGATATAGATATACAGGTAGGGTGACAATTTTAGAAATGATACGGAACGATATGAAATTTGCTCGAAATTGATACGATATGTCGTGTTCGTATCGTATTTTTTTTACACAAAATCGTATCGTGTCGTGCCTGAATTATGAGTCGAGTCGTGTCGTGTTATTTCGTTTTTTAGGCATAAAATTTAAAAAAATTTAATATTCGTATCGTGTTGTATTTTATTCGGATTGTGTTCACGTCAACTAAAAAAAATACAAATTCATATTATGTTCGTGTTAAAAAAAAATCTTATCATATCGTGTCGTATCGATCCGTTAAGTCGAATTACCACTCGAATTAGATGACCCCAAACCGTGACCAATAATTTCGTGTTTCATGGTATTTTGTGTTCTTTTGTCTAAAGAGAGCGGCTATAAGAAATAGGGGACAGATTATAATTGACTTGTCTGGCTATGTGAACAGCAACACTGCTACCTGCTGGTCGACGGTTCAAAAATAAAAAAGCAATCTTGTCTCTGCGCACTGCAATGCAATACAGTACAAATGTCCTTATTTTTCCTCTTCTGTTTATTGGTTTGGTTCACGTGATGTATGATATCACTGTTCAAAATAGGTCTCAAACAGGCTTGAATATTTTTTTTTTCTTTTCTTTTCTATTACCCAATCGCAGCTTCACTTCAAAATATTATGGATCACAATTTGTGTGACTTATTTTCCTTGCAACTTATAATTTATATTTAAACTGTATGAGTTTTCTGCCTTTGTTCAGAATCAGTGTTTATAAGTGGCATATCATGTTTAATATAACATGATCACTATCAAAATTAATTTAACTATATTACAATTTGATACATCAATTTTTACAAGCCAAGCCCACAAGAAATATTCTTGCACTATACTTATTTTGTTGGATGATATATCAATTATAAAATACAGCTTGTAACAGGATTAATAAAGAATCCATTGTCAAAGTAACATAAGGAGTTTTCAGCTTGTATGTCATAAAAATGTGTTTTTTCATAATATCTTAGGTAATTAATTTTTTAAAATTAAATAAATTAATAACATTATTAAAAGTTTTCGGTTTAGTTGTTTATGTGATCAAAGGCCTTTTGATAATTAAACAAAGAAAACTATATATTCCTTATAAATGCTCGTTTAGACTTACACTATTTGTCTCTCTCTCTTTTGCCCATAGAGTAAGTACTACTATGTTCCTCGAATTGCTAAAAAAGTAAACAAATTCCAATAATATATGTATTTGTATACATTATATATATTGCAATCATCCAACTTTATTTCAATGACAAAGAATACTATGTATTCGTTATAAATGCTTGTTTAGACTTCACTATTCGTGTCTTTCTTTGTTTTGCCCTTAAAATAAGAACAACTAGATTTTAGCCCCGCGCGATGCGCGGGGGCTTTAAATAATTGTTGTTAAATCACAAACTATACATATGATAGTAGAGAGTTCACAATTATAAGATAAAGATAATCCAATGAAAAATTAGTGTTGATTTTTCGTCATATATATGTTTGTGTCTAGATCATACGGTTAACCCAAACCCACTACTTTCGTGTCAAATTTGAGTCGTGTGAACGTGTTGCGTAATAAATAAATGAATAATCACTTAAAACTCTTATAGGGATCCCAAGATGCATTAGAAATTCTGCTTGAAGAGTTCTAGCCACAAATAGTGCAAATTTAAACACCACTCAACACTAAGCATTCAAAAGGCCCTTGTAAAAGCATAGGCTACATGGGGTAGCTGCAATATTACATAAGATATTAATTGACAATAATAGTTCAGGAAAAAAAAGACCTTGCATCCTTATTTTTTGCAATCAGATTTGTGCCCAATTTTTCTCGAGGCACTTCTTAACGAATGACGTGTGAAAAATAAGCTAGCACACAGTACTCTGCAATAAATTTTAACATTGTTTTTCCATTTTGAGAATTAAAGGAAACAATGTAAGCAAATATTTTCAATTTAAAAAAAAAAACATATTTCCAATAAAAAAAACAGATTTCTAATTGATAAAAAAATTCCAAAAAAAATAGATTTGCAATTACAAAAATATATTTCCTATTAAAATTAGGAAAATACTAAAAAAAATCTACATAAAAATCTGAAAAATATTTTTAAAGAACAAAGTAGATTTCCAATTAAAAACAATTCTAATAAAAAATAGAAAAACATATTCAATAATTACCGAAAATCTGAAAAATATAAAAAAAGGCAGAAAAAATAAAAAAATATATGGAAAATAAGTAAAAAAATTAAAAATTATTCAATAAATCGAAAAACTATTTTTTAAAAAAACTTGCAAAGTGAATAGAGATTCTAAAAAGTTTGAAAAAATAATGCAAAATATGAATTTCCAATAACCAAATAGATTTCCAATAACAGTCTGCAACAAACTGAATAAATATTTTATAGAGTGAATAAATATTTTATAGAGTTTGAAAAAATATTGCAGAAAAATCAATTTCCAATAACAAAGCAGATTTCCAATTAAAAACAAATTTCTAATAAAAAATAGAAAAACATATTCAATAATTACCGAAAATCTGAAGAATATATGAAAAGGCAGAAAAACAAATAAAAATATTGAAAATACATAAAAAAATATTCAATAAATTGAAAAACTATTTTTTTTAAAAACTTGCAAACTGAATAAATATTCTAATAAGTTTGAAAAAAATAATGAAAAATATGAATTTCCAATAACAAAATAGATTTCCAATAAAAAAACAGATTTATAATAAATTCAGGAGAAATATTCAATAATAGCAGAAAATTTGGAATATACAGACAGAGCAGAAAAAAATATTTAAAACAATAAAAAAGAAAATTAATTTCCAAAAATAAAAACTCTAATCTTGATTAAAAAAAACATAAAAAAACAGTATTGATAAAAGATTTCTTGCAAAAAAAAATATTGTTTTCATCCAAAAAAATATTTCTAGCAAAATAAAAATGATTTCCATAAAAGATAAATTTTATCCAAAAAAAATGTTTTCTGATAGTTAAAAAACTATCATCAAATCTCAGGAAAAAAAAAACTTCATCCAACAATCTATAAAAAATCTAAAAATTTGGATTAAAAAACATTAACCTCTAAAAGCCAAATCTTCCGAAATCAATAAAAAAATATTTTCTAGAAAAATTAAAATAATTTTCTAAAGAAAAAAAATAATTTTTAACCTAAAAAACTATTTTCTAATAGATAAAACACTGTCATCAAATTTCATGAAAAAAGAAAAGATCAACAAATAAAAACAATACATTAAAACCAATATTTTCTAGACTCTTGGCTTTCCAAGAAGTTAGTTTTCCAAGAATTGTAAACATTGAGACGCTAGAGAGAAATTGAACGGGACTGGAATTAAGCTAAGCCTTTATTACTGTGCCACGTGTCAGCCTCACACTATTTGGATGTGCAATTAATGGTGTTGCCACGTGTCAATTCTCTGTGAAGAGACATCAAAATTATATTATGTTATTAGATGCCAACCATTAAGACTTTAAAGATATAATTAATGAGTGTCACGTGTCAAGCTTACATTATAATTTTATTTATATACTATAGATAGATGCATCGTAAGAAACCAATGTGAGAGGGATGAATTTAAGGAGATATAAAGAGAGGTAGAAACCGAGGAGTCTATACATGAATCTTTGAAATTGAAAAAGTCAGGTAGGGAGTATTTTTTAAAGGCTCTATTTTAATGGGTTAGCATTTATTAGATACGCCAAGTGGCAACCTGATGTGAGTGGACAGGTGTCAATTCTCTCTAAAGAGACACCAAAATTATATTATGTTATTAGATTATCTTCTTTCGAATCTTCAAAAATTAAACAAGTTCCAATAATATATGGTATTTGTGTACATTATATATATAGCAATCATCCAACTTTATTTCAAGTATTCAATCTCAATAAAAACATATTTTTATACAAAATACAATTAGGAGTAAAAGGAAAGAGATCTTAGTTTTGGTTGTTTTTTACGAATAAATATGAGAAGTGGTATATTTTACGTCTTGACATTAATTCTTGAAGTAGTGTTACAATGCCAGTATTCATGTGTGTGTGTGTACAGGAAGGATCTAAAACGAACCTTACAAAAAAAAACTAAAAAACGGATAAATTATTTGAAATACGAAAAACTAAATTTTCTAATCAAACATGGTGAAAATGATCTTCAGAATAACGAGATCATCTGCAAATAACTTCATCCGAAAAGTGGGTGAGATGATCATTAATAGTTTTAATGCCTCGAAATGCACATATTTCTCGATTTTACATTTCATCCACTTACCGAATGAATTTTTTTATAAAAATTTGCAGATGATCCATTTATTGTGAAGATTAAGGTTGTGTTTTTTTCGAACTTCTGCTTTTTTCGATTTTCGAACCGATTTTTTTCGAATTTTGAATGAAATTTTACTTTGCCGATTTTCGATTTTTGATTTTTTACGAAAAAATCGGATCGAAAATCGAAAATAATTCTTCATTCAAAATTTTCGATTTTTTCGCTGATTCAATTTTTTCGAATTAGTTTTTGATTTTTTGGAACTTTCCTATATCCCACATCGGTTGGGAGATGTAAGGACACAAATTTTCAATTGAGTCCATATATTATTTTGGCTCAATTCCGGACAAAAATATTTATTCATAGGATTGTATTTAATTGTAATATTCTCAAGCCTATGAAGAGTTTGTTGAAAACGTAGCGTCAAAGAGTATAAAGTTTCATCAATATGCCGGTTTGCGTGCTTCATTTCTACGTCATCAACTATGGTTCCATGCTCCCAAGGTATGAATGCAATATTATATATATAGGAGCTTGGAACAAGTTTAATTGGGTGTTAGGTTTAATTAAAACTGTGTTTTATTTTCAGAAAGAATTAATTAAAACTTTAAAATAAGTTTATAAAGTTTTCTGGGCTAAAAATTGAATATTCCAAAGTTTTTGGAAGCTCGTTCGATATGTCATCCGAACCAGATATCGTTCGAACGAGATTACCAACAACTTCCCATTAAGGCATACTGGAACTTCGTTCGAAATGTCGTTCGAACGAGATTGTCGTTCTAACGAGATTTCCAACGAGTTTCTAACGAGTTCATACTGGAACTTCGTTAGAAGACTCGTTCGAACGAAATGTCGTTCGAACGAGATGCCAGGCGGGAACAATTTTTTACAGTTTTAAGTAGTTTTTCACCCACTTCCCCACTTGTTTCTTAACCAACTTTTCATAGCATAACTATATCCGGGAATCACTTTTGATAAAACATCTTTTTCATATCTTACTAACTCTTAGAGAGTGTTTTGAGAGTAAAATCAAAGAGGGAAAAAGATCATGTTTTGAGTGAGTTTTTATCAAAGAGAAAAATATACACCACTCTAGTTTACACCCAAATTAGTTTCTTTCAAGTTCCCATATTCATATATCTTGCTTGGAGTTTGGCACCGGGTTCATCTCTTCCGTTCAAAGAGAAGTTTCGGGTTTTCTTCTACATCCCATAAAGAAAGGAGAAGAGTTTTGTTACGACATTACCCACTTGGAGAAAGGCTCCTTGCTCGGGTGACGGTGACCATATAAAGTCCGATCGGTGGATTCTGAGACCGCGGTGGAGCTCCAAGGTTATCCGCTAGGAAGAGGTATCTACAAGAAGAAGCGTCGGGGCTTGAGAGGGATCGAGTGGTGTGTTGTAAGCCTTTTTGTCTTGTATTTATAAATTCCGTACTTAGTGGATTTGTGGTTAGGGCCGTCCGAGGTTGTTTCTCATTGTGGGTTTTTCCTTGTACATCGCGGCGTAGTGATTGATTATTTATTTTATCTTTTGCAAAATCACCTAGAACGCATGCTTAGGTAAAGAAGATAAAAATTGGTTTAATTTAATCTCTACATGTTTAATTTGGGTAATGTGTAGTTAACTTGGTTTAAGTGAAAATGAATTTAATGCGTTAATTTAATTTCACTCGGTTTAATTTTAATTTGTTTAAGAAAATTAAAATTTGGTAATTCGTTTGTTTGTGAACCATCACATTTCTTTACGCTTCCGCATCTTGATATATATATAAAAGGAAATAATATTTTAATTATTTTAATATTTTAATTAAAAGAAAATTAAAATCTTTTCAAATTGGTATCAGAGCTAAAGTGATAAATTATTTCGTTAAAGATCTTTTAAATAATTTTTGGCTAAAATGGAATTTTCCTCATTATCAAAATTTTCTATTTTCGATGGTTCTAACTACGCGTATTGGAAAGCGCGAATGAAATTGGCACTTAAATCTATCAATGAAAGGGTTTGGATGTCTGTAGTTAATGGGTGGTCTCCACCAACTCATTTAGTTGAAAATGAAAGTGTTCCCAAAACGGCCAATAGATGGACTGAGAATGAGTTTAAACTTTCTAATTTTAATTCTCGTGGTTTAAATGCCTTGTTTAGCGCTGTCACACCGGATGACTTCCGACGTATTATGACGTGTGAAACCGCTAAAGAAGCTTGGGATATTTTACAACTAACTCATGAAGGAACTAGTGTCGTTAAAGCTTCAAAACTCCAAAACCTCACCACTCAATTTGAAACTATCAAAATGAACGATAATGAAACTTTTGATGAATTTTATGCTAGACTTTTCGATATTGTTAATTTATCTTTTAATTTGGGAGAGAAAATACCCGACAACCGAGTTGTAAAAAAAATTTAAAGGTCCCTACCCGATAGATTTATTCCAAAAGTGACCGTTTTAAATTACCATCTTTAGCCTCTACGAAATTAGAAGATCTTGTGGGTGATTTACAAACCTATGAACTAGATATGTTTCCCTCTAAAACTGAAAAGAAAATTGAAAAGGGTGTTGCTTTAAAAGCCCAGAAAGAGGTCAAACAAGTAGTAGAGAGCGAGAGTGATAGTGACTCGGAAGACACGGCTTTGTTTGCTCGTAAATTTAGAAAATTTCTTAAATTTAACAAAGATAAATTTAAAAATAATTTTAAGAAATTTGAAACTTCTAAGCATGACAAATCCGAGAAGATCCCTAAAGCCGAGAAGATCCCTAAACCTATTAATGAAAATTTAAATAGGGACGAGTCTAATAGGTGTTTTGATTGTGAGGGTTATAGCCATAGGGCTTCTGAGTGCCCCACTAAACTAAGGAAAGAGGGTAAACGACCCATTGCATATAATGCGACCCTTAGTGATAGTGATAAGGAAGAGGGACCCGATTCCCCCACTAAGCCTAATTTTGTGGCTTTTATGGCTAGTCATGTGAGTGATAGTGAGAACTCATCGATTGATGAAACGTTAACACATGACACTTCCAAGGTCATTGTTTATGATTCTCTTATTTTTAATGATAGTGAGAGTGGAGAAGAAAGAGAGAGTGAAAATGAAGAAGAGGTTAATGTGAGTGAACTTCAAAATGCTTTTCAAGAACTTTATAAAGAATCTATTAAATTGAAAAGAGCTAATTTGAAGTTAGAAGCTAGTTTAAAAGAGCGTGTCAAGGTCATTGATGATAGCATGTTGGTAGAAGACCTTAAGACACGTGAGAGGACTCTTCAAGAGAAGCTTGAATATGTAGAAGGCGAGAGAGATAGCCTTAGGGGTTTAATGGAATCCTTAAAAAAGGAGCTTCTTGCTTTTGAAGAGGGAAATGTTTTATTAGAGTCTAACATTTTAGAATTGCAAAATAAATTAAAAGACTATAGTAATGTCAAATTTGATTTGGAGTGTCGTTCGAAGAAATTAGATCAAATCTTAGGAACTGTCCAAATTAAAAATGACATGTGTGGTTTAGGCTTCAATACTTGTAATTAATCTTCTCATAAAGCCAAAACCAACGTTTTAGGAGAATCTACTAGGAAAGCTTTTAAAGATCACTCCGTAGGTAAATATTTTCGACATGTTTTTACTTGTACACATTGTGGTCGAAAAGGTCATCTTAAGAAATTTTGTTTTGATCTTAAACGAATTCCTAGAAAATCCCATCGTAAAGTAACCACAGTAGTTAAAGTTCCTATACCACAAGATAGTCATTCTTCATTAATTTGGGTTAGGAAATCCGACTTGGTTGCCTTGCAAAATAGGTTTTTTGATTCTCATTTACTTTCACATGCTTTCTCCCTTGCTAAATCATAAATGATGAATGTGTTAGTACTTGCATACTTTAGCTTTCGTACTTTATGCTCTATTCACATGCTAAATGTATGCTAGTTTAATCATTTTCTAGTCTATGCTCCATGCTTATCACGTGCTAGAATTATGATTTTTGTTTATCTTTTGTATTATATTTCCTTCATTTTGTTTGAATCAAATGAAAAATACAAAAAGATTCTTGTTTATCATTTGGATTTTATCTCTTAGTAATTTAAGCTTAATGAAAAATTCAAATGATTTTTGGTTTGTCTTTTGAGTATATAATTTTACTTTTGGTTATAAATGTCAAAAACTCAAAAAGATTTTATTTTGTGTGTATTTTGGTTTGACACACTTTAAGTGGCATATACTTGTGTTTGAATCCCTCCTTTAATGCTCTCATGTGGCTAGAACTTTTGGTTTAGATTATCAATCCTTATTATGTTCTTTACAATATTTAAGGAGTAGTTGGATTTTGCGTTGTTTAAATGGATTCCATTTTTATATGCCTCTATTCACACATGCACGAGATCCTTTGAATTTTTAACTTCATATGTATATTTGAGCTATGTGAGGTGTTCTCCTTCCAATCTTGTCATCTACATATTTGTGACATAGGAGGACTAGTGCATGTTAAAATCCGTTGCACATGAGATTTATGTGAAAAATGAAAACATGATAAATAAAAATGTGCACGGGGAAGGGCTTCGAAAGGACTAAGTGATCCTTTGCGATTGTAAGCCACCGTTTTGAATAGACCTAAAAGAAATACGTGGTCCAAAGGCCTAAAAACAGAAAATATGGCATTAAAATGAAAAATAAATTGCCAAGGCCTACGTTTGATTGATATATTCATTCAAAATTAACATAAATGCTTATTGAGGGAGATTGGATGGTATCTCAATGGTTTGCACAATGTCCGTTTATCCTAGTTGCGTATCTCATGTCATGACTCTATTGGTTTGTAGAATCATCAATATGCTAGGCTTGTATGAATTGTGTATATTTGTTCATTGAGTTCAATTTATATTGTCACATGAGGTTATATTCAAATGTGATGAAGTTTGCAATCAATTAAGAACTCCGTGAACATGTTTTAAGTGATTGGGTCTAAATTTAATCGTTACTAGTTCACACCCCAGCACTTCCGTTTCCATATGACACATTTTTGCCATACGATTGTGCAAACTTATTGTATTTTGTGTCATGTGTGTGTTTACATCTATATATATATATATGTGCGTGTGCATTATTGATGTATTTCTAATACATATATATATGGTATTTTGTTTTTCCTTTGCCTTTCTGTCTAGTCCTTCTATGCGTATACTTTAATTTTGGTATCTATCTTGGATTAGTTATTCCTTTGTTGCCCATATGCTTTCATGTCTTATCACTTAAAGCTTCAACATGCTTTTATATTTGTTCTTTATCCTTTGCCTATTCCTGAACAAAAAGGGGGAGAATGATAGGGGGAGAAATGGTATTTTATCCAATTATAATCTTATCCTATTATAGGGGGAGTAGCTAACTTCTTGGGATGATCTTTTTGATAAAGGGGGAGAATTAATTTTGGGGGTGTATTTATTTTCGTTGCTTTAAATACTTTGATATTCCCTATGCATTTGATGAGTTTGCTTAAGTGTGCAGGAATTCTTCTAGAGAGGTATCTTTCAATGGCAAAGCGTTTGATCCTTGGGTTGAGTCAAGTTTGGGTGGGTTATGTTTTGAGTCTAAGTGAGCTTGACGGCCCTTTAGGATTTTTTTTTTTTTGGTTTTTGTCCCGGAATAGCCAAAGGGGGAGATTTGTAAGGACACAAATTTCCAATTGAGTCCATATATTGTTTTGGCTCAATTCCGGACAAAAACATTTATTCATAGGATTGTATTTAATTGTAATATTCTCAAGCCTATGAAGAGTTTGTTGAAAACGTAGCGGCAAAGAGTATAAAGCTTCATCAATATGCCGGTTTGCGTGCCTCGTTTCTACGTCATCAACTATGGTTCCATGCTCCCAAGGTATGAATGCAATATTATATATATATAGGAGCTTGGAACAAGTTTAATTGGGTGCTAGGTTTAATTAAAACTGTGTTTTATTTTCAGAAAGAATTAATTAAAACTTTAAAATAAGTTTATAAAGTTTTCTGGGCTAAAAATCGAATATTCCAAAGTTTCTGGAAGCTCGTTCGATATGTCGTTCGAACGAGATTATCA